>OX375873.1:38310436-38910436 GCA_947359465.1 Metellina segmentata | reverse complement strand
GCAAAAACCTTTACATTCTCAAAACATTGGCGTTTGGTGTGCCGTATCACGCAAAAGGATTGTTGGGCCTCTGTTTTTCAAGTCAACCGTTGATGGCACTGTATACAGAGCACTTATCCAACAATTTATAGCATTATTAGAAGTGAGTGAAAGAGATTCGTGGTTCCAACAAGATGGTACAACCTTCCATACAAGTTATGAAACCTTGGGCATGCTTCAAGATTTTTTTCGCGATCCTCATCTTAAGAAATTTTTGGCCACCTCGTTCCCCTGATACGAGTATCCCTGACGTTTTTCTGTGGGGATATTTGAAGAACAAAGTTTATGAAGATAATCCCCAAACAATAGATGATCTGAAAATTGCCATTGCTCAAAGGATACAAGAAGTCACTCCCAGCCTCTTGAAACGCGTTTCCAAACGACTTCAACTTTGCCTCCAAGAAAAAGGCGGACATTTTGAACATTTATCGTAAATGAAGGCTCAAATTTTCTTCCTACGTTATGTTAAAAGTGCAAAACCCTTGGCACAAAAATTATTGTTTTAAAGTTTTTTGTTTTGGTATAATAAATTCACGAATCGTCAGTACGGGAGTTTTTAGGACACCCTGTATTTATTAGCTTTCTTCAAAAAGTACGTTTCATAATTTAAAATTCTATTTTGTCCAGGTCACAGAAGTTATGCACCGTTTATCTCATTCGTGTGTAAATGTTTTCACGCAATCCATTTTTAAAACATAGTTCTTAACCCTCCCAGTGGTTGTGTCGACGAGGCCTCTCGTCATTAGCAAAACTGACCAGATCTTGATGACCCATATCATCTCGTCCTTAGAAGAAGACATTAGACGAATGGTTATTCGTCATAGTCATTAGAAGAAAAATGACCAGACCTTGATCTCGTCATCGTAAAAAACTGGCGATCCCTTGTCATTTGCAAAGGTAAGATCTTAAAGGACGAGATACCTAGTCATTGGCAAAGTGGTTCAGATTCTGATGAACATGATATCTCGTCGAAACTACTATGAGGATTAACTCAATTCTCCCATGTGTCCCCTATAACCCTATTGAGAAAAGAAGAGACAAAGCGGAAACATTTCACATAAACGTCTGGCGAGTACAACTCCAAACGAGGTGTGTGTGAGGGGGGGGGGCTTTTCCTTTCTTCCATAATGGCGACTCCTTAAAAAAGTCCAGCTTTTAGTTAGTTCTTAAGCAAGTCAATAATAAACTAAAAACAAGAATTAATATTGTGAAAAATAATTAGCAATTTGTATCCTAGCTATTTCGGTACCTGATTTTAAGTTGTTCTTAAATCTCAGTTCAAGGTAATGTTATTTTAGAAAAGTACCAATGCTTTCCTGTAAAAACATTCTGAAAGAAATAAAACAATATGGATAATATTTTTTGTAAGCCGTTTTAAAAATAGAAATTTTGCTAAATTGGATATTACCAAAAACAAAACAAAAAAAATGGACATAGGCCCTTTTTTTCTACCAGAGTAGATTTAATTTCATGAAACTTTATCTTCAATTTTAAGTACATTAAATTTGTTTCGGGCAGCCGCCAACCTTATTTGCCTCAGGTCCCCAAAAGTGTAAGCTTCGCTCTGGCATATACCTAATACATCGCTCTGACGATAACTTACTAGGCGCATCACCCTTTGATAGAAAAAGCAGTTATATTAAGGTGTACTAGATTTTCACACCGGATGGAAAACGTCTTGGGCCCAGTGCCCTTAAACGTGTGGAATAAATACTACAAATACCAATTTAGGTAACAAAATATACAAAGTGGCTCGACTTCAGTCAGATTGTTTGACAGTAATGCCACGAGACAAGACTTGAGCCCCATGTCTCCGATTGGAGCATATTCCTCCTTCTAATACATCGATAACCACACAATAATCACCCCTAGTTGTCACCAATCCATTTATGTAATTATTTTTAATATGCTTAATTTACTGATACATAATTTAGGAGAATTATGGCCCAAGAAAAGAGCTCGAAAGTTAATTCAAACGTAAAAATGCAATTTAAAAACAGCAGCTTAATAGATTAAATGCATTCAGGTATTGAACACGATGCAAGTCTTGTCCTGCATAGGGGAATGTCTTCTTCTTCTTCTTCTTTCTAATCCCACTGATCTGAATCAGATCAGGTCCATGAGTCCCTCCGCCCTCAATCTCCATAGAACCACACCAGGGCTACGCAGTAGGTCCTCCCGCGATAGCACAATGCATCCTAGCAAATGCTCGGCGGTGGTCTCACTTGTGTTGCATTTTGTACAAGTGGGGAAGATTTTGTTTCCCCGGGAGAACCTTAGAGTCCTAAGGTGTCCAGTTTTGAACCTAGATAAAGCTGTCTGGTCCCGCCTTTCACCACCAAAGCTCAAAGCACCACCAGGGCCAGGGCTACAGTACCAAGGATGGGGCGGCGGAAGTTTCCAAGACGAGTTGACGAGCCTTACTTCTGGAGTATATTTCATGGAAAGTCAGAGGCTCAGCAGGACACAGGGGCAGTGATGATCCCTTCTTAGCCAGTTCATCGGCAATGTCGTTATATTTAAGGTCTACATGAGAAGGAATCCACTGAAAATGTATAATGCAGGACTTAGATAACATCTTAAGTTTTTCAAAAACACAGGTGGGCCCCGCTGGTCCACAATATTCCTCCAATTTTCCAGGTACTGTATAGCAAATTTAAAGCCATGTCAATGGCCATCAGTTCTGAGCCAAAGACGGAACTAAAATCAGGATTACGCTGTTGGAGCAAGGTTTCTACAGTGCCAGATTTAGTAACTACCCCGCTTCCAGTGTGGCCATTTTCATTTTTACTACCATCAGTATAAATCAGTACAGGGGAATGTATTTCTGCTTTTCAGACTAAGATTAGAAACCTGGCAGAATATATGCCAGAGAAAGGACTTATAGGCTCCACTTTCCTTTTTTTTACTATGAAAACAAAATTTTGATGCAAAATGGGATTTCCTATCGCGTCCTTTGTAACGACAAAAGATCAAGTGCATCATGAATTCCGAGAAAAATCACGATTAACCTGAACACGAATTTTGCAATTATCTCATAAAAGAAACTGAAAATTTAAGAATTCAGTTTAAACTGTAAGGGAATAATAAAATAGACTATTTTTAAATAGTCAAGTTACAATGAGCTGCAAGGTAATAAAAGATTGAGCTGTGTTTTTCAATTAATGATGCCCAACAGGGTTTTTAAAGTTCAAGTTGTTGCAAATACACAAATCTGTTACATTTTATTGGTAATATAAAAATTGAACTTGCATAATTCTCTTTTAATTTCAGGGTACATCTTTAACAACGTTAAGGACGACTAGTGTTATTAGTGATTCAGATTTTTATCCATCAAAGAAGGCATCGATTTCCTACATATCCGATTCCAAGATATCTTAACACGACTTGACACTAGAGCCCAATTATGTATATTTTAAATGCAGCTTTTAAGGAAATTGAACATTTTTAGCATTTGCAAGAGATATTGTGTAGTTATTTTGTGTATAAAACAAGTTTCATAAATCATTTTGATCGATATCTGTCTGAATGTCTACTGTTCATCACAATCTGACTTACAACGAAGTAATTTTATCTTACACAGGCGATTTGAATGGTAGGTTTCCCTTAAGGGACTGATCCCGGACCGCCGTCAAAAACACGTTGGGTTGCTCTAGTACGACGTTAACTAAAATTACCATTGAATGGTAGGTATTTTAACCGACGTGCCGATTTGAAAGGAAGAGGGTCCATGGGAAGTCAAGGTTAGTGAGATAGCTTGAGTTCAAAGGTGAAAGGGGTTGGCAATATATATTGACCACATGATATATTCATATTGGCCTATAGGTAAGAGAAAAGGAGAAATTTAAGACTTACCTGTGGTGAAAATTGTATTTAAGGGGTTAGTTTTGAGTATCGTTTCATATACACAGTCCAGTCACATTAATGTGACCACCACCTACTTTCGACGTCAAGTGAAATAACCAATCACAAAAGGCACGTGGCAGCACATTGCAGTGGAGTGTATATAAAGGATGTCCTAGACCATCGGAAAGCATTTCAATCGCTGGCGTAATGCAGAAACGTAGCGATTTATCCGACGTCCAAAAGGGCATGATTATTGGCTTTCGCCAAGGGTGGAAGCATTTCGGAAACGGCTAATTTTGTGAACTGTTCGCGTGCCGCCGTGGTAAAAGTATACCGTGCATGGCAAAATGGCACTATCCAAAATCAGCGGCGTGGCACACGTGGTGCACCACGGGCTATAGATGACAGAGGCAAACGCAGGCTACCGAGATGCGTTCGGGCGAATAGACGTGCAACTGTTGAGCAACTGACCGCCCAGATGAACCAAGGGGCTACCAAGAGTGTATCCTCAACAACGGTTCAGCGAACGTTGCTGCGCATGGGCCTCCGCAGCAGACGCCTGGTTTATGCACTTATGCTGACTGCTGTTCATCGGCAACTAAGGCTGAATTTGCACGCCAGTACCGCAACTGGACGTCCACAGAGTGGTTACAGGTGGCTTTTTCCGATGAATCACGTTTTATGCTCCATCGGACAGATGGACGTTGGCGTATACGGCGTGAAACGTCTGAAAGCAAACACCCTGCAACAATTGCCGGAAGGATCCAGACTTGAGGAGGGAGGTAATCTAGCGCAGCTGGCCACGGCACTTGAGTCGGCATGGCTCAACATCCCAGTGAACACTTTCAGAAACCTAATTGAATCTCTTCCTGCACATCTCGCAGCGGTCCGCTCTGCCAAAGGTGGTTATTCTGGCTTTTGACAGGTGGTCACATTAATGTGACTGGACTGTGTATAAATAGAATACTCGATACAAGAGAATTACAAATTCCCCTAACTCAAAACAGCAACAATCTCAGACGCGTACAAGAATCTTACAAAATTCTTAGTCAATGACTGAGAGTTGAAGTAATCAGGGTTTCACAAATGGAACGTACTCGACCCTCCCTCGAAGCATGTAAGAAATTTTCGTTGTGCTGATGATACACGATCTAACAACTGGAAAATACACAAATGAGTTTTTTTTTTTAATTATGTATAAAATTTTTAAGTTCTAAAAGTGAAAAAACTTTGATTTCTCTAAAACTCACTTTAATACAAAATAAATAATTAAATAAGACAGGGCTCGAAATACTCGGGTGCACAGGTGCACATAAAAATAAATTTGTGCACCTAATTTTTTCCCGCTAGGCGCACCTGTGCACATAACTTAAAAATTTAGGTGCACCTTGTGCACCTGTATTAAAAAATATCTTTCGAGGCCTGAAATAAGAAACAAATTTAACAGCAGCCTATTTGATAAAGAATTTCTGTCCATAATCAGAGTGGCAACAAAATCCTTGAAAAAAAATTTTCCCTGATTTTACAATTCCCTTAAGAAATGCTGTGATCCGTGATTGGTATCGATTTACAGTTTCAACACACTATTTTAAATATTTAGGGTCAGATGGGATAAAAGGATAATTCTCGGCAAATATTTTGTATTTTTTCTCTACATATTTTAATTGTTATTGTAAGTGTTGGAATTCTTACAATAGCAATTGAAAAAACTGGAGAAAAAATACAAAATATTTTGACTATGAACTTACAACATCTGACCCTACATTATCATAGAATACATCAAAATCAAATGCAAATGTACATAAAAAATTCTACAAAAATGTAATTGCAAGCAAAAAAACATTAATTTAATGCACAAGTTGTATTGTCGGCCTCACGGCGACCAAGACGCTAAGGCCGCGGAAAAAACGGCGGTTGCGGTTTTTAAAAATTATGACGTCAGTGTTATTTATTCGAATTACAATTTCGGCGAATACAATTTATACGATTCTCAAAAGTACTCGTAATCACACACCTATAAATGGAACAAACAATAAAGTTGCCGTTTAAGTTATCAAAATTTCCCTGAATCTTAGTGAAATTTGGAAATTTTCCGATTTTTCCAGAGTAAAAAAGTTTTTTCAGAATTCCCGGTTCTGTTACCATCCTGATTATAATTCTGTTTATCTCTACTATTATAAAAGGAAGTGTTTGTTCGTCTGTTTCTTGCCGGAAAATACTGACGATTCTATGGCACTTACAGCAATAAGATTTGGTACACAGGTAGTCCAAATTTTTTGCAATTTTTGGGTCCCAGCGAATTTTAAAATTCAATCTAGAACATTTTGAAATGAATTTAATGAAATGTAATTGTTTTCTTTTGATTGGCAACCGCATAAAGATATGACAGATTTTAAATTTATTTTTTCCATTTTCATTTTGCGCAGAGGAATGATTTTCCAGCAGCGGATAAAAAAAAAGTTTGAACTTTAGTTATGTAGCTCTTTTTTCTATCTCCTAGACCAGTGGTCCCCAATCCCCGGACCGGTACCGGTCCGTGGATCAAATGGTACTGGGCCGCCCAAGGAACATTAAATTATTTCCATTTTATTTACTGTGGTGTATTTCTCTCGGGTTTGTGCGGTTCTTATCTATGAAATGTCCACTCAAATTTGGAGGAGGTAAATCAGAACTTGAAATTTGTTCTGTTACTAGAGCTTCAATGGTTATTTCTGAATTCTGTATGCCTCTATTTTCCAATTTTGACAACTGTTTTCAAGTTGGCAGACAAAGTAGCTGCATTTGAAACAAAACTGAAGTTGTGGGGACGGCGCGGGAACAGAGGCATTTTGGACATGTTTCAGACATTAGTGGGGATTTTCGGCGAGACTGAGCCTAAACATTCATTCTCCCAGTTGGTGCACGATCAACTGTCTTTGCTTTTAAAAGAGCACAACAGACCCAACCACAAAAGACCCACCTGTACCACGCGATTTGTCAACAAATCAGGCGAATCTAGCATGTCTGCGCAAGAAGATCAACTGCTGGAGATTGCATATGAGGGCGGCCTTAAAATTACGTTCGAGACAATAACTCTGCTGGTGTTCTGGATTAAAATCATGGCGGAATACCCTGAGATTGCCACCACAGCACTTAAATCCCTATTGCCATTTCCGACAACCTATCTGAAGCGGGGTTTTCTGTAGTGACAGCAACCAAAACAAAATAACGGTATAAACTGGACATAAGCAACACACTTCGGGTGTCATTGTCTCCTATTACCCCCAGATGAAACCGTCTCGTCGCTAAGAAACAAGCTGAGGGTTCTCATTGATTTAGCGTTCTAGTGAGTTAAAATGTTAAATCACTTTATATTCATTTTTTAGTGTAACTGTATTTTTATTTTGAAGGCATGTTTAAATACACACACACACACACACACACAATCAAATTAAAATTTTAAATCAAAACACTTAATTTTGATTCAGAAGTTTTGAAACAAATATTTACTTTTAAAAATATGATTTCTTAAAATAAAAGTACCTTAAAAATTTTTTATTCACATATTTTTTATTAAATTAATATTATTTAAATTCCTGAATCAAAATTAAAGTTTATAAATAATTTTCTGCAAGAATTTTGAAAATTGATCAAGAATATTTTGAGTTTTAGCAATTTAAAATTACCCCTCTTTTTTTCAAAAAATTTTAAAATTTTTAAAAAAATTTTGTGTTTTGATTTAGTTTATTAGTTAGATGGGTAACCAGCACAAAAAAATTCTAAATTAATTAATAAAAAAAATTTTAATGTGTCCCGGACCGTCTTAAAAAAAGAAACATTACATTTCCTGTCCCATTCCATTTTCGCGATGAGAGCATGAAATAAAAACACTAGGGACCAGCCCACTGCTCGCAAACCCCCGGAGGATTGCTTTGCAATCCTCACTGGTTCGCTGCGCGAACCTATGTTCGCTTCGCTCGCATCAATGAAGACATGTCCGATCAAAAGGAATTGTTTACAAAATATGAACTTCCGAAAAAATATTTGTTTTTTTCCCAATCCAAATTTGCCGTTTGTAGAAAAGATACATACAGTGCCTCTAAAATCAAAATTCAACTGAAAAATTTGGGCAAATTTTGACTCGAAATGTGATTGCTGCTTTGGAAATTGAATACCCAGCATGTTGTGTGTACATTCGAGCCACTCACAATTTTTCATTGAATTTGTTGTCGAAAGTTATAGTGCAAGTCTTGTTGAACTACAATTGTTGACCCTGAAAAGATCCTCCGGCTTCTTTGATTTATATTATAAACTGCAACAGCTCGACTAAAATTCATTTTTTTCCAATAAAATTTCATCCGATAACGCTATGAATTCAATTGAGGTGCGAGGCTTCGTGGTAAACAAACAATGGTACAATGTTGCCAAAACGCGATTACAAATAACGTCTTTTTTGCGTGCCACGTAAGCGAATTATTTATATTGATATTGGCTGAAATTGTTAAGTTTCTTTTCGTAAAATCGGAATTGCTAAAGATAGATTAAAAATTTCAACTTTTTTTGTATTGTTTTTTTGTCAACAATTTGAAATCTGCGGAAAATTTTACTATAGATTGATACCTAAAAATATTATTTTCTTTATATAAACAATTTTTAAATTGAATATATCTTCAACGGATTTGAAATCAGCGGAAAATTTGACACCAGATTAATACCTTACATCACGGCGTTGCCTCAGGTGTTGGTTTGCGAACACGGGCAACGTAATAGCTAGTGCATAATAAACAGAGAAAACTTGACAGATATTGGCAATGTGCAAAACATGTATTTTTCCCTTGCCTATTCCCTTAGTAATGATAGCTATAGGAGGAGAAATGATACAACTGAGAAACACCAACATTTTTATTTTTATTGAATCTTCATAGTGAAATATTTCTGTTCTTACATTATTTAATATATCATGGATGTGCATTGGCAATCTTCCTACACAGAAATGAGATTTTCTATTTTGCATACATACATTTAACACACAAAATAAACACACTCCAACCAACATAATAAAAAGGGGGATTTTAACAATTCAAAAATATCCAAGTGAAAACAACTATAAAAATAAAATACTTGTTAACATCCCAGAGTAGACACTTTATTAACTAATGAACATATGGTTGAAAATTTATAAAAGAAAAACAAATATGGATTAAAATTATCTAACATAATCAGAAACTGAAAAATAGCTACTTTTTATACGCAGAGGAATTTAAGAAAAAATACTTTTAATATTTATTTTGACAATACTGGGTCTGAATACACTAATTACTCAATCATACTAACGAGGATATTTTCTATCTATACTTTTTCTAGAAATGGTTTTGAATAAAATAGTTATAAAAATCATTGTGTATACAGTTTACTACATTTCTAATAAATTTTACAATAGATATGCTTCTGTTTTCATAGAAAAGGCTATTCACTCAATTCACAATGCTTTAAACAGTGGATACAATAGAAATAAAATTTATTACATTTCATTTCTCTGCATAGAATTTAAAAACACAGATAATGGTTTAAAAAATTGAGACTTTCTGAATACACAACAAGTGCAATCATTTAAATTTCGGTTCAGAAAAAATAATTTTGTACATTCTCTTTTAGCTACACAGAATATTTTACATTTCACTAATGAACTGCAACACTATAGTTTCAAGGTCTCTCATAAAATTTTAATCTAATAAGGATTTTCATAAAATTCCAATACATTGTCCTACTAAACTACTCTTATTAAATGTAAAACCAGTTTGTACTAAACAGTTAATGCATCGAATTGAAGACATATTCCAAGACATGTCAAATCACAAAATAATTTAGAATATCATTTATAACATTGTGCCAAACACTCAAGTATAAAAAAAGGAATGAAACCCATGGTACATAGATGTATAAAATAGAACCCCTTAGCTTTAATAAAACTAAGTTAGAGATCTTTCAGTCTTTATAAACCTTTATCAACGAAATGAGCTAAAGAAATCAAAATTAACTACCGAAAATTATTTTTTGATTTTAAAGCTTGAACATTTTGAAGGTGAATGTGCTTATGTTGACCATGCAACATAAATGTTGAAATTACAGCAAAGCCTCTCTGAACTCACCTGTAGTTCTAAGAAAAAGCTGTATCAAGAGGGTTGTTAAGGGATTTTGGATACCTTTCAGATGCTAGTGAAAATATATACATTTAAATACTATGGTATCGGTTACCCTGAATAAAAACCTTGTCCATGCTTTGGTATATTATCCTTCCTTCCGCATGTGTGATCAAAATGGTGCCTCAACTCAAACAAAATGACGTCGTTTTGAGCATGATGCATCTACAGTATGACATTCCTGAAATTATTTTACATTGCAGATAAATATTTTGAAAACTTTTCAAAATCAACCCTATTATTATTGTGTTTCAGGTTAACAATACAAAACCTTCAAAAATGACTAATAACGATAGTAAAAGCATAAAAACAGTCAATAGCCATTTCAGCAGGTCAATCATCATTTTGGCTGGTTTTATTTTTAACCTTTTGGCTAGCTTTATACACATAAACAATAACTTTTATACTCAGGATTTCTAAAAATTTTTGTTGGAAAATCAATTAAAACTCTCATTAAAGTTAGAAAACTATAATTTCACATAATATATTTTTCTATTTACAAGGTCATTATTAATGACACATTTATGTAAGAGAGGACATGTTGTTTTGCATCAAGTTTACATCAGAAAAAAAAAGTTAATTTTGGTCTTAAAGAGCTAAAATGGTTTTTCAATGCCAGATATTGATCAATTTGTTCCTATACATGTTCTGGAAAAATTGCACAGAATTTGTTTCATACTTGCATGCTAACCTAAAACTCTCAAACAGTTTTATTAAAACAAATTAAGCCAATTTCCTTATCGTACAAATTTGAATATGGAACTTGCCGATACAAAAATGTTGGTACTACAAAGTCAAAAAGACAGACAAAACTTGAAAAAAATAACCTTTATAAATCTAAGATTTAAAAAGGTAGCCATTTTTTGTACCAAGACCTGACAGTTTTGAGTTTAAGTACTTTGGCATTGTTTAATTTTTCCTAAAAAATCATACCTTGAAAAAAACTTGAATACTTGCATCCATAAAAGGCCAATTTTGTGTGTAAACATAAAATTTGATCGAGTTGTTGGAATGAGGGGTACTTGTTTCTAAGTGACTTTTGAGAGGTTTTGCCGAGTAAATATTTTTTGAGAAATGTTGATAAAATCTTAGTTTAATCTAGTACCAAAAATAAGCAATTTTGAATTAAAATTTTAAAAGATTATACCTGTTGTGGTTTAATTGGTGAAAATAAATGACAAGACAATCACACTAACAAGTTGGTCAAAGAGCATTTAATGAGTTTTGTTAAATTTAAGATTCCAGTAACAACACTAAGCTCAGATTATTCAAAGCATTAAAATTTTGATGCCTACAAAATAAGTACAATTACTCATTCAGAACTGAATTAATAACACTGAAACAAGTACGCAACTTAAAAGCATGACACTTTAAAATTAGGGATTGACATTTCAAACTCAGCTATCAAACACCATAAAATGTCAATAAAGAGCTTTTATACAATTTCAATTCTAAATTTAATTATTTCTTATTTTAGATGCCAGATATATTTACGACCCTATTTTCTTTACATTAAATATATCTATAAATATGTATCTGCATCAATAATACTGATATATTAATATAATTTGATTAGCTATTTTTACCATAAATTGCATAGGCAGCTAGTTTAAGAGTTAGTTAAAACACTTACTAAAACGCACGAAAAATGTTTTTCCTCTAAAAAACATTTCTATGAACAAGGAAAAGGCACAACAGGCTTCTTTTCAGCAGGCACAAACATTTCATTCTTGTGTTTAATCCCACACAAACAACAATCGGTAATTTAAATGCTTTAATAGTGAAGTTAACACTATTGTTTACAGGCTACATAAGTTTTTAGTTTAGTAAATGTTAAATCTCATACATCCCTAATACTTGCAGTCTATAAAATCATATCAAAACAATTATTACACACAACACCCATTAATACTCATTTTGTTCGATAAGTTTCATACAGGAAATTTTAAATCATACTAATTTATTAAGCTATTATATTATAGTTCACAGTAAATGATCATTGCAGTGTGAATCGATAAAAATGTAAAATTCCTTAAGCCTGATTTTTATGTAAATAACAAGTTTCCACATTATTATTCAACAAACTTCAATGCTTTTAAACAGAATATGGAGTGAAGTACTCAATATGCAAATCTTCACATACAAATAATAATTTGTGCAAATTTTTATAAAGGTTTCAGTTGATTGAAAGTTAATCTTTAATTCCTAAAGAGCTTTCACAAATCTCTATAAGTTCAGAACTTTTATCGGAATAAAAAGACAGTTCTTAGCCTATTTCTTTCATGAAATTTCAGAAATAAGAATAAAAAAGACCAATTTAAAAATGGTTTATCCAAATATATAAAAGCAATCAATGATGCTGACTACCTTAAAGATGGCAAAATTTGAAACAGCATTGTTTCATGTTAGTTAAAAGAATTTATGGATTTATTTGCATGAAATCTGGTAATACTCTCAAATGAAAAAAATTATTAAAGGATTGTAGATTCATTTTTAATATTACGGCTTTTCCATAACAAAACTGAGTCCCCCAAACAAATGCATGAACCTTATTTCTAAGCCCTAAATAACTTACAAACTACAATTTTATTTAGAAAAGGATATTATGAAACAACCCTGTGTGAACAAATACAAATGCCAGAGCTACAAAAAATTGTAATAAAAATATACCATGTGCAAAGAACAGATCCCGAAAAAATACCTTCATTACCTATGAACAATAAAACAAAATCATCTTCAAACAATATATAACCCACACTGCCAAAACGTGAAAAGACAAGGAAATAACCACACAAGACTAGCACCTAAACCCAATAAAAAATAATCTCATCAGATAGACCTACTACCCAACACTTATATGAAATATTCCAGGCTAGCTGCCTAAAAATATGTCACTGGTAATGGCAAACCACTATAATTAAAATTAATTAAACTTTTTTAAGCAAGCAAATTTAGAGTAGAGATTCATTTTAAGATTTAAATTCCAGTTTTATTAAATCCAAGCTGTATTTAAAAAACATAATTTTGAAGGGGGGGGGAATCAATCAATTATAAAAGCACGATTTTCAGTTTTAAAGACAAAGGGAACATAGTTCATAAAATTAGAAAAACATTGCAGAAACTAATAAAATTGTGCCTATAATTTCTCTAAATAAGCTTATTATTTAGTTGCCTCAAGCACAAATCGAAATTTCCTTTTGTTGCTAACTTTATTTCCTGTATAGAAAGTATAATGCTTAATAGACCTTGTAGTAAATTCTATATCTATTTCATCTGTTCTTAAAATCACAGTATTCTAGTCATGTACAGTATGAGCAGCTAATCTCAAAAATCTTTGGCATGGAAGAAAATTTTAAAAATTTACACATTATGCAACCATAGGATACTATACCACAAGTCAACAGCAAATGGCATAACTTCGTTTCATAACGTTTTGTAATCACAGAATTCGTCCTAATTTGCAAATAAATTAGCATGAAACAGTGTTTCTCCAGCACTTAAAATCAAAACATATATTCACTAAAATTTGGGGGGAAAAAAATGCAACATCAAAAAACTACTTAGTATGAGATTCTAATATTTTCTGGCAGTAATATCTTCAACATAACATTAAAAAAATATATACTTAATTTCTTGACAAACAGTTGAAATAACACTAATAACAAAAATAAATGCTGATAAAACTTTTCAATTAACCAAAGATTAATTTAAAGAAGCTAGGATAGCAAGAACCAGTGTTTAAGAAGTAAAATATCACACTGCAAAAATGTTATCAGAAAATGCTGATATGATTACAATACGAATAAGCTGAACTATTAGCAATTATTTTTCGGTGTCATGTAACAGCATTGATTAATTAATCTAAAAATGCCAACAATACTACTTGCTGTTATTCCGATCATTTAACCATAAAATAAACTTTTTCTGAAACAATTTTGAAATTTTAAGTTGAGAAACACTGATAGCAGATAAATTTTAAAAAAAAAGGTTACAAAAATATAATATATGATATACAAACAAGTAATAAATTAAACATTTGAAGAAGCTAATTATGTACATTTAAGATTGACTACATATTCGGAAACAAGGAATATAAGCACTGCTTTTTAAGCAAAGAAAAAGGAATGTAAATGAAAAAAAAGCATTCATATATACATATAATTTTTAATACAATACTTAAGCTTGAAATAATGATAGCTTCAATGGATTCAAAGCACCAAAATAAATAATGTAGCTATGAAAATGAGCAGCATTACAAGAAGCAATGTTTTTAATACTAAGAAATATGTTTACTGTGTGGTATCATGGTTCCCACTGTTTTGTCCAAAAAAATTCAAGGACTTGGACAAGGAAAAAAAAAATTTTCAAGGACCTGAAATTTTTTATGACTTAAAACAAGGCATATGCAAAAGTTGTCAATTAAAAAAAAAATTTGAAAAATATTTATTAAAAAAAAAAAAACGACTTAATTTTTTTACTCTATTTTTTAAACTACAGATAGTCAAAAGAAGGTTATCAATTTTGGTAATAATTTGGATTATTTTTCTCACAGAAACTGATTTTTCTGCAAAGTGGGCTTCTCGTCTCAATGCTAAATATCAGGCTACTTGCACACAAATCGATTTCAGTCGTGCGATAAAATATAATATGATAAATTCTTTTGGTGGCACAAAGAGTATGGGAGCTTGCACACGGTTTGATCAATCCACAAACAACACAATCTCCGGTTTCCTGTCGTCACGGTTGTTAGGATTTTTATTTTGGTCAAGAAACAAAACAAATCAAAAAATTTTGACTGCCGTAGGGCTATTTTATTCTTTGATCCCAGTTTCTATATTCACGGTCATTAAAGATTGTACAAATTTCAACAGATTTGAAATCTGTGGCACAATTCACTAACCCGAAACTGTATGTTTTCAATCTTGTACGTATGATGTCAAATGTGCAAATTTTTAATGATGGTAAAAAAAGTGAAAAAATAGGGTGACCCCCTTCAAAAACCTTACCTACCTGCATTTATCCAGAAACATCTTTAAAAGAGGTTCAAAGAGCGGATTTCCACCTTTAGGTGAAACTCTCATATATGAATAGTTTTTGCATAAAAACCCGTTTCTGAATCGATCCCAAAAGAATTTTTTTAAATGTTCAAAGGGCGAAATTCCGCCTTTAGGCCAAGCTTTCATGTCTGAATAATTTTTGCAAAAAACAGTGGAACAACATGACAATGAAACATGGTTTATGACCTTCACCCATGCCTTCAATTGTGATTGGTCTGATATAAATCATGTGGTGTCAAAGCATGAAACTGGTGTCGAAGCGTGAAACACTGGCTTCATTCAGAATGACGCTCAAATGGGGCACCTGCTATGGAGGAAACTAGTCTGGACAAGTTCCAACACAAGACAAAATTATTTACTAGTTTTTAAAAAAAATCAAGGACTGTTCACCACGTTCTGTAATTTTAAAAAACTTTCAAAGGTCCCTAGTTCGGAAAAAAAATTAAAGGACCATGGGAACCCTGGTATGTGTGACGAAAAAGCTATCCACATGATTTAATTGATGACTCATGCTTATGCTTTTCAAACACTCTTCAACCTTTTTTTCTTTAATACTTATTTCTTCATATACTAACTCTGTAATCTAAGGATTTTAAAAATAACAGTATTAAAAAAATGTTAATTGAGCCAAATCCTGAAAAATACAAATTGCTTGCAATTTGTTTTACTTATTTTCTTGGAACATTTTCCAGTACAATCATTAGAGGTAACTGCCTATCACAATTACTTAGGCCAAATGCCTGTGATATTGATATTTCAATTTAACAATTGATAGCTGAACAAAACGGATTCATTCATTTGCCTATTACCTTTTTAAACCTAGCATACTTTTCAAGCATTTACTTTTTCGTGTTTTAAATTTGGTGTTTTGACAAATCTATTGAGTGTATATTTTATTTCCTAAATGGTTGAATACAGTGTTGCTTTCTGTCTTACTGTTAATATGTTTTGCACGACATTATTCTTATAAATACGAAAATTTAAGTATTTATAACTATACATACTTTTTTCATACAATAGAATTACAAAAGCAAAATTATTACAGCATGAATATTTAATGTCACAAAATAAAGGATGTTATACTCTAGGCACAACTTTAGCCAATTTCGTATTTGGGGATGAAAACAAATTTTATGAAGATTGACAACCATTGTACAGTATAATAACACATCTCTATTATACAAGTACGTGTTTGTGTATTATTATACATACTTCAGACTTATTACTTCAGTCGAATCTATACAACTTAGTAATGACATTTGGCACACAGGTAGTACTAAAGGAGACTTTGATAGCTAAATTTTAAAATTTAATCTAGAAAATTTTTTAATTCATTTACAGGCATTTTTTTACTATTTTGTTTCCTAAGAATGGCAACAGTGTGAAATTGAGCGTTTCTTTTTTTGCGGAGATTTCTTTTGGACATGCGCCAAGTCTCCAATAACATCACTGATGGGCAGGATTTGGAAGAGATTGCTGTTTCTGCTTTGAATTTCATTGCATCTTTTCTTTTTTTTTTAACGGATTTACGATTCTTTCATTTTATTGAATCTTTTATTTTTCTTCTTTATTCTAATTGGATTGTAAATTAGAAGAATTTTCCATTCTTTTTTATTTGAATTATGGCCCAGTGCAGTTACTCTTTTCAGGTTGTATTGTTTCTTGCTTTTTTTTCTGTAGCTTTAAGACTTTTTAAAAGTAAAACAATATTTAATTTTTATCATTCATTTATGCAATTTTTTTGTTTATTACTGTTTAATTTGGTTTTGTCGGAATCAGTTAGGTTGACTTTTTAAAAGCATACCTTTGTCATGGGCAATTCTGTGTGGGTAATGCTAGTAGTTAATAAAAGCAACAATATAAATTAGAACATATACAATGCAAGGATAGAAAAATCTGCTGAGTGTTGACGAGTTACCCCAAATGACTGCACTTAAAAGTTTAATAGATTCCAATTATAATGAAATAAAGAAACACTAACTTCAAAATTGTCTCTAAAACGAAATTTAATAAAATCTAAATCCAAAATGGAAAGAGATCTAATGTAACATCAATAAAGGTAGATGGAACTTAAAGACCAGGAATAGAAAAAATCAAGTCCAACTGGTCTGGTGGATGAATATTAAGATTAAATTATTCTATAAAAGGACACATAGGTTTTAACATAGTTATAAAAAAAATTCAAATTTCTTAACACGAAAGATTAAGTCTTAAAACCTTTCTATCAAATATTAGAGAACAATTTTTTCAAAACTTAATAATCCTGAACTATATAAATGCATGACATTATGCTTTTCCCTGCTGTATTTAATATCTAATACTAAACGGCATATACAGCTTCTATAAAAAAAAATCTCATTTAAAATTTAAAAGATCTGATCTTGAGAATTTTACTCTATAAAAGTACCAGCAGAGAAACAAGATTCTAAGAAATGCCCACAAGTATTTAACATTTCACATAGAAAACATTGCTTCTGTAATTCATAAATATCAAATGAAATCACCAGTAGTATTATAAAATTATGAATGATTAGGTACTATAGGGGCATCAGATCTATTAACCAAGATGATGATGCAAAGGAGTGTGAAGCGCCTCCAGCAACATGATATAGTTTGGTTCTGTAAATAAACAAATAAAAAACAAACACTATTTCACTCAACTATATGAATTAATGATACATACACAAAGGATTTAGTATTCAATAATTATTTATAAGAGTTCAACAATTGCATAAAAACGAGTTACCAGCACAGGTACTCATCGCTAAATACCCTTGATCCATTCCTACACCTAAGATGATAAGCGAATCGATTGATATGAGAGGGAATTGACTGTTTTTATTTATTCTGAACAAAGAAAAGGTTTTCATGAACACTAACATTGACCATGACTAGCTTATTTTAGGAAACTATCCAGAACTTTTTTTAACACTAAAGAATAAAGAAATTCTGGTCCCATCAACAAATATCAAAATAATTAAACCAGCCAAATGTTACTAATGTCTACTTCACAATAAATAATCAAACCATTTATCTTTCAAGCTATTTCAACTACCAGATTTCCAGGTACACAAGATTTCTGAGATATATAATTCTAGAAATGATAAATACATAAAATCAATATGCTTACCATCATCACAGTTCAGGTACCCATGTCTCACTAAAAAATCTAAAGCAACTAGAGAACTTGTCAGTTTAAAGTCATCAGTCACAATAACTTTTTTCAACTGAAAAACAAAAAACATTGGTAAAAGACAGCAGATAATTACAATAAAATATTTACATTATTAAAAACTTATGAAATTAACATTTTTAACTATGCACCCAAAATAACTTGTAACATTCTTTCAAATTAAGATTTACAGCATTGAGCATGTATGTGTACTTGCCAATTATAGCATCGGATATTACACTATTTTTACCACTAATGAAGCACTCCAAAAGAATAAAACTTACTTTCACTGAGAATTTAGTTATTTTTAAAACTTAATTCATATATTGAAAGCTTGACAAGTAAGTAATTGTTCATGTGGTAAATATAAATTGAAATGCATTTGGTATAAAAAGCAAGACTTCATAAAATGATATAGCTTAAAGATGTTATGCTGTGTGTGGTAAACTTAAAAAGTATTACTAAACAATCCTCAAAACCTCTAATTATTCTGTAAAAAGGGATGCACAACTTAGCCAATATCATATGAAAATACCTTTTGCTGTTTCATTGAAGGTTGGTTTTGTAGCTCTAAGCCATTTTTTACTATGTAAGAATCATTAGGCTGGGGTCTGCAACACGAAGTTTCAAAATTAAAAGATGCAGATGTTATTAGTTATGCTTTTTTATCTAAATGCATACCTGCCAACATTCGAGAAAACCAACCCCAAGTACTGGGTTTGGTTTTTTTGGGAAACCGTCTACAAATTGAGCAAAAAAAAAACAAGTTTTCAATTCTGTGGCGGCGGTAACTTTTTTTTAATATAAATAGGAATAATTTTTCAATTAAATATTTATATTTTCGCAAGAGATTGTGACCTTACAGCGATTGGATATTTTTGCAATTCGAATTTCGCAGAAATTGACAATGACCAGGCCATCACAGGCCTGTGGTGTTGGTTTGCAAACCTTTGCTTACTTTACAAAACAAATTTAACAAAATGCATTTGTATAAAATAGAATAAAACAAATGCAGGGCACTTGATTTATACCATATGTCACCAGACTTTAAAATACTACTTGTATAAAAGAACAATATTTACGAAAATTAATTTTACCAAACCAATATTTATAAATGCTTATGACTAAAAAATATTTCAACACCATTGAATTTAATACAAAACATAATTCTCTAAATTCTAGGGGAGATATTTCTAAAACTGGATGAATAAGAAAAAAAGATGGAAGCTCAGTATCTTTACCTCTTGTGGATAATGAAATATTTTTGTTACATTAAATTAAATCGGAAGATTTATCTAAAATTCGGCAAAAGTGTTTAGTCTATGTTTTATAGCCCGACTTTGAATGGATTCAGTCTTCAATTATTAATTGAAGGTAAAAAACCTACTTGTTCTTTGGTCTTTTTTCTGATGAAAAAAGTTATTGATCCCGAGAAATATGCTTGGTGTCAAAAAGACGCCAGCAGATATTCTATGTGAATTAAGTTGCTTAGTTTTTCCAAATTAATTTTACAAAAGTATTTCTGCTGAGTGCTTATCAAATAAAATTATTAAAAGTCAAAAGAAATTGTTAAAATCAAACAAATATTCTTGAAAGAGAAAGTGAAATTCATTCCAGTGTCGAAATGAATCTACCAGCTGTTTTAGTGTTACAGGAAGCTCTAGCTCAAATTACCCAAAAGAAAGCACAAAGGCACAATTAACTATCAGAATCATCAGAAATTAAGCATTCAATATAAAAAAAATAAGAGTAAATTACAAAAGTTATATTAAGCTGCAGAAAAGGTAAAACAAATTCACATAACATGTATAAAACATACCTCATCTACAGATAATAAATGAAAGCTCTCTACTTCATTGTCACTGTTGGTAGGTATGAAATCAATGGGGATTTCAATATCAAAAACAAATAAAGTTTCAGGGAAAATTCCTCGTTCATCTTCAAACAAAAATCTATAAGAAAAATAATGTATTTTGAACATTGAAGCAAAAGCATAAAATTGAAATAGATAATGCTTCTTCAGTTGCACGAGAATTTCAAGGACTATTTAACCCTCTGCATACAAAAGTGCCTGAGAATCCATTTCCTTTTCTTACGGGGGGACATGGAAAAAAGAGTGTTGTCGGATTCCCAGCGGGACGCCTGGATTCATTAAGCAGCTTCTTTCCCCTTCTTCAGGCCTTCAAATAGATAATGCTAGGTCACTGTTGATTACATCTAGCTGCAGGATACCGATACTTTCTCAATGGTGCCAATTTTTAGACTAGTCATCCAAATTGAAAATGGAAGATAGAGTTTTTAATTTTAAAACAAAGGATAAACGTTAACAAATTTGTTAAAATTTCAATTTTAAAGCTATCTATATATATATATATATATATATATATATTTATACAATCTATTAAATAATTCAAATTTAATTATCTGCTTCAGCTATAACTTTTAAATACTTATTCTAAAAGCAGGTAGTACAGATAATTTATTTTTTATTTGACATTAAGATCAACTTCCCTACTAGTGAAATTTAATTTCTGTAGACGGGAAATAGTACCACCTCAAGGACTAATAGTTTTGAAATGTCACAAGTATTTTTTTTATGAAATGCTTTTTATATCGCGATCAGTAAATTTGCTCTTAGGTTCAGCCGAAATAGTTTTTGGAGGAGACAAATTTTAAAGAACTAAATTTTTCCTTGGTTGACATAATTTTTAATATTTTCTATTAATACAAGATAAACGGAGTGTTTAATATCAGCCAATTATAAGCGTTCTTAGGACATGCTCCATCCTGAAAGTTGTGCCATTGAAGATTAATCGTATAATTTACAAATGGTGCTAGTTAACAAAAACCGTCATGTTTGAACGGGGTATTTTAAAAATACTTTAGCTAAAATACTTTTCGATCTGACTTTGTGAGTTCGATATCAATTAACATATTTTACGTGAAGAAACACATAGTTTGGTCAATTTTTTTTTACTTTCTAAGTTTTGGAAACAATATTTTTAAAATATTTCGAAACCAGGGTTAAACATATAAGTTAGAAAGCAGAAAGTGTTAAACTGATTTCCACATCACCCAAGAGGTACAGTTTATTGAAGCGTTACCCCTTTGATAAATCGTCAAGGCGGGTTCCCCAAGAGGCATATTTCCTTTGACTTCGTTTTAAATAATGAGTTTTTTTGTAATTTTATTGGTTAATTACAGCGACTTTTATAGGTTCTCTTCAAAACAGCTTTTACAGAAGCATTTCTGACATATTTCGCACTCCCATGTGCTCTTTACATATTGGTTAGAAGACGTTTTTATTTCGTTTTCTCGGCATAGAATACACTTTCTTTTTCGACCATCTATTTTTCTCCTTTTATGTATGTGTGGGGTGGAAGAAATAAATGTGTTTTTTCTTTTTCCATTCAAATACTTTTTGTCAATACTGGAGATTAATTCCAATTTAAAATCGTAAAGAGATTTGCACCTCTTAGGGGCCGGGATGCTTGTAAGATGTTGCAAAATATATGCATTATTGACAGCTGTATCAAGAAGGAATGGAAATAAATACTTCTACCATTTTGAGGATTTTCTTGAAGTAGTGTAGTATTTCCTCTTTTGATCAGCTAAATCCACTCCACCCATATGCTTATTGTACTTCATAAAAAGCAATAGGGAAAACTAACTCTTAACAGAATTTTGCCTTTTTAGCACAATACATGTGGACAGCGTAATACCTTTTTTGTCCATCCACTCAGTGCAAAGTACGTTAGAATTCTTTTTGCTTTGGAAAACCTTAATATTTTTTCCCTCAGAAAGTTTTAAGGCCTTGATGTTATTGGAATACTTTCTTTTGGAGAATACTTTTTGTTTACGTTCAGCGTCCTGCAACCATAATATACCATTTTTAATAAATCTATAATTAAAGGAACACTGCAAAAAAAATGGTCAAAATATATATTGTGGCCTTTATTCTTCAGAGTATTTATCAAATACGTGACCACATCGTATCCAAGTCCTTTAGGGGATTTAGGAAAACTACGCATCTTTCCAGCATATAGTTCAAAATTTAAAACATAGCCGGATTTTGCTAACAAAGGAGCCACATTTTCAGACCTCGTTTTGCTGGTTTTAAGGGTATATATTGGACTGCCCACTCGACACTTAAATTTAGTAAGGCTTCATCAATAAACTTCTCTAGGAGCATTGAGATGCTGAGAACATTTGTTTTTCACTGTAGAATAGAAGTTCAATCTTCTGTACATAAAAAAACTCAGCATTTTCTCTCTTCGGTGGACTCATCAATGCTTTCACCAACATTCATTTCAAATTCCCTCTAATTATCTTCTTGATATAAACTGCTATCTAAAACAGTTAACTTTCTCAGTACTTTTAGAATCACCATCATCCAATTTTTAAAAAAATCTGATTCATCATAATCTTGAAACAAAATTGCTTCAATTTCCACTTGAGTCAGCGATTTGTTTTTGTAAGACATAATAAAAACCAATCAAATCCATATTTATTTCAAGCCTATAAATTAAATAGATTTAAGGCTAATAATATTTGCCAAAATGGGAAGAGTCTTGAAAAAGACTTTATTTAAACGAGAACAGAATTACAAAGTACAACCTGAAAGCAGGGAGCGAAGGTCAAGCACGTCTGATCAGAGTATAAACACTGTCCAGACTGTTGGTAGCAGCCAGCAGCTAATCATTTCAAATGGCAAAGCGTGAGAAAAAAAATCAAAAACACAATGGCACATACAATGGCGCACATAAAAATTCCCATGTGAACCCATAGGAACTGGTTCTGTGTCACGGAATGTAATGCTTCGGAAAGATAAGGGACAACTTCTTGATTACTTTTTGACACCTAACAGCCCATACAAAGGTTGATGGTCAAGTAGAATGACAGGGTGATACACCTCCTAGGGGAAAACGCTAATCTTAGGCACTGTTCGTTAGGCACTGTTCTGCTTGAATGGCCGCTATGGCCACATCTCGTAACGAGGTGTAGAATTCATATTTTGAGGCTTTGTATGCAGAGGGCTAAAGACTTAGCAAGGAGTCGAAAAAATGCTTTGTGAGAATTTTTTTACAAATGATTTCCCCAATCAAATATCTGTAGAAAATTTGATTTTAAGGACAGAAATAAGTAGTCCCTACAACTTTCAGACCTTAAAAATGGCCCGTTACTAAAAATCTCAAAAAATATTATATTTTAAATCTAGTTTAACTTAATACAAACATCAATAGATTGCTTAAACTACATAAACATTCATCAGTAAGACTTACAAATTACAAATTCTTAATACATATTTACTTTTCAAAGAATGAAGTCAGATCTACTTTTAATATGTTCATTTAAGCTGTAGAAAAAGTTGAAGTTGTATACTAAAAAAGGTGTGTAAAAGAAAACTTTTAGAGCAAGTGAAATCTGGTTTAAATTTAGAAAGCTTTTAACAGTACTCTCCAAATTCATTTTACACTGTGAAGCTCTTGCCAGTATTTTTAGGGATGTTTATGAGATACATAACACAAAAACAATTTTTAGGTACATTTTGGAAATGATTGGGTCTCAACCAATCATTTAGGAGCCAACAAGATTCTGTGTTACCTGTAAGTGAAATGAAAGCCTGTGACAATTTCATTTTTTCCAAACAAAACTTCACTTAAAAACAATGAAAATATACCAGTTGAAAATAGTGTCCCCCAATTTGTCTTTTCTACATGACATTGCATCCTGCTTTTGTATGTACATCATATGAACTGTCAAACAGCAAATTTTTTTAAAGAGTTAACTTACTGTTTCTTTTTTAACAGCACACATTTTAACATTTTCTAAAAATAACACTTACGAAACTGTACCAGCAGGTGTCATAGTGTTCAACAACTCTTCAGTTAATGATGCTTCCTCTTGAGCTTCTTTCCTCACACATTCAAGGACAGACATTCCAACAGTAAATCCTCCACTGACCTAAATAATACAAAAATATATGCTAATAAATATAATAAAGTTGCAAATAAAAAAATTAAACTGGCAGGACATGTAGTAAAAATTTCAATTTAACAAACATTTACAATTAAAGAATATCTGTGAAACAGTATCATGCATTTAATAAAACTCTCATGCATTTAATAAAACTCTCATGCATTTAATAAAACTTCATTTCTAAACATTAACATTTAATCTACAGTTACTTGTGTGTGAAAAGCTATTACGAAGCCAGATAGATTTTGAATGTAAAACTTAAGACTGAATCTGGCAATAAGAATGAGACAGAATATTTTGATTTAAAACTAAAAACTAATGATTGTTTCAGCAATTCTTCTATGTATCTGTTCTTCATGTAATGATTTGTTTTAAAATTAAAATTATCATAATCTAAGTATGTTGTATAATGTAATCGCCCATAGAACTCTTAAACCAGGTGCACAAATCTGGTTTTTCAAAGTGCGGCACTGCTGCCGCAACGCAAGTGCGGTCTGAGATACATTAGATCCAATGGAGCAGTGTACACATGCCTCCAACGCCGCTGGGGTGATGCACGTCCCCAACTTGCGTGCAATTTATACTGCAGTTCCCCATGGCACCACACATGAGTCTCCGTTCTGAAGTACCTTGTTTTCATAAATAAATGGAATATAAATAGTAATTAATAAATGGTTGTTTCCAGTAACATGTATTTTGTTTCATAATATACTTTTTTTACACCAAGTAAGCAAAATAAACACATTTTCTTCGATAGAATATTTATCGCAAATGGCGCAAAACGAGTTTATGCGTCATGTTATGTGTGCATAGGTGGGCTTCATGAATGTTCTATAGCTTTCTTGTACGTCCATTGCAATATACAAGAATCCTATTTATTAATTTTGCAATCCCCTCAAATCTGTATATATATATATATGTGTTGTCTTCAATAAATACTCTCCCTTTCCCTTTTGCGATCCACATGGCCCGTGTCATTCTTTTCCTCTGAAGGAATTGTATTTAACAATGTATTCATTTCAATTATTGTTTTTGTCCTGATTTAACAGATAAAATATTTAAAATTTAAGAGAATATTTACAGCACTAACCATATTATCCAGCTTTCCAGGCCAAGTTGGTTTGGTACAAGCACGCTTCTGAATCCATAATGACTTGCTACCATCAGCATTTTTCACATAACCATTGACATGAACACCACACCTTTTAATGCCAAACAAACCTATCAAAAATAAAAAAGATACTTAACAAAAATTGGTTACATTTTAATAAGTACCCATGTAAGAGTGGAAACAAAAACAAAAGTTGTGGTCATGCACATAACAGTAAATACCATATTGGCTCACCTATTATCTATTCAGGAAGAAAATATAATACATTTAAACAATTTCAATACACGTTTTTATTTCTTTTACATACTATCTCTATACTTTTTCCTATGTACTAATATATTTGATATAAAAAATGTAATTTTATTTTCATAACCTGCTCACATGTGACCCAATACAGTACATACACAACATAAACTACAATATAACTGTCGTTTTTCTTCTACATTATGACCACATACATGTTGCCGACCTTTCCATCTTCATTACAGGAACATCACCAAATTTAGAACTCACATCATAGCACTGAAAAAAACAGAACTACTCAGAAAATCAGCAAAAAATATAAACAAATTTCAGCTTACAAGATATGATTAGCAACGTAACACCTAATCACAAATGCACACTTAACTTAGACTAACACTCTACTTTGGTTGGCAATGCTAAGATATTCTCAGCTCTTATTTTTGTGGAAAATTATAGTCTAGACAATGTTATTAATATAGGTGGGAAATTTGCATACAATAAGTGTACTCCAGTGTAAAAAATCGTGTATCTATACCAAGATATTCAGATATTTTTTGCTACATGAGGGCTAAGTAGACCTGGACCTACTTAAAGTGGAATACAAACCACTACAAACAATGCAAGCACAAGAGCAGGATTCAAACTCCAAGCCTGTTGAACTGTGGGCAGAGCACAAAAAACACTTGGCTAAATCAACCTCTAAATTGGAATAGCAGGGCTTATAACAGGTTTTAAGGTGTAAAAAAGTGACAAATCAAACCAAAAAGTGACAAATAACAATAATGCCCAATATATTCAAGTGTAAAGATAGAAAAGAAAAAGATACTCCCCAGTCACCCCTATCTTTTCTTTCTTTGGAAGGATATTTATTTTTATTTAAAAAACATTATTTTGAAACGATATTAACAAAAAAAAATTTATTTTGTAATCATGATTTTTAAATATGTTGTTCATTTTTGACATAGCTTGAAAAATATCTTCCATTTCTTTGAAAGATTGTCTGATTTTTTTTGTAGAAAAAGTTTTAAATTAATTTGTCTTTTTCTTCTCAAGAGAAGAAAGTACATTTTTTAAAAGTCTGTCTTTGCTGACCAGCATCATTCGAGACTTCTGCCATCCCTTCATTCATTGCCTGAGCAAGTACTGCTTCCTTGAATCTTTATTTTTTATCGCCTTCTTGAGTCTATCATTGGCTTCCTTTAACAATTTTTAAGCACTGTGTCCAGCTCCTCATCCTCTACGCATAATTTTAAGTTTTCGTTCTTCTTCTATTACCTTTCTTTTCTTAGCCAGCTGCTTTAAATTTCTTTCTCTGCTTTGTCTTTTTTTTCTTTTCTGTCCTTCTCTAATTTTTCTAGTGCGTTCCGTTTTAAACGAGGTCTGTCTCAAAAGTATCCAACCTTTGGACGGGAAAAATATATTTCTTACATGACGGGATTGGGACCCTAATCCCCTTCAAAGTAGGCCCCTCGCGTCTCCACACACTTAGTACACTGTTCCTTCAAATTCTGGAAGGCTTCTTTTGGAATGGTGTTCAACTCTGCCGTCCTGTTCTGCATTATCTCTTCTCTACTCTACTCTCAAAACAGGATCAACCAGAAGTCTCAAGAAGCCATGTGTAGAGTAGGGAGGTTGGCAAACGACTGGAATTCCATTTTTCACACAAGAAAGTCTGAATCAGGTGCGATGAATGAGATGGAGCATTGTCATGATGCAACTGCCAGTTTTTTCCCGTCCAGAGGTCTGGTCTTATGCGCTGAACTGCATCACGGAGCCGCTGGAGAACTTCGTGATAGTATTCTTTAGTCACTGTTTGTCCTTTCTGCTGAATCTTACAAATTGTTTCGCTTTGAGAATCACCAAGCTTTTGACAAAATTTGAAGCAGTACCTTTGATTAACTCTTTCAGTCATCTTGAGAGAAATCAAAATACGACAAACACTTATAACTGCACCTCGCTTGGTGGTCAGCAGGCAACAACTGGCACACAGGAAAAAATTCAAGCATGCATAATAAGTTGATTCCTTTCAATGTGCACAGTGGGAATAGCCTTAGCGTCACTACTGTGTGATTGAAAATTCAAGGTAGGATACTTTTTAGACAGCCCTTGTAGCTCCCTAAATAGGCATTGTAGGCTTTATATGCAATCCTTCCCATATCCATTAGCTTTGATGTGATTGGCACCAAATAAGGTTGATTGTTAAGGTTCTCCTGTCAAAGCTCTTCCTGAGGCTGAGAAGCCACGTTTAATGTCAGCACTACCATGAGAAAGTGAGAGAGCAGCCTTCACTAGCTTTGACACAACTGGGTATTTAGGATACACATCACTAACATTTCAGTCTGAAGAACTGGTCCCAGTAAACATCAATAGGCTTCATTCTTTGAAGTAATTTCCACTCATCCAGTGGTATGTCTTTTGGGACCTCCCATGTCATTGCTCCTGCAACGTCTAATACTTGTTGTACACTCTCACCATTGAGTCTCTCAAAAGGACCAAGACAAGATAAACTTTTAAGGAGAGATGAAACGAAGGAGGACTTCTTCAAAAGATATTTAACATTAGCAATGACTTAAGCCCTTAGAAAAAAAGAAATTCCTTTTGTTCTCTTTCACATTCTGAAGCACTTTAGAAATTTGATCTCCAATCACAATATCAGCCAGAGGTAACAGTTTCTGAGGACATATATCTTCCATTTCATCCATCTTCAAATCTTGAATAAATTTCTTTGTAGATCCTACCTAAAATTGTTCTTATTAACAATTCAAGTTGAGAATGAAGGTTATGCATTAAGGGTAACTTTTTCTGAAGAAATTTGGTGACCAGGGGTGTTGTGGGGGAATTCGTTGGAATAGCATGCCACTGCCTTTATGGAAATTACGAAGGAAGGAAACTATAGGGTGTCCTAAAAGTTCCCATACTCCAATTAAAAAACATTTATTGTCTGTGTTTTTTTTTCATTATTGAATTTTATCGCCTGCTTATAGGTTTATCGACTCATTCATTTATACTGTTTGATTTTCTTCGTGCTCAAGTTGTGCAATAATAAAGTTCCATGTCATTTTGTTCTTCATTGTAAGATGAGTTTATCACGCATTTAGAGAATTGCACTATTTGAGGCTTATTTTGAATGTAAATCATATGAAAGATGTAAAGAATTTTGGCGACATAAATATCCAAATGATGCAATACCGAGTTAAGATAAGCAATATCAACTCGTTCGGCAATGTCATGAGATAGATTCAGTGGAACACAAACGCAAGAGTAAGAAGACTGAAAGTCGTTACACCAGACTTTGTGCAAGGACCTCAACGGAGTATATTGCAATCTCATCAATCCATGAGACGTTTGTCGCAACAAATGGGCACATCACATAGATTAACACATAAGGTTTTAAGAGCGTGTAAAAATGCTACAAGAGCTAAAGCCACCGTACAATGAGAAGCTGCTTTATTATTGCCAATGGTTCAGAAGATTTATTCGCAAAAATATCAACATTTTGGACAAAATATTTTTCTCTGATGAGGCATAGTTTGATTTAAGTGGTTACGTTAACACGCAAAACTCCAGCATTTGGGCGACAATAAATCCTTATTCATTAATGCAAAAACCTTTACATTCTCATAAAATTGGCTTTTGGTATGCTGTATCACATAAAAGGATTGTTGGGCCTTTGTTTTCAGGTCAAATGTTGATTGCACTGTGTATACAGAAAACTTATTCTACAATTTGTTGCATTATACAAAGTGAATGAACGAGACTCAGTTTCTCAACAAGATGTTGCAACCTGCCATACAAGTTATGAAACCATGGGCATGCTTCAAGATTTTTTTGACGACCGACTCATCTCAAAAACCTTTGGCTACCTCGTTCCCTGATCTGAGCATCCCTAACTTTTTCTGTGGTGATATTTTAAGAATAAAGTTTATAAAGATAGTCACCAAACAATAGATTATCTGAAAATTACCATATCTCAAAGGATACAAGATGTCACTCCCAGCATCTTGAAACACATTCCTAAAAATATGCGTAAACGCCTTCAGCTTTGCCTCCAAGAAAGGGCGGAAATTTTAAACATTTATTACAAATGTAAGTCCAATTTTTTTTCCTGCGTTATGTTTAAAAGTGCTTTTTGCCATTAGCATAAAAATAATTGTTTAAGTTTGTTGTTATTGTATAATAAATTCACGAATCGTCAATATGGGAACTTTTAGGGCACTCTATATTCTGCGGTTCCGTATTTAGAGGGTTGCTATTGGTTATTTGAAGGCAGGATTATCTTATTTGGTGATACTTGAAGTTCTATATCTTTTCGCAAACCAAAATCAATACTATAGTAGAAGGCGCCAGCCGTAGCATCACATTATGATCGCCTCAAAATCAAAAAGAGGTGGATTTTTGTGGAAACACAAGCATTATTCACTAGGGGGAGGGGAATAGCCAACCCCTTCTGAATGACGCTCAAATGTCATACCTGCCATGGAGGAAACTAGCTTGAACAAGTTCCAACGCAATACGAAATTACACAATATGTACTAGGTTGACATTCGACTTTTTTTGGGGAAAAAATAATTTTTTTTAATTATGCTATAAAATTGTTTTTTAAGTAGATTTTAAGAACTTAAACACATGAAAAAAGTGACAAAATGTCCAAAAAAGTGACAAAAGAACAAAAAAGTGACAAAAGAACAAAAAAGTGACGTGTTATAAGCCCTGGAATAATGGGATTTGAATTCAGATATTTTTCTGAAGGCAGAAACAAAAATTATATATATATATATTTCTAAATTTTAAATTGTTGAAATAACAAATTGATGAACTTAGGACTCAGGTTGTGTTACATACTCACATGAGTACACATCTTTACAACAGCTATTGTTCATTGATGGAATTTTAAAAATCCAAACTTCATAGACAGGCAAATTACTTTCACATTTATACTGATTAAGAACTATAAGTATCATTAATTTATAAGGCTATTTTTAAGAGAGAAACTGGAAAAACTGTAGAAATCTCATTAAAAAGAACTGATGATTGGTAATACATGGTTCGCACACAGGCTAGCCACACAGTGGCTAGTATGATATAAAATATCCTTCCCATTTCTAGTCTAAAAATATAATTTCACCTTGTTACATGCTTGAAGAAACTTCCTTGTTTTACGAAAAATTATAATTTAGTAATCCAAAACTATAGTTTTCATTCTTGTATGCAAGACATCATTTGTACAAATTCTTAAAGGTAATGTAAAAGTGAAACAATCGGTGACCCCCTTCAAAAACGCATAATATTTTCTTAGTATTTCTCCATCAATCCCAGAGACAACTTAAAAAATTTCAAAGAGGCTGAATTCCACCTCAGACAGAACTCTTTCATGTCTGAATAGTTTATTCAAAAAAGGAATGTGATGACGCAAGAATGAAACATACTTTATGATCTTCAACCATGCCTTCAACTGTGGTTGGTCTGATATACATCACGTTGTGTCAAAGCACAAAACACTGGCTGCATTCAGAATGATGCTCAAATGGTGCACCTGCTGCAGGGGAAACTAGTCTGGACAAGTTCCAACACAAGACGAAATTACACAATTACGTACTAGCTAAAAAAAATCAAGTACTTTCAAGAACTTTTCACCAAGTTCCGTAATTTTCAAGGACATTCCACCAAGTTCCGTAATTTTCAAGGACATTCAAAGGCCCATAGTTCATAAAAACAACTTAAGGACTTTTCAAGGACTGTGGGAACCCTGTAATAACTTACCGTATATTTCAGTGTATAAGCTGAAAATTTTTTGAACTTTTTCTAAAGTTAAAGTGGGGGGTTTTCTTATATACAGATCCGCTAATTTCCCAAAAAACGAAGGTACTTTTCCGTTAGCCGGGCGCAAGCTATAAATCGCTAAATATCGCCAAATATAAGACGCAAAATAATAATAATAAAATACCGTAATTAATTGGCACATAAAAATAACAATTGGAAAGGGAACATTTTTTGATACAGCTGTTGGATTAGAATCTCCGTCCGGTGGCAGCAACTTGGCAAAATTTTCGAATTCTTTACGAGTGATTAATGATTTTTATAGCAACTCCAACGGGTGTTAGGAAAACAACCCTACTTATTTACTTTGTGCCATCCAACTCGGATCTGAATCCAACAGCTGTTCCAATTTTTAATATCTTTTAACTTACGTTTCAAGCAGCCTTTAAGTAAAAAGAGAAAAATAAATCATATAAATCCTTCAAATTTCCTGTCTGAATCTGAGTTTCCGAATAGCTTGTAAAATCCGAACTTGCTTTTAGTGCCGAGCAGCCATGCCGTTATTTTGCATTTTCAGCAAACGCAATCACCTGTAGTTTGAAATTTGCCATATAAGAATTTCTCTTCCCGCTCATCTTTCAAACAAAAAATAAAATGGCACCAAAAAAGTACGACTAGCACAGATATAAGACAGCAAATGAATGGGAAAACTGTGCTGGAATCAGATAGGGTTACCGTATCTGAGATTCTTTCAAGGGTCATAATGAGCCTGCTCCCCCTTTTGAAACTTTATGTTCCACATGGTTAAGAAAAGTGGAACTGATAAAAAACTTCCTGTAAGTTTCCTAACATACCAAAAGCCCCAGCCACTTCTCTTGAACATTGTTGAACTGATCATCAGTCAATCACCCAGTCAGAGGTCCGGCATCAGATGCAGGACACTGGGGAAGATCATTAGTTGTCACCTTTGTAATAGGGTGGAGAGGGGGCAAATTAGACAACCTCCCAGTGAAACCTGCAGCTTAAAGCTCATTATGCTGGTCATTGCACATCTTTACTGCCAAGTTAAATCATGGTGACCAGTTGGAGTGTTCAATCTCATTTAGACCCTTCCCAAGTATCTTTCAAGAGCCAAAATGAATCCCCACCCCCTTTTGAATCCTAATGTCCCGTACATCTTTCACCTGTCAAAAACACACCGTCAGAGGTCGGATATCAGGAGCAGGACCGTCTGGACACTGGGGGAAATCATTAGTAGGTTAAAACTATCATCGTTGTCGAGTGGCGTTTTACTTTACACAGATTTGTTTGGAAAATGTTCCTCCCGTTTTAACTTCTTGGCGACATTTACACCCTCATGGTATTATGTATGAACGTCACAAAAAAAAAATTATGCTGTCATACGGGTTTTGAATTTGGGGTAAATTTTTGAAGAAAAAATGCACCCTCGGCTTTTACACGGAAATATACAGTAATTACCAATCATCAGTATCTTCCCCGATTCAACAAAAACTTTTATAAGAAACAAAGCTTTCCTTTATTCAAACATTTTAAAGTGCTTGCTAAACAAAAATTTTAATATAGGCTTCTAAATCTTTTCATATTTTAACTGCTTTTGCTTTCTGCCAGCAATTTTGAAATGAAACTATCAACTTGGCAATTTAGTAAAAATTTAGTGCATTTGTGTATAGGTAGAATCCCTTTTCTGTACAGAAGAAAACCAGATGTTAAGTAATTTATAAATAACTCTTGACATTTTTAGATGGATGTGTAAAATTCATAAGGTATTTAAATGTGGTTTAAAACCCTCTAATCCAAGACACATGATGACATTAAATTTGCATAAGAATTATGAAATGAAATTTAACAATCTAATTAATTAGTAAAATGCAGGACAGGAAATAAAATCAAAGCTTAGCTTCTAGTAAGGTTGCATGGGAAGTCTAACAAATTATCTATTTTAAGGGAAAGAAATAATATATAGCACATTGCAACAAGTTTTGAAACATTTTTTGTAAGCACCAAAGTCAGAACTATTGGGAATAAATTGTCAGTGACAAATATCATTCTTTCAAAAAAAAATTCCTGACTAAAGAGAACAAGTTGCATCATGAAATAGGATTTGGAATAGAATAAATTACCTTACACTATTCCCAATATTGAGCTCCCAATTTGGAAATTAGATTATCTATCCTATTCCATGTAATTATCTTCTAAAGTAAAATATTACTTGCAATTGCAAATAGTTTATTTTTTTTAATCAATGAACTAAATAAATAAATCTAAAGGAATCAGTTTAAAAAAACTCCTCTTTTCAGCAAATTGAAACAAATATTCAATGGTTTTCGACCCTTTTCATCTCATGGCTCACATAAACCAATTATTAAAATTCTGAGGCACTCGAAAAATAGGTATAATTTTGATATATTTACAAATAAAAAAATTAACTACCCTTAATAATTAAAAATATAACTACCTTTTCTACTACAAAGTAGCTTCAAAAGAATATTTTTAAAACAATTTGTTGGATACGGAGTAATAAATATAACTCAAAATTATTTGTACAGGTATTACTAAAATATTTTTGAACATACTTGTCGTACTTGCAATACTAAACTGTTGAAATGTGAAACAAATTATACACAATTTAAACCTTTATACCATCTATATAAAAGCAACCAATATCATTCTTGGGCACATTAGTTGAAAATCGCTAATACATAGGACTGACAGCCTACTTGGTTTATGGAAGGGTAGTTCTCAAAAGGTGGGAACAAAACTCATTTCATAACTTTAAGCTTCGACAGCAAATAAATTTAATTCTTAAAATTATTTATTTTCTCAATGGGTTTTTAGTTTTGTTCAGACGAGAATTAGCATTATTTATTACAATAGTTTGGTGTAAATATCCTTAAAATTAAATTCTTTAGTTACAAATGTCGGATTTTGGGCACCTATAATGTTAACTGATGATTCAGTACATCACCAAGAAAATAAATTCTAATGTGTTTTCCAAAACGGCAGAAAAAAATAATAAATTAAAAGAGTTATAAGGATAGTTTGTTTACTATTGTGATCAATAGAAGGCATCATTAGTATAAAATTTTGAAGAATTAACAAAGAAACAATACTAAAGCCATCCAGCATGTTTCGCGATGCCCAAAAGTAACAATTGAAATAACTCTACTATACCTGAAGCAAAAAATATATTAGTAAGTATTTTAAACTGCAATTATTTGTCTTAATATAGCTTTTTAAATGTTTAAAGCATTTCTATGTGTTTTCGTACATTTTCTTTATCGTAAATATACTTTCTTAGTTTTAAAAATGCGATGTCAAAATCTCGTAACGATGGAATTGCCCATTTAATTTATGTTACAAAGGTGAGGATGTGTGTGTCCCAAAACATAAAAAAATATTATTATTACAATTTACTTTCATCATATTAATAGTTTTTTATCGAAAAATAAAGTGAATTTAGCAGATAAAATATTAATACCATTACTAGGCACATGTCTTCACATGCACAATCTGTAACCTACAGCAAAGCAATGTCAAAAATCTGTTATCCACAAATTTTGAAATTGAATGTTTTAATTAGTAATTTTGCAGAACAGTTTTTGTCTTTGAATGATTGTATATTGTATTCTAGGCCTATAAACAATACAACACAGCAGAAAATTATTGAAGTTAAATTTTTAAAATTATTCAATGTGGACATTTTGTGTTCCCACATTTTGAGAATGTCCCTGAAGGGAAATTTGCAACTATATTTTATTTCTCTCACTTTTAAGTTTTTGTAATTTATGATATAGCCATAATTATAAGAGTGAATACCTACCTAGCTTTATAACCCAATATAAAAATAAAGGTGCTGAATGTACATTAAATTTAATCATGTTTAAATACCTCACTCCTCCATCCTGTTAAGGTGCTGAAAATTTCTTTCATTTTTAATTCACGGAGTAGAGCATCTAACTTGTCACTTCTTTCTTCGTATGTTCGCCATTCAGGGTTGAGCTCAACTCTATTGTGAGCTTGATCATATTGAAAAACATTTGGATAATGTAAAAGCTCCTTCCAAATATCTGACCTGATTATTCCAACCTGCACACCACCCACAAAAAATTCTTTACAATCACCTTCATTGGGACCTTGAAATTAAAAAAACAGTAACTAGTCATTCTATTTCAAATCAATCCAGCTAGAGATTAGGAAGATAAAAAATGTAATTAATTTAGTCAAAGAAAAAAATTAATAAAGATCAATTATTTACAATTAAAACGTTTGTCAGCATATCATACATAAAAAGGAAATAACATATTTTTGTAATCACAAAAGTAAATACGAGTAAAAAATAGAACCAAATTTACTTTGCTTCTTTTCTAATGGAACATTTATTTTTGACTAAAACATATTAAATATGTATTTAACTTTATTAAACAGCGGTAAATGTATCAATAAAGAATTCCTTTTCCAATATTGTAAAGGATTCAATAATGGGGATGTTCACTGTTTCAAGAATGGTGTCAGTTCCAGTAACTTCTTTCTTGTTTTATAGCTTTTAGTGGGGTGACATCTGAAAATTTGATGACTTTCACTTACATATTTTCCAAGGCTTACAACTATTTCCAGACAAGTTTTAACAGAATTTTAAGGATTCTAGTTGGAGGAGCGTGTATTGTTATGTAAACTTGCAAGTTCATAGATTCTAACCAAACCTGTCCTTGTTGGATTAAGTTTCAGACGGCACGATAACAATAGATAGATTTATTATATACCTAGATAGCTTTATTTTAAAAACGTTTTACCCTCTGCTAATAAACATTTTACGTTTGATGAATACCACCAAAACAAATTAGTTTCTGGCAAAAAGAATTAATTATTTTCAAGTCACTAAGGTATCTGCAATAAGAGAACTTGGACTGCTTCCTGTACTCACCAAGTGAAGAAATTTGCCATTTTCTGAGCTGGTTATTTTGATTCCCCCCTTTATCAGCAGGAATATGTTCAACTCTTTGAGATATTTGCGAATGTCCTAAAATTTCAGATATAATTATTTCAAAGCAAAAAGTTCCAAGACCAAAAAAGAGAATAATCTTAAAAAGCTAATCAGCTTAAATAAATAAGTCATCCACCTATATTAGTATACATTTCATACTGTGAGGAAACAGACAAGTAGATAGTTGAATATCCATGAATCTTCTGCAGAGAAACAGAAAGGAAGCTTTGGATGTACTGAAATTATAATTCAGTAGTGAAACGTTCACTAGAAATTGATGCTATTGATGAAAGTTAGTGTACCATGCTCCACATTTTCTAAGGTTTTAGAAGAAAAACAAAGATTCAAAGATTATATAAAGTTCAAAATAATTAACAGATTACCTCTTTTAGATCACTTGAAACATTTTGCCTTAAATATTTCTTGGTCTGGTGAATTGGGGTACATTCATTAACAGTAAGTGAAAATTGTAAGGAATACAGAGAATTGCCTTTATTGGCAACTGGAAATGAATGAAATCAATTACTATTTTATTTAAGTGTAGAATGATTCAGTATGTGCAGTTGATTTGTGTTTACAACTTCCTTCAACAGCCATGTAGGTCAGGAACAATATAGGTTTATAATACCACCCATAGTTCTTCCTATGTAAACCAAATAATTAAATTTTTATTTTTCATTGCATACTGTCACAAATATAGTCATTTTCACTGTGTAATCTGTCACTGTAAAATCTGGAATAGGAGGAAAGACGGCATCACTGCTGTAGCATAAACTTCAAATGTACTTATGAAACAGATAAACTTTACTATTCAGTTTCCAAACACATTTGTCACTGATCGTATCTGAAAACATGGGATTCGTTTATATCACAACACATTCATTAAATAAAAAAATTAAAAACAAAAAATATTTTTCTATGACGACGCACTCAACATAGTATGCGCTGCAAAAACTTGTGGAATTGACGAAATTAGGATAGCATCAATATGATCTAGCAGAAAACGAAACTGAAAGTCAGCAGACCACGAAATATCAATTAATTACAAGAATACAATTTATACTGTGTTCATTATTTTTCGACAATTGCTTCGATAATATAAAAAGTTCGTGAAAAATCTTCTCCTTATTGCATGACTACTAATTGTTTAACACATTGCGATTCGTGTTTTTTCAAACAGTGATATGTGTTTTCTCGAACACCTTTCATCTTATCATTGATTACAAAATGCAAAAACGGAGCAATGCATTTTTGCATAAACTTAAGACATGTTGCACGTTATTACAAAAAGACCTAGTAAAAACATGCATTTGTTTACAGATGCACAAATACGCAGTACTATTTCGACTACTATATACACAGATCTAGACACATATAATGCACTAATTCATGTGTTTGAAACAACAATTTCAAACATAATGGACAAAAATTGATGCTTTTATTAAAACATTCACTTGGGTTTTGAAACGTCAAGTACAAAACAAGAAAGTGAAAACATCAAGATCGAATTTACCTATTTTACTTTTCAGATTGAAATTCCTCAGTAATAATCCTAATTTATTTGACCAGCTCAATCCATTCATAGAATTTCTACAAATAAATTGCGTTACAGGACCGTTTGTATATCGTGTCATCTTGAGCTCTAAGCGATTTTTTCGGTTTGACAGCAGTGTTAGCTGCCATCAAAATATAAACATACAGAGAACCGACTAAAATTAGCTGTTACCTTCGGTTAAATGACAAATGAGACCTGCTTACACAAAGGTGGTAGTCCGTTGGTTGATTTAGAACTTATCTATATTGATGCTGAAACATTCCGCTAGATGTCTCATCTGAGAGGCTTTGCCTTAGATTTCACTAATATTTATGAGGAAAAAGTGCTTCCTGTAAATATTCTTTATTTGGGTAAAGGAAGTAAATTTTTTATTTTCCTGTGATGAGTTCACTTAGACAATAAAAATCCTTTGCTGAGGATTGTTTAGTTTCAAAATGGGGAAATGCTTTTTGCTTAATTTATAAATTAATGTTTTGATAATCACTTTAGTGTTATTTCAGATTACGAAAAGCTTCCTGCTTAATTTCTAAAATAAAGCATTTTATATTCACTTTTATGTTGTGGAGAGTACGTAATGAAAATTTTGGCTCCTTGACAAGAGCAGACGATATCCTTGTCAAGAGCAGACGATGCGTTATCTCTCGGCTCTCAGTGGGTGTGGTAATTGGTAATTTTTTGTTTACGTCATACTAGAGCAACACAACGGGCTATTGACGACGGTCCGGGATCAGTCCCTTAAGGGAAAGATCCGAGGACAACACCTCGTAATTTTGAACCACGGTCAGATGACGAAGCAACACCTGAGCTGGCACCCCACTCTCCAAACTTCCACGCCAACCCAACGTGAGGACTTTCGGCCACGACAGATTTAAGGTGCACCAGCCGCCTCTACACCATACGCTTACAAACATCCATGCCCGCACCCATATTCGAACCAGGAAACTTCCGATCTAGAGGCTAACACCTTAACCACTATACCCGTTGGTCGGCTCGGTGGGTGTGAGTTCGATCGATGTGAGATTGTAATGCGCGTGCGCTAAGCATAAATCAAGAGAGCTATAATTCTATTATTTTACTATTCGGTTGTTGTTTGTCTTGTTAAATAAATTATTGTGTTCATTTCTTGGACTCTAAGGGCGCCTTCACACGAAGGAGATCAATCTCTCATATCGGTATGAAGACGACTGAACTTACATAGAAACTGTAGGAGCATTTCACACGAGAAGATTCAGAGGAGACTGTATGAGAGACGAAAAAATAGTCGCCAAGGAAGTTCAGTCGCCGGCAACTTGTTTTGTTTGTCGTGTTTTATTTTATTCGAGAAACAAAACAAGAGGTCTTTTTTATTCGCTATAAGTATAAGTTTCTATCTCGCGATCGTTAACGGCCAACGCCATTATGGCTGTTATCCAATAGGCTATTCGTATTCGTATGGGAATTCGTTGCAATCACTGGGGGTTAAGGAGCAGTGGTTACACCTGACCCCACGATAAGAACTGTCACGGGCAACGCCGTGCTGGCCATGTAGTGGCTAGTCACTTTATAAATACAAAAAAAAAGACAAATAAGAATTTATAAAATCTTATAAACTTTCTTTATTGTCTGTCGCATTCATATTATATCACCAGCGATGTGTATACATACAAAACTTCCGTGTTTGTATTTATTACCTCACAATATAAAGCACTTATTCACTTTTATGCTGCCAATGTACGGCAAATTTTACAAAACAGTTCTCTTAAATTTTGTTTCTTGCTAATTTTTCCTTCCTTCATTAAAGGTAAAATTAATAAATGGAATGAAGTAAAAGTTATAAATTCATATAAACTCTAAGAGAATTTTCAACAAGTGTACACATTATATTATAAGATAATTTACGAGATAAGTTATAAAGTTTTTTTTAGTTTAATTCATAAAACACAAAATTATTTTGAATCCTTCGAGATGCATCACCTTAAAATGTCTTGTTTTTGGAATTATTACAAATGAAAGGCTTGAAAAAAACCTAGGTTTTTCAGTGTAATAAAATTGCGCTCAATTTATATAGCAGAACAAAACGGAGGGTAGCAATCGATTGAGATGAATGTTTTCTACAAATATCAATATGTATTTGAAATTTGTAAAGGGGCCGTCTTTATATTAAATTGGGTGCTTGCTCCGATAATTTCATTACAAACCCCCTTCGTTTACCACAAATTTGGATTCTACCCATAATTTAAGGCAAAAATAAAAACAATTTAATCAATTTTATTGGATTATTCACCGATTTGTAATTGTTTGAAAATTGGATCTCCTAATGTTAAATTGATGTTTCACATTTTTTTGTTGTATTTGCTAAAAACATTAATTTTCCTTGGAACTTGTTCTTCCATCCTTTGCTACCTAAAAACCCAAACACAATCTATAAACATTTCAATCATCAAACTGAATTTTACAATTTTTTTTTTAATTATGAAATTAATATTCATAAAAATTATGAATAGAAACATGGACAAATTTTGACTCAATGCGATTCAACTGTTACTGAAACATTGGAATTCCAAATTTCAGCCTTTTGTCAAATATAGCCGGGAAACTTCGAAATCCTTTGATCTTTACCAACTCTTGGAGGAAAACAAAATTTGTGTTACCAACACGACAAATCTGGCGTCAATAAAATTTTTGCCGTTTTTCGAAAAGTCGCCGACATGTGTTGTCAATACTTGTCTACAACTTCTGTGTAAACGCGGTTTCTATGAAAATAATACCGATGTTGAAGCGTAGGTAGTTATTTTAATTAACGTCGTACTGGAGCAACACAATGGGCTATTGACGATGATCCATGTTCAACCCCAAAGGGACATCCGACAGATGCAGGAGGGAAACAAATCAATGAAAATGCCAGTAGCTGTACAAAAGAATTTAAAATCAAAAGAAAGTAGTTTACAGTAAAGTTTAAAAGTATCGCGTTTTAAAGAACAAAGAAACTTCAAAGAAATAAAAAATTCAACAGTACAAAAATGCGAACACTTTTGTTAAAGTTATGACCCGAGCAAAACGAAGTTTATCTAGCTATAACCATGACGTAAAGAATTTGTGGATGGGAAATTTTTAGCGGCATCATTTGTAATGCGAGTTTTAATTCAGTTAATAATCATCAGCTTTGATAAGAGGTACAGCAGACAAAAATATATCATTTTGTAGATGAAAAATGATATTAGACTAATGGTTCATGAGCTTTAAGACGCGCTAACGAAGGAAGTGTTTAGTAAATAATGCTCCCGAATTCGTAGAAGTTACCAAAAAAGTAGAAGTCAAACGTTTTTTTTAATTCTAAGGGAAGAAATAGTAGAGAAAATAAGATCTTCAATTACAGCTTATTAGGTCCATAGTACTTACAATAATAGGAAAAAAGATTTAATGTCAGCAAAAGGGTATCTCCTATAAAGGGACATCTTCTGCACCACACCTATAAGCGTTATAAAATTTAGCTGAACACTGAGTTGAAGTAAAATATGTTATGATTGGTATCTTAATGAAGCGAAAGGATCATCTAATTTTACAATAGTATTGAGTTAACCACCTTTGACGTAATGAAGTTGAAATAATTTCTATGGCCCCAACTGAGAAATCTTTCATGGATTACTATTTATTACCATTTATGCTTTGAAATGGCCTTAGTATATTGTTCGTTATTAAATATATCGTAACTACATATTAAACTGGGGTTTTCGTAGATCTAAACATTTTTTATTTAATGTTGAAACAATTTTGAATCACAATAACTTAAATCACATTTTAAATGCGCATAGATATGTTTTTATAGGGAATTATTTAAAATTGCAATTTTTTTTCATTAATAAGCAATTATCCTCAAATATGTATAAAACGTTGATTTTAGCAAATTAAAATTTCAAAAACGTTATTAATAAACATTCAGCCCTCAGATTACACAAATGTAACGTGTGTCAAAGTAGCATGTAACTTGAGTCAGAAAAAAGCAACGTATTTTATTAATTAATTTAAAAATTTCAATTTTCTTAGATTTTTCATGGTATGGTATTCTCAGGGAGGCAACAAAATTCTTTTTTCTTATTAACTTGTGTTAAGAAAAAAATAGTCATTTTTGAAAGTCAAAAAAATGTATCCGTTTTTTTATATAACGTGAGACAAGCCTAAAGTGTTGCCATTAGGAAAACTCAATTCTGTCATCTCTACTATTATAAAATGAAGTTTTTTTTTTGTGTGTGTGTGTAATCAAGTTGTGCCCTGACGAATTTATGGCATTCACACTAATGAAATTTGGCACACATGTAGTCCCGAATTTTTTGCAATTTTATAGACCAGCCCAATTTTTAAAATTTAATCTAGAACATTTTATGAATTATTTATTAATTTAATGCGATATCTAATTATTATTTGTTTTCCTCTGAATGGCAACAGTCTTGAATCGGTCTTGCCTCTGATTCAAATTCTGACTGTTAAGTGTGCGTCTATTCACACTGCTTAATCCACTAAAACGGTAATCCGTTTTTATTTAATTTGTATTGTTTTTAATGCTTTTCTAAAAGCATAATTATCTTTTTTCTTTGTTTGTTATTGTTAATGCGTTTTTGATAACTTTTTTAAAAGCATAATTAAGTGTGCGTCTATTCACACAGCTCACGCCACTAAGACGGTAATCCATTTTTATTTCAATTGTATTGTTTTTAATGATTTTCAAAAAGCATAATTATCTTTTTTTCTTTGTTTGTTATTGTTAGTGTGTTTGTTACAAATTTTTTCAAAGCATAATTATCTTTTTCCTTTGTTTTTTATTGTAATTTGAAATCGTAACTAATTATCTTTTTCCTTAACTATCGTTTTTAAAGTTATATATCAACGGTTTATTGTGAGATAAATTTTATTTCTTTCAGCTATTTTTTTAAGTATATTTAACTATGTTTTTTTTACTGTTAATTAAAAGCATAATATTATTTGATTGTTTGTTATTGTCATTTTGTAATCCTAACTATCGTTTTTAAAGTTATATATTAGCGGTTTATAATTTTGGTTTGTTTCAGCGATTTTTTAAAAGCATAATATCTGGAGTACCCTCTCACATATTGGAGCTAAAGATTGGGGCACCGATCATGCTTCTAAAAAATCTCAATCCACCTTCACTCTGTAATGGCACAAGACTGTCTATCAAGAAACTCATGTCAAATATTATTCAAGCCACCGTCATTACAGGACATGCCACAGGCGAAGACGTATTCATTCCGAGAATACCAATCATCCCTTCTGATATCCCATTTGCACACGGAAGGTAAAAAAAACTTGGCATGGTTCAAAACTTAATAAGCGCTACAAAATGTGAAATTCGTGTGGCTTTTCAATGTTGTTGATAAAAAAAAAATTTCGGGCTTTATATTAAACTACCATAAGGGGCCTTACATTTTAAGCCAGGGTTTAGGGTGTGCAGAGGAGCGACTCAAACAGCTCCTCGGGGGTTGTTCCTTATTACCGGTAGTGTGTAACCATCCTCTGGGGAACAAAAGTAGCCCACCTCCAAATGGTGTTCCCCGGTCAACGCCAATAGCGTACACTTGGCGGCAAATAGGCTACTCATAACTTCAAAAAAATTAATTGTGTATGTGTCTCAACTCTCCTCACAAATCTATCGCACTTACAATAATAACATTTGCCACACACTCCTAAATTTTCGCAATCTTTGCAACGCGATGCAATTTTTAAATTTTATCTACAACATATTTCAATACCTTTTTTCTGCCTTCTTCTCTTCCTAACAAAAAACAAGCCACACTATTTTGCTATTTTCGCCCTCTTTCTCAGCCTTTTCAACCATGCCATCTTTTTTCCACCTTCTGTCTTTACTTCCTAAATCTTTCATTACCCATTACCCTCAGTTCACCTTGCGTATTCACTCTCTAAACAATTTAATACTTATGCGTACCAAACACAATTGCCCAGTGTTAGCAAGCAGTGGTCACACCCTACACCACTAAACAAATTGTCATGGGCAATATAATTTTTATTTAACAATTTACAAGGCCACGGCGTTGTTGGTGGTTTTAGTTTGCTAATTTTTTGCGCATTTGGTTTACGAAGCAAAGCAATACAACGGGCAACGCCGGGCTAGCCACGCATATTATAATATTTATTATATTCATATATACACAACTATCTCTAATATTATAAAAGGAAGTGTTTGTTTGTCTGCGGCCGCAAAATCCTCATGATTCTATGGCACTTACAGCAGTGAGATTTCACGCACAGGTAGTCCAAATTATTTGCAATTTTTGGGGCGCGGCGAATTTTAAATTAAATCGGGAACATTTTTTAATTTATTAAATAGTTTTATTCTCCATCGCTTTACCAAACGCGTAGAACTTTTCTACCCGTGTCACGTTGCAGTTAGGGTTTGCAGACATGCCAAGTTTTTTTCATCCGCAGAACGCCGAGAAATTTTTTTTTTTTTTCATTTTTGCTTTAATTTTTTGCAAACAAATAAATTTCCAGCCAGACGATAAATCTTTTAACTCAAGTCAGTTCTTTTTTCTATCTCCTACACCGTTAAAGATAGAGTGAAAACTTCAACGGATTTGAAATCTGCGAAAAATTTTAGTTTTGATTGTTACCTAAAGATATAATTTTCTTTAAATAAATAATTTTTTAATTCAATATATCTTCAACAAATTTAAAATCTGAGAAAAATTTTACATCATATTAATACCTTACATCACAGCGTTGGCCGTGGTATGGTTTGCGGAGCAAACCAACACCATGGGCACGGGCAACGCCGTGCTAGCCACGCAGTGGCTAGTAAAGTTCTAAATTATGACAGATGCTTCAGGGATAAATCAATTAATTTATAAAAAAATTTTTGCTTAGTAATCTTTATCTATTCTCTCTCTCTCTCTCTCTCTCTCTCTATATATATATATATATATATATATATATATATATATATATATATATTTACATGAAATTCAATATTTAAAACTGATGTCTGATTTTACCGTGTCACATTTTGCAGGGAATGTGTGAAAAACTTACTTAATTAGAATTATCCAATCAAAAGTGTTAAAACGGTTTCTGATATGGAAATCAAAGCGTCACGTCATCCGAATCAAGCGCTTTACGCAAAGTGAATATCGGAGTGAGTTTCTGCAATACAGCGTTTGATTTCTGTGTGTAAGAACTCGAAACTGTTCGTTATGGTTCAGAAGATACTCATTTGGAAGAATCTGTGAAGTGGTATATTATAGGCCGTTTAGTACCCTTAGTTAAACAGGTACCTCGAAATTGTATGAGCGCCGCGTTATTTTTTCAGATAGCCCTTACTTTGAAATATTACTTTGAAATTATTAGGGCGGCGGGGTGTTTTTAGAAGGCGCCTTTTGTTAAACATGTACATTGACTTGGTAAATATCCGTGATTTCCGAGTTGCGCTTTGTAGTGTCTTTGACAGGTCACCCTTTGTTATACGTGTTATAAAAATCCTTGATTCTCAAATGTTAATGGTCGGTGTTTTTAAAGAGGCTCGCCACCAGATATAGCTAAAGCTTCATAATTCATTAAAAGCTAGTTATGAAGTTTTTATAATATTTCGTTGTGTACATTTAAAGACTCGATTTAAAAGCACACAATTTTTATATCTGCATGAATTTAAGATAAATTTAATTTACTAACACTGTCTGTGTTGAGGGAATTGGTTTTGAAAACAAAATGAGTGAAATAATTATAATGGAAATCTTTTTTTCTTTTTTCGGGGAGTGACGGTGGGGGGGGGGAGATAATACAAAATAGCTCAAATGCGTAAAATAACTCGAAATTTTCTAATGGGAATTTCTCTTGCATCTAATATCTTAAATATCATAATTTCTCTCAAAAAAAAAACGTTTTATAATGGCGAATATGAAATCAGAATGTGTCACTTCTCGGTAAATATGATCCAACTTTAAAAAAACATTTGGATGCAGTAATAGCTAAAAGTGAACAACTTCATAAGGCCAGGGAAACTGCTGAGAACAAAGTATTGGGAAGATGAAGTTTTGTCACTTCTCTAAGTAACAATACAGTCATGAAAATTATTCAAATCATGGTTGGAAAAATGAAAAAAAAAAACAAGTATCAGAAAAACAGTGTAAAGGAAGCAGTAAAGTTCTCGATTCTAATGTACACAACAATAGACGTTTCGGGCAGCGATCAGTGTGCAAATGTATTGCGTTATGTAAAAGAAGATGAAGTATTAGAAAGGATGCTTTATTTTAAATGTGTTACATCAACTACAGCTGATAAGTTGTAAGTCGATCTTTTAACTTCGTTGAAAAATATTTTAAAAGGAGTGGATATACCAATTGAAGACTGTGTGGCAAACGCCTTTGATGGAGCATCGAATATAAGTGGACCATATAATGGTCTTACTGTCAAACTATCAGATATAATACCAAATCATATACATACGCTATGCTCATGCATATACTATGCTCATATTTTGAACTTAGTTCTTTCGAACACATCACAGGTTCTGCCCCTTAAGCCGCGTCCACACCGGAGAAGCAGAGCAAAACATGGATGATTGATTAACCCCGGAGACAGGTTTGATTGGCAGCTCGTTCAGTGTAGACGGTGAACGAACATTTTGAGCACGAGCAAAATGATCCGCTTCTAGTCGGTACATCAAAGGAAAGCAAGTGCTCGTGCTCGCTCTATTTGGACGGCGTTTTTTCGTTCCCTTGCTCGACGTTCAATCAATCACCGGGGTCATCGTTAAGAAACGGGTCGGGGATCGGAACATAGAAATATTTATATTTCTTCGGATTGTAAAGTGATACTATTATTTAAGTAGTCTATTTGTAAGCATTGTTTGTTTTGCTATACATAGTTGACGATTAAAACTTAGTTGTGAAAATGTAATCTGCCCATATTAGTATCAAAATTGATGTGTCCATCCATGTGTATTTAGATGGTCCATATTAGTGGTCTTGGGGAACTTTGCACGTCAAATCTCTGCTATTATAAAATGAAGTGTCCGACCTCCACTACGCAATGTCCGGACGAATCTATTGCACTTACAATAAAATGAAATTTGGCACACGGGTAGTCCGAAGTTTTTGCAATTTTTGTGTCCAGCCTGAATTTTAAAATTCAATCTAAAACATTTAAAAAATAATAAATAGGAATTTAATTATTATTGTCTTCTTTGGAATAACAGTTGCATAAAAAGTTAGCAGATTCTAAATGTATTTTTTCCGCTTCCGTTTTCATTTTGCGGAGAAAGATTTGTCACCAGACTAAAAAAACAAATAAAGTTTAAACTTTAGTTACGTAGGTTTTTTTTTATCTCCTTGATCGTAAAAGATAGAGTACAATTTTCAACGGATTTGAAATCTGCGGAAAATTTCACATTAGATCTATACCTAAAAATATGATTTTCGATAAATGAATAATTTTAAATTGAGACTCATATTTTTTCCAACACGAACGCCACTTTCTGTGAAGAATGACTTTCGTTTGATTCGAGATATCACAGATTTCATTTCCTACGCTCAAACCATTTCACAGCGAAGAAAAGCAAAACAAATAAAAAAAAAACATATTGACTGGCATTCGTAATGGTAATTTTAGTTAACGTCGTACTAGAGCAACACAACGGGCTATTGACGACGGTCCGGGATCAATCACTTCAGGGAAAGATCCGAGGACAACACCTCGTTATTTTGAACCACGGTCAGATGACGAAGCAACACCTGAGCTGGCACCCCACTCTCCAAACTTCCACGCCAACCCAACGTGAGGACTTTCGGCCACGACAGATTTAAGGTGCACCAGCCGCCTCTACACCATACGTTTACAAACATCCATGCCCGAACCCGGATTCGAACCAGGAACCTTCCGATCTAGAGGCTAACATCTTAACCACTATACCGGTTGGTCGGCATTGACTGGCATTGTTAAGTACTTTTTTGTAAAATCGGGATCGTTAAAGACCGATGAAAATTTCAACAGATTTGAAATCTGAATAAAATCTAAACCCCTAAATATCTACCTTCCATTTGATTTTCTTTTGATAAATAATTTTTCAATTAAATATTTATATTTTCGCAAGAGATTGTGACGTCACGCCGATTGGATCTCTTCGCAATTCGAATTTGGCAATGACGAAGTCATTACGGCGTTGCCTGAGGTGTTTGTTTGCGAAGCAAATCATAGTTCATAATATTCATAATTTAGTTTGCGAAGCATTCCAATAGGCTACGAATTTCCATTTCGTTTGTGAGGCAAACCAATGCCATGATTGCTGTTATCCAATAGGCATCGCAAACCAAATGGGAATTCTTAGCAATCACCACGCAGTGGCTAGTTTAAGATAAATAAGAGGTGGATATTTAAAATGTATTTAAACTTTTTTGCAATTAAAGAAAATTTAAAATTGTTGCACTGCAATATTAATACGTTTTACCGAAAAATGCCGAATTGAAAGAGACATTCAATATGTTGGAACATATGAGTGAAATATTCAGTAAGAAATTTTTATTTTGTAGGGAAATAATCTGCTAATATCAATTTTGCAAGTACGTATGGATATAAATAAATAAATAAATATATATATATATTAATAAAGTGGTTGCCGCAGCCGCCGTCGCAGGATTGAAAACACGGTTTGTTCAAAATTGTACAGGGTTAACGATGAAGTGGATTATTTTCCGAGGCGGCTATTAGTTTAGGGTTTATTAAGTGTCCCAGTAGGAAAAGCGTAATTTCTACTGCGTGTGAGCAAAAGACATACATTTTCAGTCTTTTGGCTGCTGAGAATATTTTCCATTACGGGTGTCACCAAATGTCGCCTTTTTTGGGAACTTTTCTTCGTATTCCTCTTTAATAAATCTTTAATGATAATATACGCTGCACTCGCGATTATACGCCGACTTCGTAAAGAACGGGACCTTAAAACCATTTGCTTCAAACAATAAGTTTGCAGTTTAACTTCAACACACAACCAACCAGATTGATCGCGAGCACATGGAACATTTTGTGTCCGAGCTGTCAAACCAGAAAAACCAGAGAGATTGATTCACCAAACCTGTCTCCGGGGTTAATCAATCATCCATGTTTTGCTCTGCTTCTCCGGTGTGGACGCGGCTTTACGATCACTTTTTTGGTCTGCTACAGGAAACTCGAGTTTTCTTGAAAGAATCTCTGAAGAGGCAGCGAAAATATCAAGAGGAAAGCCCATCATATAAGTTGAAAGCTATTGGGGCTACTCCAAAAGGATGTTTTTTACGAACTTACTGTTGCATTGCATAAGATATATTTATCAACAGAGTTCAATGTCAAAATTAGAAGAGATGCGGGAGCCCTTTTTCATAAATTTACTTCAATTGAAATTATTATAATAGTTATGATTTTCTTGCAGATCTTTAAAGTTACAATTCCCTTGTCAGATTACGTCCAAACAAAAAATCTGGATTATGCTCAAGCGTGGTGGTAAGTTGAGTCGACTGTCTCAAGACTCAAAAATGTTAGAGATATATTCGACGAAACTCTATACGCAGCAAAAAATTTTGTTGAGAAGTTTAAAGAAAGAGTGGAGGAATCTTCCAATAAAGAAATGTTAGCAGATATAAATACAAACAGTGATTTCGAAAAAAAAGGCCACGTAAAATTAAGAGGATGGATTCAGAAAATGTGTGGATGAGAAGGATAAACATTCACCAAAGGATGAGTTCCGAATTCCTACAAGTAATATAATAGTGGGTAGTATTATACAAACCATGGAAAAAAGATTAACAATGTACAAAAATCTTTACTTAGATATGGGTTTGTTTGATCCTAAAAGATTTGCCTATAATAAAGTTGACCAGTTGCCTATAAATGCGCTGGAAAATATCTGCGATTTTTATTCCTTTTTTGGATAAGGGGAAATTAAAAGAAGAAATGATTTCTTTTGTGAATGTTTGGCCTAGTATTTCCAAAAAATCCTTGGATGAAGATTATAATACTGAGTCAGAAGAATATCAACACCCTGAATATGAGGAGGAGGATGAGGTGTTTACTCCATGCAATTTCAAAAATCAATGTAACCACTGTATCAAGTGTGCATTGAGAATAATAGTTGAATTCAATATGTTCAGTCTCCAATATACCGAATATACAAAGTCTATAAGTATTTACCCATCATACCATTAACGCAAGTAAACTGTGAAAGAATATTTTCGAAATTGAAGTTAATTAAAAAGAGACTGAGAGCATCTATGATCAATGAAACTACGGAAGCATTAGTCTTGATGCATACTGAGAGAGATATTTTAAACACCATCGAACCAGATTTTGTAATCAGCAAACTGTGTGAATCAGGTTCCGAAATGAGGCGTCTGCTAGTTCTATGAGGACATTGGGAAAAATTTCAACTGTACAAATAAATCGACATTATCCAGCTGATTTTAGGATTGTAAGACAGTAGGGACAGTAGTTCTTTATCGGGATCCACTAAATGTGCATAGAAAATTATAGTATATAAAGTTATTTTATTTTTATATCTATTCAAAGGAAATGTTAGTAGGAATTTAATTCTTAAAAAATTAGTACTCTTCTTAGAATATTCAAATTAATTCATATAAAAAACAGTTATACTCTGTTGTTTTAATTACCATAATTTCGGTTACATAAGATGGGGTTTTAAGTAATTAAAAGATGTCTTTGCAAGTTAAGATTGTAAGTTACTAGCCACTGCGTGGCTAGCCCGGCGTTGCCCGTGCCCATGGTGTTGGTTTGCTCCGCAAACCATACCACGGGCAACGCTGTGATGAAAGGTATTAATATGATGTAAAATTTTTCTCAGATTTTAAATTTGTTGAAGATATATTGAATTAAAAAATTATTTCTTTAAAGAAAATTATATTTTTAGGTAACAATCAAAACTAAAATTTTTCGCAGATTTCAAATCCGTTGAAATTTTCCATCTTTAAGGGTGTAGGAGATAGAAAAAAGAACTGACTTGAGTTAAAAGATTTATCGTCTGGCTCGAAATGTATTTGTTTGCGCAAAATTAAAGCGGAAATGAAAAAAAATTAATTTTCTCAGCGTTCTGAGGATGAAAAAAACAAAAATTAATTTTCTCAGCGTTCTGAGGATGAAAAAAACTTGGCATGTCTGCAAACCCTGACTCCAACGTGACACGGGTAGAAAAAGTTCTACGCGTTTGGTAAAGCGATGGAGAATAAAACTATTTAATAAATTAAAAAATGTTCCCGATTTAATTTAAAATTCACCGCGACCCAAAAATTGCAAATAATTTGGACTACCTGTGCGTGAAATCTCACTGCTGTAAGTGCCATAGAATCATGAGGATTTTGCTGCCGCAGACAAACAAACACTTCCTTTTATAATATTAGAGATAGTTGTGTATATATGAATATAATAAATATTACTAGGGGGCCCGCCCCCTGCTCGCTAACGCTCGCCAACCCCCGGAGGATTGCTTCGCAATTCTCATTGGTTCGCTGCGCGAACCTATGCTCGCTTCGCTCGCATCAATGAAGACACGTGTCCTAGCAGAAGGGATTGATTACAAAATATATTCCAAAAAAATATTTTTCAAATCTAAATTTGTTGTATTACATAAAAGATATATACAGTACCTCTGGAATCAGAATTTAGATGAAAACTTTGAGCAAATTTTTACTCGCAATGTGAGCGCTGCTTTGGAAATTGAATACCCAGCATGTTGTTTGTGTGTACATTTCCCCAGTACTCGAGCCACCCATACACTTTTTGACTGAGTTTGTTGTCGAAAGTTGTAGTGCACGCGTCTTGTTGTACTATAATTGTTAGCATTGAAAAGGACCGTTTTTTAAATAGCCATGAAAAGATCCTCCGCTTTCTTAGATTTCTATTACGAACCGCAACAGCTCGTCTAAAATTCATTTTTGTTTTCAATAAAATTTCATCCGATAACGCTATAGATTCAAATGACTCGCGAGGCTCCTAGTAAACAAACAATTGCACAATGTTGCTAAAACGCGGTAACAAATAACGTCTTTTTTGCGTGCCACGTAAGAGAAATATATATATAGATAATATGCGTGGCTAGCCCGGTGTTGCCCGTTGTGTTGCTTTGCTTCGTAAACCCCAAATGCGCAAAAAATTAGCAAACTAAAACCACCAACAACGCCGAAGAGTTCAAGTCCATAGACATACATGATTCAAGTCCAAGATTAGCCATATGACCTTTCAAAATGTCACTCGATAAATGTTTTGTCATGGCATCTGCCTCTAAATGTTTAGTACTCTGATGTATAAAATGTATATCACCTTGTTCCTTATCATCCTTGATAAAATGGAACTTCCTATTTATATGTCTAGTTCGACAATTTACCTTCTGATTGTTAATCCAATCCATCAGGGCTCTGCTATCAGTTCTAATATCAAAGGGTTTTATTATTAGGTTATTTTCACCTAATTCTTCTAATAAGGAACTTGTCCATCTTACAGCACAAACACAATCACAAGCTGCAATTAGTTCTGCCTCCATTGTTGATAGTGCAACAAGTTTTTGTTTTCCACTTTTCCAGCCGACTAGGGTTTCTCCAATCCTCAACAAGTATCCACTATAAGACTTAGCATCTGGTGTGGTACTCCAACTAGCATCAGTACAAGCATTAAATTCGCCATTTGTTGGTTTAAATCTTAGACAATAGTTCATAGTCCCTTTCAGATAACGAAAAAGTCGTTTGATGGCAGTCCAATGCACTTCTCGGGGATCTCTGCTATATTGTGACAATCTGCTTACAGTGTAAGAGATGTCTGGTCGTGTTCCAGTAGCTAAATACATCACAGATCCAATAGCTTCTTGATATTTCTTCTGTGGAAAAATTCTCGAATCTTTATAGTCATCAAGCTGTTTATCTCCTGCTACACCTGGAGTTTTCACCGGGTTGCAATCTTGCATATTGAATTTTGCCAATATATTCATCACATAATTTCTCTGGGATAAAATTATTTCATTCTCTGTTTGTTTTATCTGTAATCCTAAAAACATGTTTGAATTAGTTGTTTCTTTAATTTCGATATTCTTTCTTACATTTTCAATAACATTATTAAGCATTTTCTTCGAACTTGTTACTATTAAGAAGTCATCTACATATATTCCAATATAAATATATTCATTTTCTTCCCTTCTAATATAAATTGATGGATCTGACTTGAGCCTCTTTAGGCCAGTTTGCTCTAATATTTCATTGAATCTGTCGTACCAACATCTTCCTGACTGTGGCAAACCATATATGCTACGCTTGATTAAGTAAACCTTACCATCAGGTAATTCGTAACCTTTTGGTGCTTCCATATACACTTCTTCATTCAATATTCCATTTAGGTAAGCTGTTTTGACGTCATAGAATTTTACAATGGAATTCTTTGTTGCTGCAAGTGACAGAAGAATTCTCAGTGAATCCCATTTCATAACTGGACTAAAACTTTCCTCAAAATCTATTCCTTGTTTCTGTCCGCAACCAACAGCAACGAGTCTTGCCTTGTAATGTTTCTCCCCTTCTGGTTTCTTAATCTTGTATACCCACCGGCTTTTAATCACTTTCTTATTCTTAGGTTTATCTACTGTTTCCCATACGTTGTGCATCTCTAAAGAGTTAATTTCATCATCCATTGCATTTTTCCATTCATCCTTTTCATCGGATGTTACAGCACTATCATACGTTTCAGGTGTGAAATCTGTTGCTGCATATACTTGATAATCATCATATCTGGTGGGCATTCTTCTATCTCTAACAGGTCTTCCGGATGTATTCTGGTCTTCACCTTCTTCGCCATCTGAGTTGTTGTGTCTTGTTCATTGTTTATTATTGTATCTATTTGTTCTTGTAAATCTGGAACTTCAGTTAATGTGACTTCCCTCTCAGACTCTTCTTGATCACCTATACCGTAATCAATTTCCATATAGTTTACTTGTTTTTCTCCTTTTTGAGGTTCATTTGGGACATATCCATTCGTCAGTTCGTCAAATATAACATCAGAAGTTTCACTTACTCTTTTTTCCTCTGTGCTAAATATTCTGTATGCCTTTCTTTCTCTTGAATAGCCAATGAATACTCCTCTTTGTGCTTTAGCTTCTAATTTATGCCTTTTGTTGTTATGCACTTTATAATATGCTAAACATCCAAAAGGCTTGAGGTGTCGAACTGAGGGCTTTCTGGAATTCCAAAGTTCCATAGGTGTTTTATCTTTTCTGTTCTTAGTAGGTGTTATGTTGTGCAGATATTCAGCAGTTGCAACTGCTTCGGCCCAGAATTGTAATGGTAACTGACTATCTATCAAGAGAGTTCTTGCTTTATCAAGTAATGTCCTGTTCGCCCTTTCTGCTATTCCGTTGCTTCTCGGTGAATAGAATGTTGTTTTTTCATGTTTTATTCCCTTCTGGTTTAAATATTGACGGAGGACTTCATTAATAAATTCTAGCCCATTATCAGTTCTAATTCTTTTGACTTTGGTATTTAGTTCATTCTCTCTTCTTCTTATAAGATTTTGCAGAACTTCACTTGTTTCATCTTTAGTCCTCAAAAACTCAACAAAATATCTTCTCGAATATTGATCAACTACTGTCATCATATATTTCTTTCCATTCAGAGATTCCACTCTAAATGGACCACATAAATCAATGTGTAAAGCTTCAAGAGGTCCTTCAGAGGTCTCTGAATAAGTGTTTTCATACGAACGTCCAGTCATTTTCCCTCTAACACATGAATCACAAATTCCAACTTGTCCTTCCAGCTTTTCTAATCCTCGAACCATATTCTTTGTTAACATCATTTTTAAGTAATCTGGATTAATATGTCCAAGTCGCTTATGCCATAACTTACATGAATTTTCTTTTATTTTGAAACATGTTTCACCTTCTGCTTCAGTCTTTTGGGGTACTAATTTTACAATAAACATGTTTTCCTTAAATGTACCTTTACATATTAACTTTCCATCTTCATCATATATATAAGCTCCTTGCTTATTAAGTACAACTTCATTTCCATTTTTTACTATGGATGGCACAGACATCAAATTACATCTCAGCTTAGGAACACATAAAACATTCTTCAATCTTACATTTCTGGCGTCTCCCTCTGCTGAAGCTGCTCTTATTTCCCCTCTGCACGTTGACTCAATATTTCTGCCTTCTTCAGCCACACTGACTATTTTATTTTCTTCCTTTATGTTTTCCATCCAAGCTTCACTAGGAGTCATGTGAGATGTGCAAGCAGAGTCCAAATGCCACTCGCTCCGTTCTTCTTCAGAAGTTTCTTTTTCGCTGGTTGTCAATGCTGATTCCTTCCTCGAAGTTGAATCCTCCCTTGAAATTCTTACATGCTCATTTCTGTAATTGTTTGAGCTCTGTATTCCTGCGTTTGGTTTCCCAGGATTTTTCTTCTTGAAATTATTCTTTCCAAACCAACAGTCTTTTTGTAGGTGCCCAGGTTTGTGGCAGATGAAACAGGATTTCGGCTTTGGCTTGAATCTTCCATGAGTTCTGTAAGCTCTAAGTTCACCCTTTTTGTCTTGCTCTTTCTTCTCAAAATGTAATAATGTTTGTCTTAAATCCACAAACTTGATTCCTCGATTAGCTGACAGTGCTAACATAACAGTTTCATACCTCTCTGGTAAGCCTTCTACAATATATCGAACCAATTCTCTTTCTGTTACCTGTTTACCTAGTTCGTTTATTTGTTGTGAGAGACCCTGCGATCTTGTAAGATATTCATCGATGCTTTCGTTTCCCATCTTCTTCAATCGAGTTAAATCTAACAGTAAATCTGTTCGTCTATCTTCTACCGCACCTTCAAATCGTGTTTTAATTGCTTCCCAAATATCTTTTGCTTTCTTTATTCCTTTATATACGATCGCTTGTTCCGCTGTTAGGCTAAGAACAATTATTCCCAAAGTTTCCTTATTTTTCTCCAACCAAGCTTTATGATTATTCACACTTTCTGGATTATTTTCTTCTTTAACGGGTTCTTCATTAAGGATTACTTCTTCAAACAAATCCTTAGCATCCAGTAATGCTTCGATTTTCATGCTCCAAATTGCATAATTATTTTCATTCAGCTGCTCTATTCTAGCTGAACTAATATTATCCATTTTTGCCGAGTTGGTTGATTTATCTTTCGCTAGCGGTCAGCGGTTAGGCTTAACTCGTGCTTCTTTGTCGATTATTTAAATAGTCAACAAAAGTTCAACCACGCTCTGCTACCATTTTGAAGAAAGTACGACAGGATAAATTATTGTTTATTTATGCAAATGAAATAATTAAAACATACTTGGTTAAATAAGAGTTTGAAACAAAAGATTATCTTCTATACAGCCACCTTTTCATATATACAAAACTCAAGGAAAATCGAATTAACATTTTACCTCGTTGCCACATAGCACATAGATAAATAAATATAAATGATCAAAAATATCCATCAGTACGCATAAGTATTAAATTGTGAAGAGATTGAATACGCAAGGTGAACTGAGGGTAATGGGTAATGAAAGATTTATGAAGTAAAGACATAAGGTGGAAAAAAGATGGCATGGTTGAAAAGGCTGAAAAAGAGGGCGAAAATAGCAAAATTGTGTGGCTTGTTTTTTGTTAGGAAGAGAAGAAGGCAGAAAAAAGTTATTGAAATATGTTGTAGATAAAATTAAAAAATTGCATCGCGTTGCAAAGATTGCGAAAATTTAGCAGTGTGTGGCAAATGTTATTATTGTATGTGCGATAGATTTGTGAGGAGAGTTGAGACACACACACAATGAATTTTTTTGAAGTTTTGAGTAGCCTCTTTGCCGCCGAGTGTACGCTATCGGCGTTGACCGGGGAACACCACTTAGAGGTGGGCTACTTTTGTTCCCCAGAGGGTGGTTACACACTACCGGTAATAAGGAACAACCCCCGAGTAGCTGTTTGAGTCGCTCCTCTGCACACCCTAAACCCTGGCTTAAAATGTAAGGCCCCTTATGGTAGTTTAATATAAAGCCCGAATATAAAAAATTTTATCAACAACATTGAAAAGCCACACGAATTTCACATTTTGGAGAGCTTATTAAGTTTTGAACCATGCCAAGTTTTTTTTACCTTCCGTGTGTATGACATACCGAGGTGGAGTTGTACAGGTGTTAAGTTGGGTTTATGGTTGGACAGTTTGGTGGATGGAATAAGTCTGGAACAGTATTGATGGTGTGTTTGAACCGAACCTAAATTTACCACCCGACATGACTAGGGTGGGTTTATATACAGATTTAAATACAATAAAAAGAAATATTTGTGAAATTAAAAAAAGATTATTAGAAAATTTAATAACAGTAGTTTCCAAAAGACATTATTTTCCAACAAAATACTTAACTGAAAGTTTAAAGATTATTAGAACACAACAAATATAAATAATTAAAATTTAGATAAAGGATACAAAATAAATAATGCTGAAATTGTAAAAGGATTAATAGAAAGCAAAATAAACTGTGAAATGATATAAATTTATTACTATTAAAAAATAAATTAATAATAAATTTAGTAGGTGGCAATAAGCCTGAAAGCTGTTGGCTTTGTAGATTTGAGGTTTGGTGTTGGCAATAAGCTTTGAAGAGATTATTGTGAACAAAGTTGTTGGCTGTAGATTAGTGGGCTAGCTACGATTAATAGAACACAATTAATAAAAAGAATGATAATGGGAAAAAATAGAAATATTGCTGAAATGAAAAAAAGGATTAATAGAATGCAAAATAAACTGTGAAAAGATAAAAATAGTTTACCAAAAAATATTTATGTTGGTGGCAATAAGCCTGAAAGATGTTGGCTTTGTAGATTTGAGGTATGGTGTTGGCAAAAAGCCTTGAACAGTATTGATGGTGTGTTTGAACAGAACCAAAATTGACCACCAGACATGACAAAGGTGGGTTTGGAATGATTTAAGTAGATTTAAAAAAAATATTGGATTGACTTTGGATTTTGGCAAATTTACCACTCAACATGACACTGGTGGCTTTACAGAGATTTAACGTTGTCTTTATGGATGGGCAGTTTGTTGGTGGCAATAAGCCTGTAAAGCATTGGAAGTTAGGTGGAAATTTTGATGGTGGCTTGAAACAGATATTGGATTCAGAACACTACTTTACACTGCTAGTTTGGAGAGGTTTGACATTAGCAATAACATTGCATGTAAAATGCTGATAGTGGTTTGAAACACATTGAATGTAGTGTTGTTTTTTTGTTTCGATGATGGCAAATTTACCACCTAACAGACAGCGGTGGCATTGGACGCATTTGACAGTGGCTTTATGGATGTACAGATTGATGGTGGCAATAAACTTTGAACAGTATTGTTGATGTGTTTGAACAGAAACAAAATTTACCACCCTTGATGAAGCAGGTGGCTTTGTACAAATTTGGAGTTTGTTGGTGTGAATAAGCCTGAAACAGTATCGATTATGTATTTGAACAGAACCAAAATGTAAAAAATGAGTTACTATTTTGACACAACATGACACGGGCATGTTACCACCTGCACCCGACATGACATGGGTAGCCTTGGAGAGATTTGGTGGTGCCTTTATGCATGGGCAGTTTGTTGGTGGCAATAAGCCTTGAAGGCGTTGTATTTGAAGTTTGGTGGAAGATTTAGAACCCGACTTTACGCTGGTGGTTTGGAGAGATTTGACAGTGGCAATAACAATGCATGTAAAATGCTAATAGTGGGTTGAAACGCAATGGATTTATTGATGTTTTTTTGTTTAGATGTCAAATTTACCACCCAACAGACACTGGTGGCTTTGCACAGATTTGACGTTGGCTTTATGGATGGACAAATTGGTGGTGTCAATAAACCTTGAACATTATTTTTGATGTGTTTGAAGAGAAGCAAAATGTACCACCGTACATAACACTGGCGGCTTTGTACAGATTTGAAGCTTGGTGGTGTGAATAAGCATGGATTGTGTGTTTGAACACAACCAAAATGTAAAAAATGAGGCCCTTTTGTGACACAACATGACACGGGCATGTAACCACCTGCAACCGACATGAGAGAGGTAGGCTTGGACACATTTGATGTTGACTTTATGGTAGGGCAGTTTGTTGGTAGCAATAAGGCTTGAAGGTGTTTGGTTTGAAGTTCGGTGGAAATCTTGATGGTTTATTGCAAAAGCTATTGGATTTAGAACCCGACATAAGACGGGTGGTTTGGAAAGATTTGATAGTGGCAATAACATTGCATGTAAAATGTTGATGGTGACTTAAAACAAATACTGGATTTAGTATTTTTTTTTTGATGATGCCATATTTACCTTTAAACATGACAGTGGTGGCTTTGCATAGATTTGACTTTTGCTTTATGGATGGACAGATTGGTGTAGGCAAGAAGACTTAAACATTATCGTTGATGCGTTTGAACTGAAGCAAAATTGAACACCCAACCAAACCTAAATTTACCACCAGACATGACACATGTGGCTTTGTACATATTAAAATAGATAGAAAACAAATATTACTGAAATTAAAAAATTATTAATACAAAACTAAATAAGAGTGGTATGAAAAACACATTATAAACAGCAAAAGAATAACTGAAATTTAAAAAATATTAATAGAACACAAAAATAAGAAAAAAATGTAATAACAAATTATACAATGGATAGAAAATAAATATTGCTGAAATTGAGAAATGATTAGTAGAAACCAAAAAAACCTGAAATTATAAAAATGTTTTTTAAATAATTATTGCTAAAAGATTAATATAAAAAAATTACTATTAATATAAGACACAGTTTGTTGGTAGCAATAAGGCTTGAAGGTGATGGCTTTGAAGTTTGGTGGAAATCTTGATGGTTTATTGCAACAGCTGGCATATTTACCTTTAAACATGACAGTGGTGGCTTTGCACAGATTTGACTTTTGCTTATGGATGGACAGATATTAGATTTAGAACCCGAAGTGACACGGGTGGTTTGGAGAGATTTGATGGTGTCTTTACGGATGGACAGTTTGTTGTTGGCAATGAGGCTGAAGGCATTGCATTTGAAGTTTGGTAAAAATCTTGATGGTGGCTTGGAGAGATTTGACAGTGGCAATAACATTGCATGTAAAATGCTGATAGTGGGTTTAAACACATTGGATTGTGTTGTTTATTTGTTTCGATGATGGCAAATTTACCACTTAAGAGACACTGGTGGTTTTGCATAGATTTGGAGTTTGGTGGTGTGAATAAGCCTGAAACAGTATTGATTGTGTATTTGAAGAGAACCTAAATGTAAAAAATGAGGCCCTATTTTAAAACAACATGACACGGGCATGTCACCACCTGCACCCGACATGACACGGGTAGCCTTGGACAGATTTGATGGTGGCTTTATGGATGGGCAGTTTGCTGGTGGCAATAATCCTTTAAGGCGTTGGCTTCGAAGTTTGGTGAGTATAGATTGTGTTTGAACAGAACCTAAATGTAAAAAAAGGACCCGTTTTAAAACGACAATATACAGGCATGTAACCTCCTTAACACAACATTACACAGGTAGCCTTGCAGATTTGATGGTGTCTTTACGGATGGGCAGTTTGTTGCTGGCAATGAGCCTTGAAGGCGTTGTCTTTGAAGTTTGGTAAAAATCTTGATCGTGGCTTGAAAGAAATATTGAATTTAGAACCCGACTTGACACGGTGGTTTGGAGAGATTTGACAGTTGCAATAACATTGCATATAAAATGCTAATAGTGGGTTGAAACACAATGGATTTATTTTTTTTTTATTTTTTTTTGTTTCACTGATGGGAAATTTACCACCCAACAGACACTGGTGGCTTTGCACAGACTTGAAGTTTGGTGGTGTGAATAATGCATGGAATAGCATAAATTGTGTGTTTGAACAGAACCTCAATGTAACAAATTAGGTCCTTTTTTCACAGTTCATGACACGGGCATGTAACCACCTGCAAAGTACATGACACGGGTAGGCTGGGACACATTTGATGTTGGCTTTATGGAAGGGCAGTTTGTTGGTAGCAATAAGCCTTGAAAGCATTGAAGTTTGGTTGTAGAGATTAAAATAGAAGAAAAAAAAATTATTCTGAAAAAAAAATTATTACAACACTAAATAATAGTGATGAACAGATTGGTGGTGGCAATAAGCCTTGAGCATTATTGTTGTATTTGAACAGAACAATAATGTAACACCCAACAGAACCTAAATTTACCACCAGACATGACACGGGTGGCTTTGTACAGATTAAAATAGAAGAAAAAAAATTATTCTGAAAAAAAAATTATTACAACACTAAATAACAGTGGTTTAAAAAACGTTAAAACCACCAAAAAATTAAGTGAAATTTTAAAAACATTAATAGAACTCAACAATAAAAAAAATTAAAATTCATAAAATGGATACAAAAGAAATATTGCTGAAATGAAGTATTGTTGATGCGTTTGAAGGGAAGCAAAAATGACCACCAGACATCACACTGGTGGGTTTGGAGATATTTGACGTTGTCAATACGATTGCATGTTAAATGTTGATGGTGGATTTAAACCGATATGGGATTGCGGTTTTATTGTAGTTGCCACATTGCACCTGTGTGAGAGAAAAACATAAATATAAAAAATGAGGTTGACTTTGACATGACATAACATGTGTGGCTTTTGACAAATTTAATGGTGGTTCAATGGATTGTTAGTTTGGTGGTGCCAATAAGTGTGAAACAGTATGATGTCGTATTTTAACATAACATACATTTACAATCTGTGATGACACCTGTGGCTTTGGACAACATTGAATGGAAAATTTTGATGGTGGTTTGGAACTGATATATTATACATTAGAGAGCTTCATTATACACTATGTTTAATGTTCTTCCATTTGGAGCTAGGATGTAAAGATTACTGGCTTTTACAACTCTCGAACACCCCACATACAGTTGACCGTGTGAGAAACACGGTTTAATGAGGTTGAGTCCTACAACTTTCAACGATTGTCCTTGTGCCTTGTTGATGCTCATAGCGAAACTTAAACGAACCGGGAACTGAAGTCTTTTAAATTGAAATGGGATATCAGAAGGGATGATTGGTATTCTCGGAATGAATACGTCTTCGCCTGTGGCATGTCCTGTAATGACGGTGGCTTGAATAATATTTGGCATGAGTTTCTTGATAGACAGTCTTGTGCCATTACAGAGTGAAGGTGGATTGAGATTTCTTAGAAGCATGATCGGTGCCCCAATCTTTAGCTCCAATATGTGAGAGGGTACTCCAGATATTATGCTTACAAAAAATCGCTGAAACTAACCAAAATTATAAACCGCTAATGTATAACTTTAAAAACGATAGTTAGGATTACAAAATGACAATAACAAACAAACAAATAATATTATGCTTTTAATTAACAGTAAAAAAAAAACATAGTTAAAAATACTTAAAAAAATAGCTGAAAGAAATAATATTTATCTCACAATAAACCGTTAATATATAACTTTAAAAACGATAGTTAAGGAAAAAGATAATTAGTTACGATTTCAAATTACAATAAGAAACAAAGGAAAAAGATAATTATGCTTTGAAAAAATTTATAAAAAACACATTAACAACAACAAACAAAGAAAAAAAGATAATTATGCTTTTAGAAAATCATTAAAAACAATACAAAAGAAATAAAAATGGATTACCGTTTTAGTGGCGTGAGCAGTGTGAATAGACGCACACTTAATTATGCTTTTAAAAAAGTTATCAAAAACACATTAACAATAAGAAACAAAGGGTACAGCTACACTCTACGTTTAAGAGCGATGGCAACGGCCTTGGCGATTTTTTTTGGCGCATTTCTAAAGTCGCCAAGAAAGAATTATTTCTTAACTCTTTTTCTGTCGCAAATTTTTTTCTTTTTACAACACACTTTTTTAATACATTTCAGAACGTTTTAAAAAGTATATTTTTTAAAAACTTTCACAAAAAGTAGTAAGTTTAAGCACATATCAAAACATATTTGTGAACCAGCAGAGAAACTAAGCTACAAATGTTGGGTAAGAATACCGTGAAAATTATCAATTACACTAAATACAGTGGGCATGTTGAAAAAGAAAAAGATTTACAAAAGAAAACAAAAGCAAGAAATAATACAACCTGATAACGTCAGAATTCTTCCGTAAAAAAAATAATAAATACGAAAATGGTAAAAAAAAAAAAAAACTCTTAATCCTTTCAAGAAAACTATAATAATAAAATAAAAATTCCACAACTGTCAAAATACAAATAAATGGACCAATGGTATCACCGAAAACGATTTAAAAGGACCAATGCAATCAAAGGAAACTTTTAAAAACAAAATAACCAATGGGAGGAAAGAAAAAATTTCAAACGAATCAATGAAATCAAACGACTTTAACGGATTTTGGAAGAACTTTCTAGTATATTCAAAATGAAAATTTAAAGTTTCCGTTTGCCGAGGTTGCCATGAAAACCACAACAAACGTAACGAAAGATGGGTTGCCTTAATTTATCGTAACTCGCTACTAGAAGCGCGCCAAAAAAAATCGCCAAGCCGTTGCCATCACTCATAAACGTAGAGTGTAGCTGTACCGAAACAAAGAAAAAAGATAATTATGCTTTTAGAAAAGCATTAAAAACAATACAAATTAAATAAAAATGGGTGGAGTGGTCGTTCACGGTAAGAAGGCGATTTGTCGCCAAATATGGTAACCTTCACCTTTTGCGGATTTTCTTCACATCTGCCGTTTTTGTTATGGCAACCCTATCTGCTGTTACGGAATTCGGCCGCCATCCTGATTTGGCGACAAAAATTAGTTGGCGACAAACGTCTTACCGTAAACGACCACTCCACCTAAAAATGGATTACCGTTTTAGTAGCGTAAGCAGTGTGAATAGACGCACACTTAACAGTCAGAATTTGAATCAGAGGCAAGACCGATTTAAGACTGTTGCCATTCAGAGGAAAACAAATAATAATTAGATATCGCATTAAATTAATTTATACTTTATAAAATGTTCTAGATTAAATTTAAAAAAACGGACTGGTCTATAAAATTGCAAAAAATTCGGGACTACATGTGTGCCAAATTTCATTAGTGTGAATGCCATAAATTCGTCAGGGCACAACTTGATTACACACACACAAAAAAAAAACTTCATTTTATAATAGTAGAGATGTACAACCAAAACGGTTAATGCAGAATACAATACTAGACAACCTCATACCAAAAAGGAAAAAGATATTTTTAAGCATCGAAAACCAGTGCAGGTAAATAAAGTAACTCACTCATTTATTTTTGTTTTTATTTCATTATAAAATTGCCGAGTCGTTTTGAATGTTTTGTGTAAATAAATGCAGTTAATTTTTAATATAATAAATATTTGATCATCTAATTTACGTATACTTTTCCATAGTATAACTTATGGGGATAAACAAATTTCGATGTATCATAAAAATGGCGCTAATGTTGCATATCCATGGATACGATAAGCCACTTATTCTGTTTTTTTTTCCTTTGTTGTGAGAGGAGTGGCAACAGCAAGCTCGAAAAAAAAGGAAAAATAGAACTGTTCGCATTTTATTGGATTGTGAGTTTTTGAATTGAGTGCTGATTGTAAATAGTTAAGATATGCATATAAAATGTAAATAAATTATTAAAGAAACTTCTTGACTGTTAATTCATGAGAGCCATTTCATTTTATTTATAAGAAATGAGTGTTATTATAGTTCGCTGTCTTTAGCGACATTTTTGCCCCCCTCCCGGGTGGGCGGCTTGATTCGAACGACTACAAGAAGCTAGAATAAGGTAGGAGAGGATTAATTATTTTTCATTTTGATATTAAATACATGAAGATTTGAAGTTTATTTTGAGACCTGAATGGTATTTTAGGTCTATTGAACATACAAAATTATTGTTCTGAATATATAAAGTTTTAGAAGTTTTGAATATGAACAAATAAGATTGGGGGGGGTCATTCCACGCAAAATGAGCAAATCGCAGAGCCGCGGTAGCTCAGTCAGTAGAACGTCGGGCTCGCATCAGAAGGGTTGTGGGTTCTGTCCTCGGCGGAGCTTACAATTCTGATGATTGCGAGAACGGTGCTTCGACCTGGCTAAAGACCGTCGTGTTCACTAATGGTGACTGGTGCACGTTTAATAGGTCGTGGTCACAATGTCCCTCATATTCCCATACCAAATCAATACCTCTGGGGGTACCTGATCAGGGGGTTATCGGCTTCTGATTGGGATCTAAATTACGATATGTGTGAGTGAATGGATGTATGAAAGGGACCTTCCTGTAAAACGGATGTGTCATGTATGTCGAGCAAAGTCGGACTTCCTCCCAATGGGGCTCAATAACATGGAAGGCGCACCCCCCTCGCCTCTTGCCGTCTTCTACGGGCCTGGCACTTCTCTGGTCTGCCAGTGTAGGCATAAGAAACAACAACAACATGAGCAAATCGCTGTGGCTGACACATCACCGATTTTAATGAAAATTAATTCTTAAATAGATCACATAAAGTAAAGAGGAACTGCCAAATATTAGATGTCCAAGATTTATATTTTATTTTTTATTGAATTTTAAAGTTCAAGTTCACACAAATGTAGATTTTTTTTGCACTTATTGTAACCTGTTTGAGACCCTATATTTCAATGTTATTGACACAAATTAAAATTTTTTTTACTGTTACATTCTTCAGTAAATGTCAGCAAATGTTTTTAATGCAAATTTTAGCAAATGTCAGAATATAGTATTATACGTCACTGATCATTCACAGGGATCGGCGAAAATAGAGATTTTGCCTACTTGATACAAATTTAAAATTGCACTAGTACCTCTAAAAATGGAAAAAGACAGTATAAAAAATTATTCTTAACAAAGCTCTTCTTCTATCTAAAAGTTTGGTATAATTTAGTGATTTTGTTTCTATTCCTTACTTAAGGAAAAAAAATAACAAAAAAGTAAGATAATTGAAAACAGCGATTTTTCTATTTTTTTAAATACAAATTTTATTGTGAATGACTGCTCCGAAAACCTCAAAACTTTTCAGGATTATGTGTCACGATGCATATTATCGGTCCTGAAATTTCCATCATTGTAATTTGTTTACTTTCGTCCCAGGAATATCTTTACCTAGATGGAAGTTGTCGTTTTATTTTATCGCATGATAAATAAAAAAAGGCGGGAACATGCCAGTGATACATCCATTTCTACCTTTGAAAGAGATGCTATTACATTCTAGGGCAGATAACAGAATAAATAAACACTATTTAATGAATTTTGGTAAATATGTGCTTGGTGTGTTGAACCAAAAGCTTTCGAACACCGGCGAATATTCCATGGCAATCTAGAAGTGTTCCATCAGTGACCGAAGTCGTTACGTGAACGCGTAACTATAATTGCTACATTCATATTCCCAATTGTAAGACACAAATTCGTGTTTCATATTTGTCACAATCACCAGCAAAAGAAGTAAATAATTTTTAAAAAATTCGGAAGCACAATTAAATCAACTTTTAATTATAGAAGATGCAAAATTTAACACGGGAGTTTTACCACATAGTGAACATGAAGAGGTAATTTGTTAAAATTCATAGTATCTATGTTACTTAGTTGAAATTTTTAAACTTGTTTTGACACTGATTTTTTATGCTTATATTACAATTATCTTCATAAGTTAAAAAAGATTTGGTATTTCTTTGTTAATTTAGGGTTTGATTATATGTATTTAATTTCTCTGTTGGGTCATTCCACGTGAAATGAGCAAAAATCAGGAAAAATCTGTGACCGTATGGAAATGGATATTCATTGAATTTGGTACATTGGTTTAGTTTATGCACAAATAACAATATCCAAAAAAATTTAGGTTCAAAATGAAATATTTTCAAAGTCTGGGTAATTTTAAGGACCTTTAACTTAGAAGAGCAATTGTGAGATCGCTTAATGTTGCATGTTTGAAGTTATGTTTCTAAAAAGTACTTAACGTAGACAAACATATTTTAAAACTTTATAATCTGTACAAAATTGTCTTTTTTTCACTTTGTCAACAAATAATGGAAAATTGTTATTTTGACAGAATTAAAAACGTTTCTATGGGCTAAAGAAATTTTACGTCATACTTTAAATTCATGCCAGTTACAGTGCTAGGTATGATAAGATTACTGATAGAGTTTGGAAGTCGCATTTAATTCTTTCATATTCAAAACACACACACAGCTAACAAAAATAACTATTTTCTACTCTCTTAAATAAATAGGCATAAGAATTCAAATGAAGGACATCTCTGATAAAACTGACATTTCACAGGATTACAGTTTAATATGTTTATTACTGGAAAAAAAATATTTCGGGATTGTAATCTGAGTTTTAACTCAACAATAATAAAATCAAAATCATGACATTTGCTTTCCAGTCTGTATGTTACGAGAACTTCAATGTAACAGAGAAATTAAATACAGATAATGAAACCCTAAATTAACAAAAAAATACCAAACCATTTTTAACTTAAAAAGTGAATTAAAATATAAGCAGAAAAAATCAGTGCCACAACAAGTTTAAAAATTTCAACTTAGATACTATGACTTTTAACTAATTACCTTTTCAAGTTCACTATGTGGTAAAACTCCAATGTTAAATTTTGCATCTTCTATAATTGAAAGTTTATTTTATTGTGCTTCCGAATTCTTTGTAAATTATTTGCTTCTGTTGCCGGTGATTGTGATAAATATGAAACACGAATTTGTGTCGTACAATTGGGAATATGAATGTAGCAATTATAGTTACGCGTTCACGTAATGGCTACGGTCACTGATGGAACACTTCTAGATTGCCATCGAACATTTGCCAGTGTTCGAAAGCTTTTGGTTCAGCAAACCAAGCACATTTATAACCATAATTCATTTAATAGTGTTTTTTTATTCGTTTATCTGCCCTTGAATGTAATAGCATCTCTTTCAAAGGCGGAAATGGATGTCTTACTGGCGTGTTCCCGCCTTTTTTTATTTATCATGCGATAAAATAAAACGATAATTTCCATCTTGTTAAAAATGTTCCTGGGACTAAAATAAACAAATTACAATGATGAAAATTTCAGGACAGATAGTATAAATCTTGACACATAATCCTGAACAGTTTTGAGGTTTTCGGAGTTGTCCTTCACAATAAAATTTGTATTTAAAAAAATAGAAAAATCGCTGTTTTAAATTCTTTTTCTTTTTTTTCTTAAGTAAGAAATAGAAACAAAATCACTAAATGATACCAAACTTTTAGATAGAAGAAATGATTTCTAAAAAAATATTTTTTATATACTCTTTTTCCCCATTTTTAGAGGTACTAGTGCAATTTGAAATTTGTATCAAATAGGCAAAATCTCTATATTCGCTGATCCCTGAGAATGATCAGTGACGTATATAAAACTATATTCTGACATTTCCTAAAATACCTTTTACTGAAGAACGTAACAATATGAAAAACTTTAATTTGTGCCTATAACTTATTGAAATATAGGGTCTCAAACAGGTTACAATCAGTGCTAAGAAATCTACATTTTTGTGTGACCATAAACATTAAAATTCAATAAAAAATAAAATATACATCTTGGACATCTAATATATGGCAGTTCCTCCTTACTATATATGATCTATTTAGGAATTAATTTTTATTAAAATCGGTGTGTCGGCCACAGCGATTTGCTCATCTTACGTGGAATGATCCATAGTAAAAATGGAAATAATAAAAAGAAACAAAACCGCTCAAAGAGTTTCATTTACTAAAGCCTATAATAAATTAGAAAACTCTGTGAAGAGTACGAATTGAAATTCGTTGTTCTTGTCAGAAGCAGACGATTCGCGTAATATCGCTCTCTTTCTCTCTCGGCTCAAGTTTGTAATGCGCATGCGCGAAGCATTGCGAACGGAGCGCCTATCAATATTCTTACTTCTTAACTTTTCCCTTTCGGTTGTTGTTCGTCTTGTGTCTCTCTTCGTCTTGCGGAATAAATTGTTGTGTTCTAATTCATGTTGTATTAATTGCACACCAACGAACACCACAAAATGGTGACTACCGGACCGTTTGAACAAGAAATGGAAATCTTCAAAAGCATCCAGTGGATACGACTCTAATCTACTCGGAAACATGATTTTGGAATTCGCCTACTCCTTTGTTTCGGACTGCGCGTCTCTCTGAACTCACGCTTACGTTCATCCACAACTCGCCGTGTTCGCAACTGGGACTTATCCGATTTTGATCTACTTTTAAATTCCATCATGACGGAGACATGTGCGATCAAAATACCTTCGTGCAATTTCGGAGATCCCGCTTTGTGGTTCCTAATGTGCGAGAGTACCTTTGAGTTGGGCACACCGAAACCGATCACCGAAAGCAGAACAATGTACAATTATATTGTTTCGCATTTACCAGCAGAAGTGGCCTCAATAATCAGAGACGTAATAACAAATCCAAGCAAAGACGATCCATACCTCCACGTGAAAACGGAGCTTATTAAGCGCAGTGGGGAATCGTCACAACAAGAAATAAGGAAACTGCTTTTTGGAGAGCAGCTGGGCGATCGCAAGCCCACGGAGCTGTTGCGTGCCATGCGACGTCGCGCCGAGGCTCATAATGTTCCTGACGAACTGATGTTGGAGTTGCTTCTTCAACAACTACCAACTTCGGTTCAAAGCATTCTTGCTGCCGTCACTGATGTTACATTGGACAAAGCTGCTGAAATTGCTGACCGTGTCATCGAAGTCGCACCCTTCCAAGTAAGTTCTTGCTCTGTTACTTCAGTCACTTCCATTGAAAGTAAACTTCTTAGTGAAATAGGAAAATTGCATGAGCGAATAGATGCACTTTCGAGAGGTCGAAGTTTTAGTCGAAATCGAAATTCCAGTAAACGGGAACGTAACACATCTAAAACTAAATCGTTTGAGATGTGTTGGTACCATCATAAATTTGGCCCAAAAGCAAAAAAATGTGTTTCCCCATGTAATTTTATAAAAAAAAGTGAACGGCCAGGCGTAGAAGCGACCTGCGCCTTGCCGAAGCATTCGCGTCGCCTTTTCGTGCGTGACAGACGCACCAACGTCAATTTTTTGATCGATACCGGATCCGACGTTTCAATTATTCCTGCATCTAAATTGCAAAAACGAAACAATCCTCAAATGACTCTTTATGCGGCCAATACTTCTCCTATTCATGTTCATACTACTCAAACCCTATCTTTAGATCTTGGTCTCCGGCGTGTTTATAAATGGACATTTTTAGTTGGTAATGTTTCCAACCCTATTATCGGTGCTGATTTACTATATAACTTTAATTTAGTACCAGATCTTTTTAAAAGAAAACTCATAGATTCTCAAACCAACATTAGTTCACCTTGTAAATTATGCACCAGCGTTTGTCATACCATTAAAACTGTATCTGGAGATAGTATTTATCACAAATTTTTAAGAAATATCCAGAAATTACTAAACTACCACGTCCTGATCAAGAAATAAAGCACTCTGTAGTTCATTATATCGAAACTACTGGTCCTCCTGTAAATGCCAAACCACGTCGTTTGGCACCTGATCGTTTGCGTATAGCTAGGGAGGAATTTCAAAGCATGATTGATCTAGGTCACATGCGTCCTTCTAAAAGCAACTACGCGAGCCCCTTACATATGGTTCCCAAGAAAGACAGCATTGAGTGGAGACCAGTAGGGGACTATAGAGCACTTAACGCCAACACTATTAAGGATAATTATGGAGTACCTAACATATTAGACTTTACTTCTGAACTCCATGGAACCAAAATTTGTTCGCACATAGATCTCATTAAAGCGTATCATCAAATCCCTATAAATCCAGAGGATGTTCATAAAACTGCCATTATTACACCCTTCGGTTTATACGAAAGCTTACGTATGCAATTTGGTCTATGTAACGCCGCATCTACTTTTCAACGATTTATCAATGAAGTAACTCGAAACCTCCCGTTCGTTTATGCTTTTGTTGATGACATATTAGTGGCTTCTCGATCATCAGAAGAGCATATCGAACATCTACAGATTTTATTTGAACGAATACCACATTATGGCCTTACTTTAAAACCATCAAAATGCGTTTTTGGAGTCTCCTCCATTGATTTCTTAGGTTTTAAAGTTTCCGAATCGGGTATTGAGCCTCTGCCAGAACGTGTAGAATGCATTAAAAATTTTCCAAAACCAACCACTATCACACAATTAAGGCGTTTCCTTGGATTATTTAATTTCTACAGACGTTTTGTACCCAAAGCAGCTCATAAATTAGCCCCTTTAAATAAATTCTTAGAAGGCGTCAAAAATAAAAAGAAATCTAAACGAATTACAGTAACCAAACCTAATGAGTTACTTCAATGGACTGATGTGGTAGAGCAATCATTTACGGATGCTAAAAATGCCTTAGCAAGTGCAACTCTTCTGCAACATCCGATACCTGGAGCGAAGCTGAGTGTCTGGGTCGATGCAAGCGATTTAGCTGTTGGTGGTACTCTTATGCAACTGAATAAAGATGCCTGGGAACCTATTTCATTTCTATCTGCCAAGCTTTCCAAAAGCCAACGGAACTGGTCCACGTATGACAGAGAACTATTAGCAATATACACATCCGTCAAACGCTTCAGACATATGCTCGAAGGTCGTGATTTCATCATTTTCACCGATCAAAAGCCTTTGATTTACGCCTTCAAGCAGAAGCCAGACAAGTGTTCGCCAAGACAACTCCGTCATTTGGACTATATCTCTTAATTTTCAACAGATGTCCGCCATACAAAAGGCACTAACAACGTCGTCGCTGATGCATTATCTCGCATAGAAATTGACACTATCTCTTCTCCATTAAATTTTCAAGAATTTGCTTCAGCCCAAGCGAATGATTCAGAGTTAAAGGCGATTCTAACCAAAAACGACACTTCACTAATTTTGGAAAATAATTATTTTCCAATCGCTAATTTGGAACTGTTGTGCGACATGTCCACCGGACAACCTCGACCATTTGTCCCACAATCATATCGAAAAATCATATTTAACCAACTTCATGGACTTTCTCATCCAGGAATCTTCGCTACAAATAAGTTGATAACTTCTTGATATGTTTGGCCAGCAATGAACAAATGGATTAAAGAGCAGGTACAATGTTGTATTCCTTGCCAACGTTCTAAAGTCCATCGCCACACCAAGACTCCACTTGGTACATTCAATCTACCAGATGCTCGATTTTCCCATATACATCTGGATTTTATTGGACCACTGCCATCATCTGACGGCCAACGTTATTGCCTCACGATAACGCATCGTTTCACTCGCTGGCCTGAAGTAATCCCGACTACTGACATGACTGCCGAAACAGTTTGTCGAGCACTATTAAGTGGTTGGATTTCCAGATTCGGCTGTCCTACAACAATAACAACAGATCAGGGCAGAAGTTTCGAATCAAATCTCTTTAGACAGCTAACTAAAGTGCTTGGAACCAACCACATCCATTCCGCAGCGTATAGACCCCAATCTAATGGGGTAATTCTAATGGGAAAGTTTTCATCGTCACCTCAAAAGTGCTCTTAAATGCCATGAGCATACAAAATGGACCGAGGTACTACTAATTGTTTTGCTAGGATTGCGATCTGCAATAAAGAACGATATTAACGCTACGTGTGCAGAACTTGTGTATGGAACAACACTTCGTTTACCATCTGACATTTTCTTAAGTGAACAAGTTTCTGCAACAGCCTTTCCATCATACGTAGATCAACTTCGCACCTTGATGCAAACTTTAAATCCAATTGCAACATCAAAACATTGCAAGGATTCAATCTATATTCATCCCTCATTGGAAACATGTTCTCATGTGTTTTTACGTGTGGACTGTCACAAACCTCCATTGTCTCAGCCTTATACTGGACCACATCCTGTTCTTGATCGTTCGGAAAAGAACTGTCGGATTATTGTGAATGGCAAAACAATTTCTGTCACGTTAGACAGAGTAAAACCTGCTCATATTCTGCGTGACGATAGCAATATTAACTTATCTTTGCCTTCTAAATCTACAGAGTCCAGGGAATCTGTTCAACCTCTCACAACAAGAAGTGGAAGAACTGTACATTTCCCCAAAAGGCTTATTGAATATATTTAATGTTATATTTGTACATATTAACGATTATCATTGTATATTTATGTTTACTCATTCATTTTCAATTTTTTTTAACACATTCTATTGTTACGAAAATGTGCGTATTTTTCTTAAATTTGTGTTTTTATGTTTTCAATCGTGGTTGAAGAGTATCGAGAAAAGGCTCTAAGAATTCATATAAAAGCTAAACGTGTGTTGGATAACTTTAAAAAGATTCTGAGTAAAAACGAAACTGTTAGCCCCGGTAATTGCTGTCAGTTAAGTGACGACGGTGTTCCGAAAACATTATGTCAGCGACTTCCCGAAGTGGAACTTTATAAATTTGGTGGAGACTTAAAAGATTGGTTAACATTTTGGAACCAATTTAAAAATATTCATGAAAACGTAAATTTAACTAACGCAGATAAATATCATTATTTAATTCAGTCGACGAAAGTAAAATCAGAAGCTAGAGACATAGTAGAATCTTTTCCTGTGACGAATGAAAACTATGCTTTAGCCGTTGAAAGTTTAAAAGAAAGATATGGCAGAAAAGATTTATTAATAGATTTTTATATTAGAGAGCTGTTAAGACTCGTTTTGAACAACGCGAATAGACATAAAAGTGATTCTTTGAGTTGTTTATATAATAAACTATCTATTCAATTAAGAGCATTGAACTCCTTAGGAGTTACATCTGAAATGTGTGGGGTAATATTATATCCTCTAGTTGAAAGTTCATTACAAACTAATGTAATACGCTCATTCGAACGACAGAGAAAAAATTTAGAAAACGAACAAAAATTGTCGAGTCTTGATGCGATAATTTATTTTTTGAAAAACGAAGTTCAAACTGAAGAAAAAATAAAATTAAGTAGAACAGACATATTCCACTTTCCCTCGGAGCGAAAGAACCTGACGCCGCCAGTCAGTCTGAATTCGAGAGATCGCAAAGCTACAGCTGCCGAATTGATTAGTCATAATTCAAATGATGATACTTTGTGTATGTTTTGTTTAAAGAGTCATGCGACTCGATTTTGCAAAAAAACATATTTTATTCCTTTGAATGGAAAACTGTCTGTAATTAAAAAGAAGGGTTTATGTCAGGTTTGTTTGACGAAAGGCCATTTAGCTAAATTCTGTCAATCTATTTTAAGTGTCCCATCTGTTCCAGAAGACATTTGAAATTTATGTGCCCTAATTTAAAATGTAATCAGTCGGGTGAAACATCAAAACAAGATGTTAATGATGTTAAAGAAAAGGTTACATACACTTTGTATTCGCGTGCTCATACAACGAATGAAGTAATCTTACAAACTCTTGTAGTTATAATAAAAGGGGAAAAGGCCCAATGTAAGGCTAGGATTATTTTAGATACAGGTTCTCAAAAGTCTTACATGAAAAGGTCTACAGCAGGAGAGTTAGGTTTTGATATTCAGAGAGAAGAAGAGTTTTCGAACTCATTATTTGGGGAAAAGAAAACCGAAACACATTGGCATAATTGTTATAAAATTTATCTTTATGGCCTTGACGGTGAATATAGTTGTAGTTTAGATGCCTTGTATCAGGATATAATCTGTGAAATTAAGTTGGGGTACTCACCCCTCTTTAGTTGGATCCACTGGTATCCGAATCTGGTTTCATTCCATTTCATTCCAATAAAAAAGATGTACACTTCTTGTACAACAATAACTTTATTAAAATAAAAACGTAACTGAACATATAACTATACATTTGTGGACTCGCCACTACTGTGAGGCCTTAGCCGTAAAATTACTTCCGTCCTCCTATAGTACAGGGACGGTCTCTGCGAAAACCTTTCTTCCCAAGACGCAACTCCTTGCAGCTGGCAACTTTCTCAAGTGCATGCATCAGCTAGTAACTGAATTGCGGAGCAATAGCTCAACGGTTGCATCACCTAGCAATGTATGTACTTGCAATTCTTAACATCCTCCCACCTTAATTTTGCGGGAGCTAAAATTAAACATAATAACAATATTAGAAATACAGAAATAAATCACTAAAATACAATAAAATCAATGGAACAATCAATTGAAATTTGGTTAGAGTTCTACTAAGTTTTTATGTATAAGTTCACCAACTGGAAAATTAGATTCAGATTAGTACATACAAATCCGTGAGCATCACAACAAATTCAATCTCGCCGGAACCTTAAGGACTCTGCCACTTCTAGATCTTTTAACCACAGGATCATCAGTTTTTGAAACCTCTAGATGATACAATCTTTGAATTGGCCGAATAAGTGTTCCATTCAAGGTTTTTAATTGAACCACGCGCGCTTTATCATCCCTACTAGGGAAAATTTTTTCTATTCGAGCCATCGGCCACTTCACACGTTTCTGATTGTCCTGCCCTACCAATACAACATCCCCTACTTGGAGGGTAGAATCTTTATTTCCGGACTTTTGCACTAGTTGTCCTAAATATTCTCGGCGAAAACGAATTCTTAGCTGCTCACGTAATTGTTGACAGTATTTTTGTCGAAGTTGCAGTCGTCTTTCATTTATATTGTCTATGTCTGCAACTCCCGTTGTAGCCATGTCCTGCAAAAACATAGATGGAGTCAAGGATGACAGACCTTCTAGTCCATCACTGATGTAAGTTAGTGGCCTACTGTTTATGGTAGCTTCAGCATCGCACAGCACTGTGCATAGCTCCTCAAAGTCAAGTGATGCTCGGCCAAGTGTTCTCACAAGGAGCATCTTCACACAGCGGATGAGACGCTCCCACCATCCACCCCACCAAGCCGCAGTGGGTGGGATAAATTTCCAGTTGATGGGTCTCTCTACCGAATCTATTTTGGACCAATCCACCTCCTTGAGCAGGTTATTGGTGCCAGTGAAATTAGTCCCATTATCCGAGTATATGGTAGAAGGTCTACCACGTCGGGCAATGAAACGACGCAGCGATTGTAGGAACGCCTCTGTACTTAAGGACGTGACTGCTTCCAGATGCACTGCTCTATATACAGCACATGTATATAATACAATCCACGCCTTCTTTCGTCCCTTGAGGTATAATGAGCCGCAGAGGTCCACTCCTGTAATTTCGAAGGTCGAGGCATCTCGCACACGATCAAGTGGTAGCTGTATTGGCGGTGTATTCTCGGCCTTGGCAGTAAATCTCTTGCATCTAATGCACTTAGAGATGATGTTTCGTATAACTCGTTTGGATGCTATTATCCAAAACCTTTCTCGCAATTTTGTAGCAAGTGCCAATACTCCTGCATGGCAGTGTTTAAGATGGTATTCTCTTACAAGGCACGTAACCACATGATGTTTTGAGGGTAAAAGTACAGGGTAGCGAAATGACAGTTCGTCATTGCTGTCAACAATTTTAGTTTTGACACGCAAAACACCCTCTTGATCCTTCATTACCATCAGCCCATGGATTGAACTGGATTCCGTTTCTGGAAAACTCTGATTTTGTACTACTCGGAACAGAGTGTTTTCAGCCTCTTGAATCTCTAAACTACAAATTGATTTGCCTATTCTTTTTTCTAGTTTACCTGTGGGTTTTAAGACTCGTTTCACCCATGCCAAAACTCGTACTATTCTGGAGAACTTCGAAATGTTTTCAAACCAACATTTGTCTTCTATATACGCGCTCAGAGTACATGCAGAAGAATTCCTCTCAGAATAGACGACTTGCTCGTCAACTGCAATTTTGCCGCTTGGCCAGGCATTGGGTGATCCCTTGATCCATTCCGGTCCCTCCCACCATGCAGTATCCGCAAAGTGACGGGACGAACATCCACGCGATGGAAGGTCGGCCGGATTGAGGTAACCTGGAACAAAATGCCATTGCTCTGTGTTGGCAAGTCGGCAAATTTCTCTAATTCTGTTTCCTACAAAGGTACCCCACTGATCGTTTCTTTTGATCCACGTGAGGGCTGAGGACGAGTCTGTCCAAAAGAATAACAATTCTGGAGCTAAATCAAATTCTTTGATAATGTACTGTGACAATCGAGCTCCAAGAACGCACGCTAGTAGTTCCAACCTTGGTATTGTTATTCCCTTCAGAGGAGAAAGTCGAGATCTTGCTCCCACGAGCTGTACTTTGACGTCTTCTGGTGTGGTACATCTGAGGAAAATGGCTGTAGCGTAAGCAGTCTGACTGGCATCACAGAAAATATGGAGAGTCCAATCATTTACATTTCCATTTCCTATTCTTCTTGGAATTTTCACATTTGTTAAATGAGGTAAGTCAGCGTACCATTTTATGAAGCTGTCTCGAATTACGTCAGGCAATGGAGCATCCCAATCAGATTTCGATGCCCACGCCTTCTGTATCAAAACTTTAGCAGGTAGCAATGCTGGAGCTAAGATACCGATGGGATCGTATATACTTTGCGTTACAGACAAAATTTCTCTTTTAGAAGGGTTTTTCAAATCCGAGTCCAATTTGCCACAAATGCTGAGACAATCTTCTGCTCGGTCCCATCGGAGACCTAAAACTGAAATAGGGGTAGCAAGATCATCTTCTAGAAGCATTTTATTCTTGAACGAAGCTTCGTTGACTTCCTCTGTTGGACCAAATTGCCACATCCTCAAGTCCATCTTGGCTTCAGACATCAACTTAGTTGACTGAGTAACGAATTCTTCTAATTCAGATAACTCATTGAAGGAAGTTATGCAATTATCTACGTAAAAGGATTTTGACAGCTTTTCTGCGATTGGTTTCAGCTCCTCAGGAGCATTATCTAGATGACAACGGATGACTGCACCGAGCAAAAATGGACTGCAAGTTGCCCCAAACACTATTCTATTGTGCTGATAAACTTGGATCTTGTCAGTCTTCTCCCACCATAGGAATCTCAAAAAATGACGATCCGTTTCTTTCACTTCAATTTGCAAGAAAGCTCTCCTAATATCTGCAACGGCATCTATGGCCTTTGTCCTAAACCGTAATAATATAGCAGGGATTTGCTCTATCAGGTTAGGCCCTTTCAGAAGACAGTCATTGAGAGAAGGTGCCCTTCCAAGTTTACTAGATGCATCGAATACGGGTCTAATTGCGGTAGTCACACTACCCGTCTTAATGACAGCGTGGTGAGGAAGGTAATGCCCTGGGATCTTAATATTTTCTTCTAGTACTCTACTGATGACCCCTTCCGCTTCCCACTCTTGGAATAATTTCCCGTATTCTTCGAATTTTTGGAGAGTCTTCAGCTTCCGAGTCGTGCTTACGAGTCTTCTCTCAGCAACATTTCTATTGGACGGAATTTCCTGTTTTCCTTTTATCCATGGAAGCCCAACACAGTAGCGACCATCTTCATTCCTCGTCAGTTCTTGTAAGAATTGGTCGTGAGCTAGTTCTTCCTCGTTAACCTTTGTCAGAGTTGTACTCGGATCGGTGATGCCAATTGCTTCTAGTCTCCACAATTCAGGAACTTTCATGTCTTTCAGAACCAGGTTTGTGGTCAACAAGGCAGTTCCTCCCGTCCAACATTCTTCCGAAGGATTCTCTAGCTGTCCGCAGACTGTCCACCCGAGTTTGGTTTGGATGGCAGTCAGCCCGCTCTCTAATTGTTTAATTTGTCCCGTTAAAATCTGTCCATAAATATCACTACCAATCAAAAGTTCTACTTCGGGACACCCTGGACCTATGTCGGACACCCAAATCCTGTGAAACTTCAATTCTTTCAGCAGTGGACCTTTTGGGACTCTGGGTATTCGGCCACAAATCCTATCCTGGTCCAGGAAATCGAATACAAGGGTCGTCTTTGGAAGGGAACCCTGTGGAGCACTTAACTGAACACGGTATTTATTATGTGGCTTTGCTTTCATATGGGAGCCTCCAAATAACGAATGAGCTACTGTTTCAGTAGACATAGGCTGTAAACCAAGCTCTTTGGCCGTGTTTGTCAAAATGTAACTTCTTTGTGACCCGGAATCACATAGGGCTCTAATTTTCTTGGATTTCTTCCCTCTTACTACAACTTCCAATGTCATGAGAGCAACTTCCCTTGTACACGTTGGATGAGATAAAGTCGTCTGTAGGATTTCATCTTTCTTGTCCTCAGACGAATTACTATCTTTATTCTTATCCGGGCAAAGCAGGGCGTTATGTGCTTTATCACATACAATACAACGGACAAACATTTTACAGTCCTTGGCTATGTGGAAAAATTTGAAACATTTCAGACAAGCTTTCTTTTGTTTTAGCTTGTTTACCTTTTCTTTATACGGCATAGATCTAGCGGTATAACATTCACGTGTGTCGTGGGACTTGTCAAAAAAAATGCATTTTGAGTTCTTAGCAGTATATAACCCGGCTACAGTTGCGGTACTTGGACTTCTATTAAGCTTATGGACCGCTCTATTTGGTATTTCGGAACTTCCCCCAGATGCCCTGGCACCTGTACCATCAAAACCTTTTCGCGCCAAATACAATCTCTCTTCCCCTTCAACTTCCCTTTTCAGGAATTCTAACAAATGTGAAAGACGAGACTTTCCCTCCTCTACATCAATCGTGTACGATGGGCTTCTATGCCATGCCTTTAATGTCTCCTCAGGAAGACTACTCTCGACCATCGGGAAAAGCCATGTTGCATTGGCATTTGAATCTATCCCCATTGATTCAAGCGACCTCAAATATGCCTCGACCTTCATGTATAAATCTGGTAATGGTAGCATCTCTCTACTATTCGCTCGAACATTACCTATTATCAATTTTATTAATTCTCGAACGTATACTTCTATGAGAAGTTCTTGTTTTCCAAACCTCTCTTGAAACGCAGTTACCGCCTTCGGATAATTGTCAGATGTTAAGGGATAACTCGATAAAAGTTCCTTAGCACGTGTTCCTGCTTGTACTGACTGTAAGAAGTACTGAAATTTATCACTGCCTTCTAACTGCTTATCTTCATGTATTTTCTTGAATTGTGACCAAAAGGTCAAATAGTTCAGTAAAGTGCCGTCATAAATTGGAATGTTTAGTTTCGGGAGTTTGTAACTTTTCCTTTCTGGTGGAGCGCTTCTCCCCCGTTCTGAGTCTGCGTAAGTAGATTTATTGCCAACACTTGAGTTCTCATGAAACTGCGTCAAGGCCACTCTTTCTAACAGCTCGCTAACGCGCCGAGAAATCTCAATGTGTTGATCGGAATAATTCTCCGCATCTATTAGTTCCAATTCTATTTCGCTTTCAGTAACATTGGACTCTACTAATTTATCCAGGATATTTGTATCTATTTCGCTTATATCACACGGAACCTATTATTTAATTTGGTTAATTTATCTCTCAGGACACCTGTTTCGACTTCATCCATCTCTAATTGCTCTTTAAGCACATTAGCCGTACGTGTGAACGACGTACGCAGACCCTTTCTCTTCAGTTTTAACTGATCCATTACTTTGTACTTAGTAAAGTTACTAAATATGACTTAACTATTTCCTTAAATGCTCTAACGATACAAAATGCAAAACAATATACTTCACTAACTTCACATACAAAACGAAAATACTTGAATAACTTCAAATGAAAACTAAAATGCTTCTATAAAAAATTTCACATACAAAACGAAAATACTTGAAATAACTAAACTTCTTTTCAAAGATTTCTCATTCAAAATACTGTTACTTATTTATCTACAACCAATACTGCAGAACAGTTTTCACAAGAAAATCCTGTCGCGGACGCCTCTTTATGTGGTATCTATATCCACACAATTCTATAGTTCGGGCTTGACCCAAGCCCGGCAGCAGATTCTTTATATTTACTATCAATATTATTTACAAATGATCTGTGAAATTAAGTTGGGGTACTCACCCCTCTTTAGTTGGATCCACTGGTATCCGAATCTGGTTTCATTCCATTTCATTCCAATAAAAAAGATGTACACTTCTTGTACAACAATAACTTTATTAAAATAAAAACGTAACTGAACATATAACTATACATTTGTGGACTCGCCACTACTGTGAGGCCTTAGCCGTAAAATTACTTCCGTCCTCCTATAGTACAGGGACGGTCTCTGCGAAAACCTTTCTTCCCAAGACGCAACTCCTTGCAGCTGGCAACTTTCTCAAGTGCATGCGTCAGCTAGCAACGGAATTGCGGAGCAATAGCTCAACGGTTGCATCACCTAGCAATGTATGTACTTACAATTCTTAACAGCCTGTTTCATTTTTGTGGGACTTGAGAGCTGCTCGGTATCAAAGATACTGTTGAGCAAAGTACTAAAGAAGATTTGCGAAAGACCGTGATGATTCACTTTCAAGAAACTGTACAGCAAAGTTCAGATGGAAGGTAGTGATGCAAAAAACCCGGGAATTTTGGAAGAGGGAATAAACACGGGAATTTTGGGGAATAAACCCGGAACTTTGGGGAACATTGGGAATAAACTAAACCAACCATTTTTTCACATTTTATGGCTTCTTTTGGTTTGATGCTAAGTAAAACTATAAAGAGAATACCCCATATATATAAAACTACAACCTGGAAAATTGTTTCAATAAAATTTAAGTTTTCTTTTTTTGGTGGAAAATATCGGTTTATTTTTATTGTAAAAACAACATCAGCATTTATATCCAAATCCAGATGAATGTTGATGTGATGGTTTTGTTCCGAGAACTAGCAGCAAAAAATAAGATGAATGTTTGCATCAAAAACAATACTTTTGTAAACATTTCATATTATCTTTATATAAAGCAGTTACAATTTACTCTCTACTTTATTGATGATTCAATTTGGCACCGGCACTTGTAAGCCTTTTATGAGGGATTAATAGCTGAAAAAAACAACGCAAAATCAAGAGGATCTACTTGTAGATTCTGATAGTCCTGGATCCATATACATAGTTTCAACGTCCGTTATCACCTCTTGGGATCCCACAATAACTGAAGATTCATCGGCATCTGCCAAAGAATATATAGAAAAAGACATTATTTGGGGGTTTTTAACGCATTTTTTTAAATGGTTTGTCATTTTAGTAGCATTTGGTACCAGATACTTCTTGTGGCAATACCTGCATTTAGCAGTCTTTTTATTGCCATGACCAAACTGACACCACACTGTTGAAGTTGGTCTTACCATTATCTGGAACACAAATCATCCCATTAGCATGAAATAGAACACTAAATTAAATTTTAAATGCTTGAGTTCCCAATTAAAAGTTGTCAAAAGTAAAAAACAGCTAAGTTGCTCTTAGCATTGATTGCATTATAAGTATTACTTATATAGATTGATCTGAACTCATGAAATTCAATGTTTCTAGTTCATGCATGAAACTGTTAAGTAAAAATACCAAAAGCAAAATTTAAAAACAAAATGCTCAGAATTCCAATAAATATCAAATTAGATTTTTAAATTTCCAACCAAACTTATACATAGTAAAAACCTGATTTTATGTTGGGAAGATAGCTTTATCAATTGCTAATTGAAGTTTTAAAATTAGAATGTAATCACATTCAAAGAGCTAGTCAAAGAAACTATTAATTCACTGGGATATCAATTTGCATAAAACGATGACAATATAAATAGGAAACAGCCAATCCAGAGAATTATTCAAAGGTTCAGAATATATAGTCAGAACTATGCAAAGGTTTGAATGCACACAAGGGTTCACTTAAAAAGTTTGTTCTTGTGGCTCATGGACAAAAAAGATTTAGCTCAAAAATATTGTCATCGCATGCGCCTATTAGTACTAGTAATATCCACAAAATCTCATTAATATTTACCTTACAATTTTTGTAATTTGCAAGATGGCAAAATTTAGGAATAAATGATATTCTATTTCTTTAAGACGAAAATTTTCTAAAATTGAAAGGGTCAATGCAAACAGATGTTAGAGCCCGCCAAAAGAGTACACGTTTGAAGTTGCTGTTATGAACTATTAAAGAGTTTCTAAAAAAATTATTGGTTTAAAATTTTCCAGACAAAAAACATTAAAAATTTTCAAAATTCCCGAAACTTCAAAATTCTTGGAAGTTTTCAGAATTCCCTTCCCAAAAAACCGGGTTTATTCCCGGGAATAAACCGGGTTTTTTCCACCCTTTGCAACACTAATGGAAGGTACGAAGTAAGTTTGCCATGGAAAAGGGATCATGCCCTTTTACCGAATAACTATGAACTGAATCTCAAGAGGTTAGAATCTACTTATATGAAATTGGAGAAAACTGGATATAAAGAAAAGTACCAGCAGGTTTTTGAGGAATGGGATAGAAGAAGGAGTGATTTAAGAAGTTCCTTGTGAAGAATTGTTGTTACATGAGTCACATTACCTTTCTCATCGTCCAGTTACAAAAGAAACGTCAAAGCTTTTGCATGCGCTAAGCGCATGCCTCTCCGCATGACTCAGCGCAAACCTCGACGCAAGGGACGCATGCGTCATGGCATGCCCGAGATGAGTCAGAAGTAGCAGTATTCCATAGCGCACAACGTAGCGCAAAGAGTTCCAACAGCCTTGGATCTCTATGCGCTTCAACTTTCAATTCGCAGTGTTTTGGTGAACCGAAGTTGTTGTGTTTGGTTGTTTTTTAGTGTTATCATGAATAACGAACAAACTCTGGAATTTATAGAAGACTACCGGTCTTATGAGTGTTTATGGAACATACGATGTTTTTCTTATACGAACAAAATGAAACGTTATTTCGCCTACGCTGATTTAGCTAAGAAATACAATTTAACCGAGAAGGCGGTTAGAAACAAGATTAAAAGTTTCCGGTCTTATTTTTCTAAAGAACACCAGAAAGTGACTGAGAGAAAGAGCGGCTCGGGAACTGACAGTAATTACGAAGCAACATGGTTTGCTTATCGGCCGTTATTGTTTATAGCTGATTCCGTGACGCCGAGACAAACAAAGGACTCCCTAAATGCGGATAACTCTGGCAGCACCAGCCTTGGCGAAGGAAACATTCACTCGACTGAGGATAACAATGAGGTAAATATGTCGTAACTTCGTTTTTAATATTAATAATAATTTGTATTCCTTTGTTTTTAACGATGTATCAAAAAGATTTTTAACTGATATCCCCCCTTAAATAAAATAGTTGAGAAAATGAGAATCAATTCTGTTCAGTAAAGTTTTAAATATAATTTTACTATTAAAACACAAACATTAAGATGGCAAATAAAGTATAAAATGTCTCTGATTTTTTGTGTTACTTTTTCAAATTTCATCTCCTGAAGTTATGCTGTTTAGAACAATCTAACTCAACAATATTATACATTTGACTGACGCGTGATGCAACCTTGTGGCGACATGAAATATTCCATGAACTCTTCACGAATTTCTTTTGCAGCATTTGATGCATTTCGAGGGGTTCTACGAAGTTGTCTAGTACCAGTATCGCTAGCTGTTATCTGCCCTGTACAGGCATCCTCGGTATCGAAAGAGCCATGAGGTGAATAGAACCGCTGAGAGTCACCCTGGGATCGGAGGAAGTTGTGGAGACACACACATGCAAACACTATATCAGATACAGTATCGTCAACTTTTACCTCGATAGGCTTACGAAAAATTCTGAACACAGATGATAGCAAACCAAAAGCATTTTCAACTACACGCCTCGCTCTGGACAGTCTGTAATTATGGACTCTCCTCGTCGACCCTTTGGTCAAATCATGTGAGAAAGGTTTCACACTGTGATTTGTTAAAGGAAATGCATCATCCGCGACTAGTACGTACGGGATTGGTTTTTTTCGTCCAGGTAGAGGTTCATCACTAGGTAAATTCAAAGTTTCGTTTTCAAGCCTTTTGTAAAATTCTGTGTTTTTAAAAACTCCCCCATCTGATATACGGCCTTGGCAACCGATGCTGACGTAAATAAAATTGTAATTACCATCAACAACTGCCATTAGCACAATGCTGTGAGTTCCTTTATAGTTATAAAATTCTGCTACTGTATTTTCGGGTCGCAGTATTATTATATGCTTCCCATCAAGAGCTCCGATACAGTTTGGGAAATTCCACTGTGTGAAAATTCCCTTGGAGATTTCATTCCATTGTTGTTCATTTGTTGGTATCTGGAAAAAAGTGTATTGTTAGGGTCTTTTATAATTGGTTAATAATTTGTTCCTCACATTAAAATGACGTGTTTTTTTACTTTCTCTCCACAGACGTAGTATATGGAAAAATTATTGTTTTCGTCTAATTTTTCGAATTTGAGTTTTTAGTGAAAATATAGTCTGATTTGGATGAAAATTGTCTGATTTCGATGAAAATTGTCTGATTTGGATAAAATTTGATATGCATGTTCAATTCCACAACATGTAAACAAAGTCGCGAGGTTAAGCTATTAAAGTTGTTTTTATTGAGGATAACTTTAAAATAATAGAAAGTTTGTGTTAGTTTTTTCTGATACCGTTTATTTTTTTTAGGAAGATGATTTTTTTACGAGCAGAGTAACTACCCCATGTCAACCTTCCATCTCTCCTCTTGGAAAACACGTGGAAATTCAAGAGAGTAGTGGTGCAACTGCAGAGCCAATACGCACCCAAAGAAAAATTCTAAAAAAAAAGAGAGATCCCGATGATGACATAGAAGCTGAAGCTTTGAACTTCCTCAGATCAGCCGCAACAGTTGTTGCTCAAAAGGACGATAGTACCATTTTCGGACAAATGGTTGGTGCTGAGCTAAGGAAACTAAATCCCAAGAACAAAGCAATCGCCAAAAATAAAATTCAAAATATCATTTTTAATCTTCAGATGGAGGAAATGTCAAGTCAGACATTTGTTCTTATATCTGAACCTCAGGTGGATGGTCAGGATACTTCTCACAGTAGCTTACAAATGCAGCCTAGCGTGTTGGGTGTCGCCGATGGGAAAACTACCGCTCATAAGGAGACTGACATGGAACAATTTTTAATTTTTAACATTAACGAACAACAATTGGAAAAAACAGGTTAATAATGTAGGCCTACACAGGATTTAATTTTGCTAAAGAGAGGTACTGTAGTTCAGATCTTTTAAACTTAAGTGAATTATTAATAACAGTACAGCATCCAACTGAAATGTTTTTTTTTTGTGTGTGATTATATATATTTTATTTACAATACAGGAATAAAAAAAAGTTAGATTATGCTATACCTGTTGAGGTAAAACTTGTATTTGTTATTTTTTATTGTAATGTAAGGATCTATATTACTTAGTTAACATTTATATACATTCAATAAAATCTATTACTTATTTCTAAGGCCTTTATTATGTAATTATACCTTTTCTGGCGTTCTACTCTACCGAATTCTATATGAGAGAGTGAGGTATATAATTTTCTAGTTATAATATAATTTTCTTTAGAAAGAGTGTTAAAGACTATGCCTAAAATTGTTTTCTATAGCATTCAAAAAAGATTTACAAATATATTACTTTGATAAAGTCTTTAAGGGATCCAATTATTGCTTTGAGCACTTTAGGAACAATTGCCGATATAGACTGTTTTGATACCAGGGTTCCCACGGTCCTTGAAAAGTCCTTGAATTTATTTTTCCTAACTAGGGGCCCTTGAAAGTCCTTGAAAATTACAGAACTTGGTGAAAAGTCCTTGAAAGTACTTGATTTTTTTTACCTAGTACATAGTTGTGTAATTTTGTCTTGCATTGGAACTTGTCCAGATTAGTTTCCTCCACAGCAGGTGTGCCAGTTGAGCGTCATTCTGAATGAAACCATTGTTTTGCGCCTTCAACACTACTTGATATATAATAATGCTACATCTAGATCGTCCATTTTCCACAGTATTCTGCCAAATTTGACACCTATAGTCTCTATAAAGACGGACGTCTTTAGATAACAGCACCACTTTGTTAGGAAACGTAGCTTTTGCAGTCAGTACATCATTGGAAACCTGTTGCGCATCCAAAGAAATGAAGCCAAATTCTTATTGCACAAATATAAAAATTACAATTGAAAAAAAAAAAAATTCAAGAAAATCACATTTAAGATATCCTTTTGTTGTAAAATTTTCTGCAAATTTCAAATCCGTTGAAATTTTTACTCTATCTGTAGATCTAAGTTTCTATCGCAAAGATAGAAACTCTTAGACTAGAGAATAAAAAAGCCCTAACACCTAGTCAAAACTTTTGTTTTGTTTCTCAAACAAAATAAACCATGACAGCTGTCTGTTGTAGGCAGTGGACGACAGCAAAATGGAGATTGTGTCGTGTAGATCGAACCGTGTGCAAGCTTCCATACTCTTCTTCGTGCCACCAAAAGAATTTTTCGTACGATATTTTATCGTTTGACCGAAATCAATATGGGTGCAAGTAGTCCGATAGTAGTCATTGAGACAAGAAGTCCACTTTGTAAAAAAAAAAAAAAAATCACAGGTTCTGCGAGAAGAAAATCCAAATTTCACCAAAATTGATGACAACCTTACTTTTTTTTACTGTCAGCAGTTTTAAAAAATTTTGTCTTTTTTTATATATTTTTCACATTTTTTCTTTTTAATTGACAACTTTTGTGTGTGCCTTGTTTTAGTCGTTATAAAAAATTTTAGGTCCTTGAAAAATATGTTTTTGGTTTTGAAAAGTCCTTGAATTTTTTTTGGATAAAGGTGTGGGAACCATGGATACTCTAAAAAGATACATCAAGGATGAAAAGCTGTCACCAGTTGCCAAAAACAGCAAAGTTATTGCTAATCTTACTTCTGCTGGAATTGCTTCTCTAAAACGACTATCAGATTTTTCTATTAGTGGTCTAACCATGTCCAGAAGAGCATTGAAATTGTTCCTAGACATTGTCGTAAAGTTTTTAAACAACACATTTTCATTACCTTCTAAATCTTTTAAAATACGAAAATTACGAGTTTTGAAGTACTCTTTCATCCAAATTGCTCGCCTTGATTTCCTACGTTTACTTACATGCCTAGTCACCAAATTTGCCGCACTGATTCCTCCTAACAGAATAGCATCATCTTCATCCATCTTGAAACTGAAGTGACGCACGAGTGTGGACAGGTTAAGGGCATGCCTCTAAGCGCATGCAATAAGGCATGCGTTGACGCATGTTGAATTGAACGTTGAAAATGAAAGCGCACAAGTGTGGACATACCTAATGACGTCTTCTTTGAAAATCAGACCCGTCTTCGACGCCTCAGCCAGGATCCTTAATTACCCATCCCTGAATGATTGCTTAGAGACTGGATTGAACTTCATTGAGACAATTCCTTCTATTTTAGCCCGATTTCGACTGTATGGAATCGGTGTGATTTTTGATATAAGAAGAGCATTCCTGCAAATTTAACTGAATGAAAATGATAGAAATTTCTTACGATTTATTTTGCATGATGAGCAAGATGACGTCAAGACCTATAGACACCGACGAGTTGTTTTTGGCCTGACAAGCAGCCCGTTTTTATTGAGGGCGGTCATTCATCATCATTTATCAAAAGAGACTTTCAAGTTACAATATTCTGAAGAACTGTTAGAAAATTTACGAAACAGTTTTTACGTAGACAATTGTGTCATGAGCGTACGGAATGTTTCAGAATAATAAATATTTATGAAGACAGTCACAGAAATTATGAAAGAAGGTCAATTTGACCTAAGAGGTTGGGAAAGTAATGAGGCTTCTGACTGCCCTTCAAGTTCTGGAGCCCATGCTTTAGGCTTGATATGGAATAAAGGATATGACACCTTGAGAATTGATTCGGAATCGTTGAAACTAGAAGAATCGGAAAAGTTAACGAAGATAAAAATTTTATCCCTCATAAGCCGAATATTCGATCCGATTGGATTTCTTGCTCCAGCTTTAATACGACCTAAACTTTTACTTCAAGAAACATGGAAGAATAGAGATCATTGGGATTCAGAAGTTAATGACATAAAGAAGAAATTTCTCTCATGGTTTAAAGGTTTACATTATTTAAATTATATTAAAATCTCGAGATGGTTAGGAGTCACTGCAGAATCGAACATAATCATCCATACATTTGTTGATGCAAGTCAGACTGCTTATTCAGCTTGTGTATTTGTAAGATGTCAATTCTCTGATGGTGCTGTCAATATCCAGCTACTGCAGGCTAAGTCGAGAATAACTCCGATGAAGAAAATAACGATCCCTCGCCTGGAAGTGATGGGAGCTACTATTGGAGCGAGGTTATTTGATTTCATGAGCCGTGCTCTGAAGTTAGGAAACGATAATGTTGATACTTACTTTTGGACTGACTCATCGACTGTGTTAACCTCGATTAAGATACAAGAACAGTGCTCCGTATTTGTGAACAATCAAATTACTGAAATAAGAAGGCTGGCAGCTGCTGAGCACTGGTTCCATGTTCCGGGAAATCAAAATCCTACCGACTTTCTCTCTAGAAAACATTTCAAGGATGTGGAGCTAAACAACTTTTGAAGTCCGAGTGGTGGCTAGGACCAGCTTGGCTGAAGAACTCTAAAGAAGATTGGCCTAAGTCATTTGGGAGTGTCGATGAAGAAGAAGTCAAACGGGAGAAGCAAAAAACTGTCGTCTCGGCTGGCAACTTAGGATTTGAATTCACTGTAACTCTATTAGCGACAAGAATTTCAAGGTTTTCAAGAATAGTTAGAGTCTTAGCATGGATGCTACGCTTTTATCCTAAAGCTAATGATTTAAGAAAACATACAGATTTAACACAAGAAGAAATAATAAATGCCTCGTTAAAAAAGCTTGATTGGATGAAAATCCAAAGAGAATTTCAGGTTAGCCAAATAAGATGGAAGTTCAACCCACCCTCTGCCCCACGGCGGGGAGGATTCTGGGAACGGTTAATCGGAATCCTTAAAGACCTCCTCAAGAAAAAACTTAGGACGTTCAACTCTGACTTATGAAGAACTCTCGACTCTCATCTGTGAGTAAGTTCATTATGAACAATAGACCGTTAACATATTTATCAGAAGAACCCGATTAGACTAGAGTGCCTATATAGTAAGAGTGGCGACAAGGGACCAAATTTGGCCCAATGCACATGCGCGGCAGCCATTTTTCTACCAGAATCGGTTGCTGGGCGAATATATTTCTTCCATCGGTTTCCCACATTTCCTCCTCTCTCTTTCTTTTGGCGATAGTATTTATGTCCCGTAATTTTTATGCTCACGACTTATTCCATGGGGGGGGGGGCCTGTGTGATAGAAGTTTACGCATTAATTTTATAACATTAAATAAAAAATAGATTTGAAATGTCCTACTATTAATGGATAGTTCCTTAAAATAAAACTTTCTTTCAACCAACTGTTCAACACATGTAGTTTTTTTTTTAGTGTGATTAATCCTTTCCTTACATTAACCGAACCAGAAAAGATACTGAACATTTTTATTTGACCTTTTTAATACATAACATAAAATTTTAATCCACTTAAATTTAATTTTAAGTTTCATCCATTTATACAAGTCAAAAGACATGTAATTTCAAAAATAATCAACACCATCAGTACACATTTGTTAAAAAATCTACCACATTTTCATATGAAAAATAGTATTAACAGATTGAAACTAAATTATGAGCAAATATTGGCCTAAACATACAAGAATAATCTCAAGATAAAAAATAGTTAACATCATTTGTACGCATTTATATCCAAATTCACAGATAAATGTTGATGTGGTGGTTTTGTTCCGAGATCTAGCAGCAAAATAAAGATGAAAGTTTGCATCAAAAATAACACTTTTATGTAAACATTTCTTTTATTCTTTTTATATAAAGCATTGCTACAATTTACTCTCTGCTTTTCTGATGATTCAATTCGACATAGGTTATTGTGTGTAAACCTTTAATAAGGAAATAGCTAAAAAAACAACGCATTATCAAAAGTTTAAAACTTGCTAACTGCCTTTGGCGCGATGCTTACATCGCCAAAGTAGCGGGAAACAGCATGTTGTTCAAAAAAAAGCTATTTACTTAAAAAGTCTTCAAATTTACACTGACAAAACACTAAAATAATTACAAATAGACATTCTAGAACACGAATAAGCTATATTTTCTTTTAAATTTAATATACACACGTTTTTCTCGAACACACAAAAAGTTCCCATGTTAAGTCTACGGGAGCTGGGAAAAGACCGCTTCGGGCGGTAGAAAAGGTCTCTAAGCCAATCAGAAAGTGTTTCCCGTATGTCGCCACTCTTATTATATAGGCACTCTAGATTAGACAACTTTAACACCCGCATCTTTCCTTCAAGATCTTCCTACCAATGATGTTCCCGATCTGGACAAAATTGACAAGACCAATATTAATAAAAGGTATAGATATGTACAGAGGCTAAGAGAAACATTTAAAGAAAGATTTCGAACTGAGTATTTGGGATTTTTGCTGTCATCAATTCCTAAGAAAGTCGACCAAATCAAAGTTGGAGACGTTGTCTTAATTGGTAGGGAGGATAAAAGGCGGCCTCACTGGCCTTTAGCCAGAGTGATCGAACTCTTCCCTGGAAGAGATGAACGGGTCAGACTTGTGGAACTGAAGACGTGCAAAGGAACTTTACACAGACCTCGAAAAAAAAAGGAAAAAATAGAACTGTTCACATTTTACTGGATTGTGAGTTTTTGAATTGAGTGGTGATTGTAAATAGTTAAGATATGTATATAAAATGTAAATAAATTTTAAAAGAAACTTCTTGACTGTTAATTCACAAGAGCCGTATAATTTTTTTTAATAAGAAATGAGTGTTATTATAGTTTGCTGTCTTTGGCGACAGCTAATTTAGAAATCAGCAAATAATAATTGTAAATAATTTTATTTTAAAATAATTATATTTTAAAATACTGGAAATTAATAAAAGTGTTTCATGAAGAAATCGGGCTTGATTAGTTATTTATTGCAATTATATTTTAAATATAAGCAAATTTTTACAGTGGTTTTCATAAGAGTTTAGTATTAGCTAAAAAATGAAGCATAAGTGAGACTGTAAGTACGAAATTAGAAGGCGATCCGTTACTATCATTCTTTGTCCACCGCCCTCCCATAGCACCCAGCACGGGCCTGAAGGAAGGTAAAAAATCTTTCACAGGGCACAACGTCACTTGAAACATATCCAAAAATTGAAAAATTGGCAAAGTTAGAAAAATCACTTATTGATTTGGATAAAATCGTTTATAGGTGTTCTGGTAAAACCGGTAAATTTTGATATTTTCGGAAAATTCCAAATTTCGAGATTCCGGGAAAATTCCAAATTCGAGTTCAAACATTGAATTTTTTCGGATGAGTCAAAAATCTTTTGATATTTTGGTGGAGTCCGTGTTCGGAAGAATGGCAAAAGTCATAATTTTGTATATGTTCGGAAAGTTCCAAATTTCGAAAATTTTGAGAAGACCAAAAAAGGTTTTCGGAGCGGGGGATTCATGCAAGTGCGGATATACTAACACGAAAAATTTTCGGGACTTTGAAAAAAATTTGATCCTTTGGACTTAGAAAAAATCATGGTCTTGGAAATATTTTAAATCATATTATACACCGAGGCACATTTGTACCCCTGCTCAAGTAACGGCAGGGACCTCTACGTGGTGCGGTCTGGTAATTGACTGATTAACGCCCTATTCAGTCAAGCTAACTCCTGCTCGTTTACGCAGGCTTCTTTAGTGACTCTGTTGATTAAATCAGTACACTTGAGGGTAGAAGAAATGCTTGCCAAGCCGTCCTGACCAAAGATAACTGATACACACAGATGAACCGAGGCTTCACAACTGAGAACTTTGTTCGAAGGTGGGAAGAATGCCTGAACCTTGTACTTTGGTACGCCCCTTTCGCTTCGCTGGAGCGAGAAGGGAGACCCGGTAAAACCCACCAGGGTTGCCGGAGTTGTCCGTAGGGACTCTGGTTGGTAACCAGGGCAAAAGGCCGTCGTTGTGGTGATTTAGGAAGTGTCGCCTCTTATAATAGGCGCGGGGTTGAGCCGTTGTCTCGGGGCAAAACCCATGGCTCGGATTGACAAGGCAAAGTGCCGGAGAAAGTGATTGTGGTGCATGACGAACAATGCCGGTCTTTTCGGCTAATGACAGCGCTAGCGCTGGAAGCAGACTATCATTTCCTGCTCTCGAGCAAGTGGTGACCATGAAACTGATACGTGGCTGCAATGACACTGAACCGTATCCCCCCCCCCCCGCGTAGACATGTCCGGGGCAACTACAGAGTATCTCTGGCGGCCCTGGAAATCCTTAATCAGGAAATTCTTGGAGACCGGGCACGAGCCCAAGTTTCACTCTTGCAGTACACGCAAACCTAAATCATGGCCAACCAAATGGTTGCTAGCTGCGCTCATGACTACTGGTCGAGTCGTTCTCGGAGTTATGACATGGCACGGGAAGCCAGCTAAGTTGGTAACCCTATGATCTAGCAGCACCGACCACTTGCTCCCTCCTTTGTTCTCCTCTACCCTTACTTCTAGCTGGTGCGCCCGAAATAAATTTCCAAGACCAAAGAAAGCGCTTGCTGGAGGTCAAATGATAACATTGCCCTTTCTCTCTGTCTCTGAGAAGGTGGGACCAGAAGAACGACTGAGAAGTGTGATGACGATGAAACGAACCTTCGGGTCTGTTGCAAGGTACGAAGTCCCAACAGAGTATCTCTGTAGGTCTATAAAATAATAGACTTGTCTCTATGAATTAAGTGCTATTGGGAGTGATTCAAGGCTCTTTATGTAAATCGCTAGCAGTCATCGGTTGGTGATTACCGGGCGAAGTACACGACTGATGGCTATCGTGCGGCTGGCAAGCGGGAAGAGTCCTCATGGCCCGAAGTAGGAGATTTCTCCCAACTAAAAGCACAGATTTGAATAAGCGAATCTTACCACTCTCGTATAGATACAGTAGTTCAAGTATGGTCAGGCCCAGTATATGTACTGCTGACGGTGCCGGCCAATTACCCCCTCTCTCATACTTTCACGGGTACGAGCGCCCAGAAAATATTCTTCATTTTCACTAAAAATGGTGCGTTTTGTTGCATGTACAAAAATAGTCTTACTCCTGTTTTGTCCTGCAGAGTATATTCTATCTAAAAGTGCTGACCCTCTGCAGTCAGCCAGCTGGATTCTGACGGATCCTTATCAGCAAGGAGAAGTGTGTACTGCCTGTCTTAATGACAAAATGTCAGACCACTGTTGGGGCGTAACGCGTAAGTATCCGCCCCTTCGGTATGAGTTCCATTGGAGGTGCATAATGAACCGAACTGACGGTGACGAAAGATGAAGGTGCATGTTGGCAGTACTCACAGAACTGCCCCATTGGTTCCGACGGTTAGGAAAAAGCCAGTGAAGTCTGATGAAATGACTGTGAAATCTCCTCGGATAGGTGTGGGGCTGCGCGGGCAATTCATGAGATGCGCACACGTAGCCCTGCGTCAGATAGGGGCGTCTGAGGCGGGAAACCTTACGGCAACAACCTCAGATATGAGCTGGTGACGAACAGGACTGCCTCGTGCTTGCCTGGCATACGAGTGCGAGTTGTGGGTTGCAGGTGACTACGGACTGGAACCTGGCCGTGTTGGAGGTGCCTCAGTCGGCCTCCGACTGGATTACACCATCCGAATGATGGAACGATTGGAAAATTTTCCTAACTTATTACTAATCATGGTTGCAAACAAAAGATCTATGATTTTTTGTGTCCCAAAACCGAGATTGTGAGACGTTGTTATGAAGTGCGTGGCCGTGGCTGGAGGCCCAACTGTTAGCAGACCAGTTGAAGCAGAAGAAATAGAAAATAGACCCAAGAGTACGGGAAGGCCGTCCCCGAGGCCGTTGAGTGCATAAACCAGAGCCACAAGTGGAAATTTTTCCAGTGGAACCTACGCCGTGAGGTATCTGTGATGGGCGTTGTCACTAAAATGGCAACTGATGAGCGTACGGATGTATTACTACTGTCCGAACCGTACCTCAACAGGGGTAAGCTAGCAGGTCTTCCGCTGGTAAGCTATCAGGTAAACTAGCAGGGCACTGCTCACACGCAAACGATGGCATGGCACTGATTGCCATAGCCAACCATGACCTCGATGTCTTTAATATCCTAGTGACCAAGAATATCGTAGCTACTGAGCTTTCGAACGGAACTGAGAAAATCATGGTCGTTTCAATCTATTTTCCGCCTTGCGCGCCAATGGACCCGTTCCTATAGGAACTAACGGAGGTGTTCACAAGGTGAAAAAGTAAGAGGATAAAATTCGGGGGCAACTTGAACCTTAAACACCCATTGTGGCATACGGGAGAGCCCAGTACTCACAACTAAGAGAGCCTTGTTGATTTGCTTAGTCAATTTAACATTGGGATCATGAATAACCCGGATTCACCGCCCACTTTCCACAATGGCCTCGGAACTAGATAGACGTAACGATGCCCTCAAGTGCAATCTTCGACCGGGTTGCAAACTGGAAAGTGACCACTCTACGTAGTAGGGATCACTAACAAATCTCGTTTGACCTCCAGCAGGAACGAAGCCTCATTACGGCGAATAAATTTTCACGACATCCTCGGAGAATCTCCAGGATGGTCATGTCTCTCTCTAAAACCTTCCTAAGGGCAATACTTGAATTCTCGAGTATATCCCATAGAGACGAGCTTGACAAATGCCTAGAGAAACTGACCCACTCAGTCCTGATGGCAAGTGAAAAATTCCTCAGAGTACCATTCTCTGGGAGAGACAGAAAGCCCTGGTGGGACGACGAGCTAATAGTTGCCCGGAAGAAGCACGCAGCTCTTAGACGAAGACTACAAAATGCCTCCGGGACGGAGCGCGAGTCTTGAAAATACAGTTTCGAAGGTCACAGGCAATGTTTAAGAGACTAGTCATTTGCAAAAAGAGAGTGTCATGGGCGAAGTACTGCCTTGACGCTGATATATCTAACCCATACACGTTACCTTACAAGTTGACATCAGGCAAGGTGAAGAGGCGCCAACCGATAGGAAGTATCGGAAAGCAAGATGGCACGACAACGGCGACACACGCGGAAACGATGAAATTGCTTCTTCGCAAGCACTTCCCATCCGACTCTGTCGGAGAATCTTCTGACCAAAGAACTTTGAGGGAAATTGTTAACAACTACCTCAGGGAAGATGCTATTAAGGATCGACCCTTCACGCTCCTAGAGGTCACGGGTGTCGTGAGATCCATTAAAAAGAAGAAAGCGGCCGGCCCAGACGAGATCTGCAGGGAAGTGATTAAAGAGATCCACCTCCAGTATTCGAGATTCACGTTGGACTTGTTCAACAAATGTCTGAAACTGGTTTACGTACCCAAGGCCTGGAAAAATGCCTGTGTAGTTTTCATTCCTAAGCCCAATCGTGACGTAGCCGATGCCAAAGTCTATCGACCGATCTATCTGCTGAACACATTGGCGAAAACTTATGACAAGCTAATAGCCAATCGTGTGAAACACTGGTTGCATATTAATGGCAAGCTTCACAAAAACCAACACGGGTTTAGAGCCGGGAAATCATGCAATACACGCTACTGTCTGTTGGTGAAGTAGACGTGGGTCAACCCGTACGGAAAGCTGGTGGTGGCTTTTAATCTCTGGGAAGACTGTATGTAGGGATTATAGCAAGATGATGGGGGCTAAGGACCCAAGATCCAGGCAAAAGGATCGGGGGAGGGCTCTGCGTACTTGGGGCGGTGTGCATCCTGAACCAAGTAACGATAACTTGTTATCAGTTTACGTAGACAATGCTTAGGGTCCCTAGGTTGAGGATTAGATCGTACCAAGGAATAAAGAGTGATGGCCCCCACCACTCCGACCGCGGCTCTTTCAGAAGATACCAGGGGACCCCATAACTCCGCAGATCATGGGTCTATCTGTGTAGGAGGAATATGTCAGTCTCTAACGTGGCGAATCCGCTCTAGCCAGCTGGCTATCGGTTTGGGTCGTAGGAACTGGCACAGGGCGATGCCGCTGTTCCTGCGGTCAAGTAGCAACAGGAACCTCCTTAGGTGCCACACGGAAACTAGCGGTGTCGGGACCACTCCCCGGCTGCCCTAGGCTAATACCTGTACGCTAACAAAAGAAGGCTATCTGGCGGACGGCAAGGGTCTGTAAAACTCCATAGAAAATGTAATATCCTAGTTACAAATTTCCTAAGATATTAAGACAATTGACATTGATGTGTCAAGATTGACATTAGAGACATGCTACATGCTCTAGCTTCAAGTAGAGTGCCTATATAATAAGAGTGGCGACATACGGGAAACACTTTCTGATTGGCTTAGAGACCTTTTCTACCGCCCGAAGCGGTCTTTTCCCAGCTCCCATAGACTTAACATGGGAACTTTTTGTGTGTTCGAGAAAAACGTGTGTATATTAAATTAAAAAGAAAATATAGCTTATTCGTGTTCCATTTCGTGTTCTAGAATGTTTATTTATAATTATTTTAGTGTTTTGTCAGTGTAAATTTGAAGACTTTTTAAGTAAATAGCTTTTTTTGAACAACATGCTGTTTCCCGCTACTTTGGCGATGTAAACATCGCGCCAAAGGCAGTTAGCAAGTTTTAAACTTTTGATAATGCGTTGTTTTTTAGCTGTTTCCTTATAAAAGGTTTACAATAACCTATGCCGAATTGAATAATCAGAAAAGCAGAGAGTAAATTGTAGCAATGCTTTATATAAAAAAAATAATAGAAATGTTTATATAAAAGTGTTATTTTTAATGCAAACTTTCATCTTTAAAATTTTGTGTCATGCATTAAAAAGGTCAAATAAAAATGTTCAGTATCTTTTCTGGTTCGGTTAATGTAAGGAAAGGATTAATCACACTAAAAAAACTACATGTGTTGAACAGTTGATTGAAAGAAAGTTTTATTTTAAGGAACTATCCATTAATAGTAGGACATTTCGAATCTATTTTTTATTTAATGTTATGAAACTAATGCGTAAACTTCTATCACACAGCACGGAAAGAATTTAAAGAAAAAACTTGTGCCTGAGAGAGACAACACATCAGATCTTATTTTATTTAACACTGAAGTTATAAGCTTAACTTTATTCATTTTCTTGTTAATATTTACGAAAACAAGTTCAATAAGTCGTGAGCATAAAATTTTCGGGACATAAACACTATCGCCAAAAGAAAGAGAGAGGAGGAAATGTGGGAAACCGATGGAAGAAATTTATTCGCCCAGCAACCGATTCTGGTAGAAAAATGGCTGCCGCGCATGTGCATTGGGCCAAATTTGGTCCCTTGTCGCCACTCTTATTATATAGGCACTCTAGCTTCAAGTGTGATCTGACCTGTGAGTCAGGATCACTGTATTTATTGAATTACTTCGTGGCGCCATCTATTGATAGATCACATAATAACACATCACAGATAATGGTGCCGGTTCTGCCCACGGTACTGGATAAACAGCGGAAGTTGTGGCAGCCTGCTGATCCGCTGGGCTACTCAGGAATGTAGACTGGTTCCTTGGAGATGCCTGGGTGTGCGTCTCTGATCACACGTCGACACGAATCTATGAAAACTTTTCCGGCTCAATTAGGACCTAAGGTTGACTGTTAATAAAGAGCCGGACCACATATCTTCAGCGCACACAATCACGGGTCGACCACGTCTACTCCCTGTCGCACCCACCCAGGGTAGACGAGGGCCTTTCGGACGGCGCGTCACAGGGCCTACTTCTGATGTTTCTCATTAGAGGCGTTCTCTAGCTTCGGCTAATCCCGCTGTGGGTTTTAAATAACTCTTTACGGAGGGGTCTGCTTCCATTCGAAGAAGGGGTTGAGTCTATGATGAGAGAAAAGTATTTAGAGATTGTTTCAACTCTTCACAAATTACTTACCTTACATTTCGAGTCATTAACTCATTACCTTATCGCATGTCTTGGAAGAGAGATAATTTATATTGCCACTACCACAATTACCGTATTTTTCAATGTGTGCTGCTAAGAATGGTTCAAACTCGGATATCAGCTCTAAAGCCATAACAAAATTTCCATTCCTGTTAGCACCAAATATCTCGTTGTCGTCTTAAAGCGAGGCCTTTTGATGTCAGGGGCTTGACAGCCGCTACAACTCTAGTTAAAACGTTTCTCCAATAGCGTGTTTATTTGTGTAGTTGTAAAGTTAGCATACTGTCAACACGGTTAAGAGAAATTCCTCTTGCTTTTAGAGTAATAATAACAGATTTGTGTATTGGGGAATTTTCATGGTGACATGCACGACTTTCTCCATTTTTCCAGTCATTGAAACCATCTTTGTCGTCCAATTGTGATCGTTCTTTAGTGTTAAACACTAAACAAGGGCCACAAAAAACTGATCCCTTACTTTTAGAGAAAATCAGCAATTTCCTTTCATGAACTTCTCCATTTTTAATCTCGGTTCAAAGAGAGATTTAGTCAAATATCTATTTTGATCTTTGTACGCTCTTAAGCTGTTAGTGAAATCTAATCCTATGTTTTGGTCAAAGCCATGTTTTGCTATTAGATTTAAAGTAGCATCATTTAAGATCCACAAAGCTGGATCCTTATTTAAAGAGTTTGCTAATGTTGGCTCTTTATTTTCTGTTAAAGATTGACTTTTAACATCAAATCTATCAGGTACAATCTCATTGTGAGAACTTACTTGTATTTCAGTAGGTTCTGATAACATGGCTGTTTTGGAACAACTCGTTCCAGAGAAAGCATTGTCGTCCCCAGCAGAACCATCACGAGCACTTTCAGGTTCCACTTTATCTTCTTTCCTTCCACTGGCAAACTATTAGTATTAAAAACAAATCTTGTTTCAGTTTTGTTTTTTTTTGTATTCAGCGCCACTGAGTCTCTTCCTACCGTCACTCATAGTAGCAAGTAGCCTACTTGTTAAAAACTGTTCGTTATGTATTGGAATACTCTAAACTATAAGGCAAAATTGTAACATACAACACAATCATCAACGATAACGTTGTGCAAACCGATAGACATGAATGACAGCGTCAAACTCAGACAGACTAGACTGACAGCGGAGCCACTGGGCCTTCCACCAACAGTGTTGTCAGATCGAATTGCTGCGCTTGTGCCAGTGTTGTCAAACCAAATTAGATTGCACTACAAGAAAATTATAATACAAGATTACGTGCTGTGAATTTGTATTATGTTATAGTTTTAGAAAGTAGGCAATGTAGAAGGACTAAAACATATTTTTAAGTAACATATATTCTTAAATGCACATGGAAAATATTATTAACGTCTGAAATACTTCATTTTAACTTTTGAATAAAATGCCAAACTGCCGCCCCTGAAAAATTTGCCGCTCTAGGTTGCAGCCTACTTAGAAATACGTCCCCGTTGGTATATCTTTTTAAATGTTAGTAATTTTTAACCATTCATCTTTTTTTTAAAAATATTACGATACAAAATTAAGAAAAGAAAAAATATTTATTACGAAAGTTAAGAAATATGCCAGCAATAAAATAGACTTCACTAGTGGCTTTTCAATTATAATAGGATAAAACTTAAAAATTAGAACTAAACTGGTGACAATATAAAAGTTGAAGAATTTCCCCCTTGAAAGCATCAGATTACTTGACAGAAATATAAAACAAGAGACATCTATTATACTCTGAGACATTTATGACTGCTAGTGAATGTTGTAGTTGATCAAATAAAATGTAATATCCATGATTGGAAGTTTTTTAATGACACACACATTTTGCTATATTTCTAATAGAATAAATCAGTTTATTTAGGAAACGAATCATTAAAAAAGTGAAATAATATGAGAACAAATGGATTACAAGAGAATGACAATGATGAAAAATGTTTATTGATTGAGATTGATTTTACAATGTAAAACAGGTAACAAAAATGTTAGATTATGAAACACAGATTGATGAAGATTTTCTAGAAATGATGGATATAAATTACAGTATTGTTATTATGGTTAACAGTGAGAAAATTGGCAGCTAAAATACACCATTATAAAGTTCAGATTTGATTTCAGCTGAAAATTTACAATAGTAAAATTGCATAATAGATAAACCCCATTATTATTCATGAAGTTTCAACTGTTGAAGTAAAAGACGTCTGCGATGTTCCAATTCCTCTTCACTGGCATCACTTTCTGAGAATCTCTGGAAAGTAATTTTCTCCATTAGCAACAATTAATAGACATTCAACCATTAAATAATGATCAGATATGAGTTTAATACCCAAGTTACTTTCTGATTTCAAACATAACACTTCAAAGCAGATCAATAGGATAATTTAATACATCTTCAGGTGTTCACTAACATATCTGCTATGTAAGGTATGGGAGAATGCATAATTTTCCAAAGAAAGAATTCTAAACAGTTTTGATGTCAATCCAATGACATAGGCCTATTCTACAGCAGAGTAAACAAAATGTATATTAATTGTGCTAACGATTTTCAAACAAAGTGAATATTAATTAAACAAAGGTATGGAATTAACACCACACTAACCAAATTTCCATGTTACAATTGACACAATATCAAAATAAGAACAAAATGTTGAGCTCATTAAAATGAACTTTGTGATTCAAGCTTGCTTTCTAGTGTTCACAAGCCGTTTTTAAACAATTAAAAAAGGCAACAGGTGTGTGTAGATGTATAAATATAGTTACATAAAAAACCTACATACATTACAAAATGCAAGTTTCTTGTTGATATTGCTAGTAACCTAAGAATAACAATGGGATCAATGCTCTTGAAAATAATAAGCCACAATTTTAAAACTATTCCTGCCTACATTTCAAACTACTGGAAGTGAAACATGAGTACCCGTTTGGTTGGTTGGCTTTGGGATTTTGTAAAGCAAGGGCCATATATGGCCATGTGAGTATATGTTTGGAAATTTTGATGGATAGTACTTTCATTCCCTATTTTCATGCAATACCTGTATTATGTTAAGTTTGATTTCAACAATTTAAATTATTGAATATTAGATTCCGAAATCTAAATTTCTAGAAAAAATGTAATGTAACATCAGTTTAAAACATGCAAAATGAAAGAATTAACAAGCAAATGATTACATGGAAATTTTTTTATAAATAGTTTCTCTTAATCTTATAAATAATAGTGCAGATAAAAATAGACTATTTTATGAGTTACATGACAAACCCCAAAACATTTGAGAATAGTATGCTTTTCTAATTTTTGATAAATTAATTTTACCATCAACTCACTAGATGATCACAATAAGCCTTGCAAGAATCAAATGCAGTTTAGATTAAGAAATAGCCTAGGTAAATATATTTATGTCTAACATCTTGTAAACATATCTGTCATCAAGGGGAACAACTGACGAGTCTAAAAACTACTTTTCAGGAGAGTGTTTTTAAGATTTGCCCTTTTCTTGTAAATCAAGTTTTTGTTATGAATTATTTTGACTGCATTCTTGTTGCTCTTTTTTCATGCACATTACTTTTCCTCAACACACAAGCCCCCCCCCCAAGACAAATTCTCCAGCAAACGCACTTATCTCATTTTTTTAAAACCAAATTTCGACTAATCCAGTTATTTTTCTTGACCACAGATATATTCTCTGATAATTTCTTTGAATGGAACAGATGTGTCAAGGAAATAAAAATTCAATACAGCATTGGGTGAATACTATTTCATAGACCTTAATGTCAAATTCTCCTTGATTCTAGCAAATTTTTTCAATTTTTTGCCATACATAATACCATTAGAAGTTCAATACGAATTTGAAAAAAGATTAGGCTAGAACTGCTGAAAGGAATGGCTTATTAAGTAATCTAAAATATTTGTAGCATGGCAGAATACTTTTATTCCTTTCATCGAAATAGTACATTTGAATCCCTTGTAGTTGCGTTATTTTCTTTATGAATGGGAAAACATCTTCATAAAATAAAGTAATTTAATAAATTTAAATTAAATCTAGTTATTAATTACAAAGTGCTTTACATTCCCATTATGTTTTGTTTAGATCAAATAACTAATGAAAATGCCCCAAACAAAAATTATACTCGAGTAAAATAAGACAAATTGAACAGCATTTTTTCTTATATCCAGACTGTTTTAGTGTTAAATAAAAATACTCAACAAAATTATATTAATTTAAGATGAAAGATCATTACATTACCAAGATCCATGTTATTTCATAAATGCATTTTCATTCTTAATATATGCACAATTTGTCAAACATGTTCACTTCATAATAAAAAGGCATTCCACATACAGCAGACTTGAATGGTGATAGAATATAGGATATGATGAAAAGCAATGGAAGATAATTCAAAGAGAATGTTTTCAAACAAAATTTACACAGCATTAAGTTTAAAAGAGCTAGGAATTATGAAGCATAAATAACATATAACATTGTAAAAAATTGTGACAAAATAAAAAGGGAAAATTTTAAAAGGCTGATTTGAACATGTTAATATTTTTTATAACTCACCATTTTAGGCTTATGGATGTCTATCATAGACACAGTCTAAGGTGAGCATGAGAAAGAAAGAGAAAATAACAGTAGTTTTACAGGTGCCTCATATAAATTATTATTTACTGATATATCACATGTACTAACCAATATCACATTTCTATTTTGGAGTTACTTTGCATTATACACATGAATTATTAGATAAGTTTGTAAAAATCTGTCAATGATTAAATAAAGAATCCAGACAATGAAGATTTTGTAAACTATTAAGAAATCTACCTACCTAAAGATTTGTCTAAGATATTTTTTATATAAAAATCTTAACAGGTTTTTGTGTCTTCCAAGAGTTAATGATGTATTGACGTGAAGTGTTATAAGTGATTTTCTTAAATTTACATAACACTATTATAAATAGGCAGATACGCCATGAATTTTCTTTAAGTTGTATAACATAAGAGACTACAAAAATTTTCTTGACACTGAAATATTATATGTCCAAGAAATTAATTATGAGTGGTTTTCTTCCAAGAGTTAAATGCATCCGAGAAAATAAAAAAGCAAATTATTTTCAGAAATATTAAAGATATTTTAAGATTTTTTTTGAATGAAGCTTAGCAAATTTTTTTTGGAATTCAAGTACAATTTTTAAAAACTCCTTTGAGAAATGACCAAATTTTATACTTAATATTTCTGGCTGCATTTTTCTAATTTAATAAATTTTTAATAGAATATCTGAAATTTTAATATTTATGTTTTAAAATAATTTTATTCTGAAACATTCATATTGGTTTCATATATTGTTACTCAAAAGTAATGGAACTAAACAGTGTTGTATCAAAAGCAGGGATGGATTTCTTGTCACCTTTAGTATTACAACACATTGAATAGACAATGCTATATTAGCAGATATTCTTTTTGTTATGTCCTGATACTGGAAATGCACACTTATCTTCACACATTTTAAGCCACACGGTTTTCTGAGTGGTTTACATTTCTGAGCTTTAGCACAGTTTGTTTTTCAATTGGTTTTAATAAAATTTTTGATGAAAAATTATGTAGTAATATTTTATCAGTGTTTCCTACAAAACACATCCCGACTCATCTGTTAACTTCTGCTGCCAAACAATATCTGTGAACTAATCTTCAATGTAAAAAATACTTTATATGCCTTTCTATTGTAATGGATTTTTGACATCAAAATAATAAGGAGCAGGACGGAACTTGATTGGATTTAATTTGAGAAAAGAAAATGTGCCTATCGTAATATCCTCATCACATAAAAAAAGTTTTTGCAGTCGAGTGCACAGGGCATTAGTTTTTAAAGTTCTTGCAGGAAGAGACTAATTCATTTATAGTAGTCTCTTACAGCTAGTTTAGAAGACATATTGAAGAACCATTATAAAACTTGGAACATTTCTTGAGACATACAACTGGATAACTTTCATCATATCATCACGGTTCTCCTTAGAAAGAAGTTGCCCATGCAATACTTTTAGACATAATTGCCTTGATCAATACCTAAACTGGATAAAATCTATCTTATACCTGATTCAAAAGTAGATAACTTTTAAAAATCCTATTTCCGTATTTATTTAAAACATGTATTTGCAATTGGATACAGTTCTGAACAGATGAATTTTTACGACACACTAAATTCCACAAATCTCAATGCATTAACACATTTTGTGGGTTATTTTTATTTTATAAGCACCAATATAATAAGTGTAAATAAATAATCCACATATTTCTTGATTTAGATACTATATTCAATTGAGCTATATTAATACTGTTTGTGGAGAAGAGCCATCATCTTTCATAAATTATTTCCAACTAACATTCGAGTTTGAATGTAGTAGTGGGTAATCGGAAGGATTGGATATTGGGGTTTTATAGTACAAGGTTGAGAAATAGCAAGAGCAAAACCTCCGTCAGAAGTCACTTAAACAAGGGCTTCAACGATTCTTCGAGTTTCTTTTATATAAAAAAATAGACAGTTGCTTGTGATTTAAAAGAATCATTTTTTTAAACATTGGAATTAACAATTATGTGATGCATTTAATTTGAATATCTGTAAAGGAGAATCAGTTATGAAGAAGGTAGTTGAATATAAGGCAAGTGCCCAAAAATCCAATATATAAACATATTTCAGATACGTTTTCACTACAAAATGAAGTTAATAGGTTGCTAAAAGAATCACATTTCCTATCCATCCTGAGTTCTTGGGAATTAATACAAATAACTTATAAGTATCGTTTACATGACCAAACCAATCGACCCGGGTGATTTGAGGGTGAGAGATTTTTGAAGATTACTCGCATCACCAAATAAGAACCCGTTTTTATGCAAGCAGCACTCCTCTGAAAGCCAGTGCTACTCAGCTCTTGGGCAATTCTTTTATAAATATTATCGTCTCTTACGGTGCCATCAAATTCTTTGTTGGATTACATACGATACCAAAAGATTTATCAGCGTAACTACCTCGGCATTTGTCCACAGATCGGAATAAATCTTAATTGTTTTCTGTTGCGCTAATGCTCTCTATTTTTTTGAGTGGATATAAACAAAGCTCAAGGGATTGTGGGATATAAAATGCAATATGGAAAAGGAGGGTAACTTCCAAAACATGGGACTTGACTAGGGTTGAAATCAACCAGCGTATACCCTCGCTTTTCCCCACGTAGGGGTAGCAGAGCAGAAAAAAACAGTTTAACTCCTTTTACGCGGGTATTTGGCTCATATAAACGGTACTATATACTGAGATTAGAGTGCAGTCACACAAGGGAATGTACATTTGATATATAAACTAAACTTCTAAATATAAACTTAGAAGTGATGTTTTCTCCACCAAAGGGCGCTTTCAGTCTTGATAGTATACATTTTATTTGAATTGTACCATGAAAAACATGCAACAAGGTTAAGTTTTAATCATGTTGAATGATCATGAACATTTTTCTGTAGACATTTAAAACTTCCAAGTTGTTTGCAATTTTAATCATTCATTGATTTTTTAGTGAGTATCTATATAAGAATACTAACTATTTAATCTCTGTGGTACACAGAGGACTGAAGGTCAAAATGAAAAATACGTTCTAATTTAAAAAGGACAGGTTGGTTTTCTAAACTATTTGTTTCATACATGTTATGTAGGTCTAATACAGAAAACATAATTATACTTACTTTTCATCCACTTGAAGTTAAAAAATACTGGCCATCTGACTATCGTATCCCAAACATTTAAGTTAAGTGTCTACTGGTTATGTAACATAATCTACTACCCCTTTTATTTACTATAGAATAGTTTATATTTGTTAGTAAATATAAGTGCATTTAAAAACTCGATTTTTTCTCTAATTTTTCACACACATCAAAATTAATTAGAAATTAACACTGTTTTAGAGAAATGGTTCTGCATTTTATTTACAAAAAAATAATTGAGTTAATAGACAATGATAAATATTTTTAAACTTCACAGTACAGAATAACTAGACCATTGGTTATTTGATTAGTTTGCTTCCAACTCTCAGCATAGAAAAATAATGACAACTTCGGAAACAATTAAGTGTTATAAATTAAATGAGTTTTAATTCCTAGATAACACTACAAGCAGCATGTTATAGGCATTATGAAGGAAACTGTGACTTGTCCAGTTTTTTAGAAACAATATTTATATTGAAAAAGGACAAGTTCATTGTTCAAAGTGAACAAATACTTAATCATAAATTCTGCTCTCTATGCAAAAATTATAATAAATTTTGTATTAAATGAATTCAGCTGAGAAAATACTTGAAGTATTATAAAAATCGATAAAGATAAATAGAGTCCCTTAATAGTAAGGTGCTGAATCGTAAACATAATTGATGCATGGGGAGTCCTACTGAAAACTGTTTAAATTTGATTAAAGAAAATTCAATTATATATAGTAAAATATATAATTCTAAAACAAGGTCCAAAATTGTACAAAAATCTTTAGGATGCTTATTTCTAATCTGAATTTAATTTTGTGATACATGGCATCTTTCATAAAAAGTTAAGAGTTGCTTTAAATTTTCAGTACAGAATATTTAGTTCTCTGAACTTATTTGTGTGATGAAATTTTTATAAGAAAATTGAGAAAGAAAAACTAATTTATACCAGATATTAACCTGTTAGTTTGGTTTTAATAAATGGAAGTTAGTGAAAGAATAAAAATGAGTTAAGAAACACATGGAATGAATAAAATTAATAGGAGGATAGGCATCCATATGCGCAAATTGTTTATAAAAGTTTTCTGTAGATGTACCTAACTTAGTTTTACAAGGGAAAATTAACAGTAAAAACTGAAATTTATATTTTAATCGTGTTTTGTATAAAGTGTAAGAGTACTAATACTTATTTCGAAAACCAAATCATCAAATTACAGAAACAAAACAAAAGTATAATTTCATTCTTTTCTAATTTCTAAGAGTTGGCTGATTTATATCATACTATGTCTATGTTAATTTTTATATCAGAGCTAATTAATGTAAAATACGCCTGGTTATTTAGTGGTTAACTCAATAATAATCAACATTTATTTCAGCTAAAATAAAACCAGAAATAATGTATGTTATACTAGGGGTTTTGGTTATCACTTTTGTTTTAAAACTTCTGGAAACTAAATAGTAGAAAGACTTTAGACCTGACGCGTTATTGGATTTGGTTTAAATGTGTTTTGATTATTTATTTTTCCACATTTAGTAACTGTACTTACAAGTAATAAAATAAGATTTTTTTTACTGAACTGTGTTTGAATGTTTTAAAAAGTTGTTAAGGTGTTGGAAACCAGATAAGGCACAGGATAAAAAGCAAGGTTATAAGGCAGGAAAATATTTGACACCAGCTACCAGACAAATAGCACAAAAGCTCCTTTAGATTATAATATTTTATTCAAAATATTATTTTTGGCTGTCTATTTTATATATTTGGCAGGCAAATGTAGCAGTTTAGTCAAATAAAACAGATAGTTACATTAACAAAGTCCAAATAAAAAAAAGCATGTTAAATGCACGAGAAGACGAGACAAAAATTACTGTTACACTATACATGCAGTATTACTTAATTTAAAACTTAGACATTGCATGTTTTTCTACAATTTGTACGAAATACTATTCTTAAAACAAAATATGCCTATTAAAAACTTTTAACTAACATTTTTATTGAAAAACAAAATAGTAACAATACAAATTAATACTGCCAGTTATTTCAAAGCTACATTTAACAACTTTTAGTAGAAAGGAGATAATAATTTACACTGGTAATATTCAACCAAATAGAATACAGAAGTAAAAATCAACATGGAAAAAGGCAACTATTAGTGTGAAATCTAAACCAAAATTACAAACATTTTGAAGTGAAATAGCCATGCTTCAAAAAGTACTGTTTCTTTGGAATGGCTAAATTTACATTAAAAACAATACATATAAACATCAGTTATATGCAATCATAAGAACACCATGAGGAAGTGTAAGTAAAAATATATACAATGAACAAAGAGGATTTACCAAATAAAACAAAAATAGCAAAATGAAAAGATTCACCACAGAAAGCTTGGTATAAAGAGTTGATACAACTTTCAATAGACAGTAAGCAAAGTAGGTAGAAAATGAAGACTGAAACAGATTTTTTAATAAATAAAATATGGAATGGCATATTCAATTAGCAATCTATCGACTTATTCGACAAACCTTGTCACTTATTTGGTCCACCTCCCCTTCTTCCCTAGAAACACTGCTACTATGACTAGGGCTATGAGTCCGATGCCGAGCATCCTTCTTCTTCTTTCTCTTATCGCGGATTTCACGGATTCCTCTACGTTCTACTTCACTTTCCATTTCGGACGACGTTGGCTGTGGAAATAAGCAAAGTTTAATAAGCAAACCTTAAAAAGGCAAATAAAGTGCAAGGAAAGGATTTCTATGATAAACTACTTACAGTGGGTGTTCTCTTTTTCTCTTTCCTTCTAGCCTTTTTCCTATGGCGCCGAGCATGCTCTTCTATAAATAAAAAATGTGGTTTTCTAAATGTTGAACAAGACAGTTTTAAAAGAATAAAGAAATGTAGAGTAATACCATTAACATAATATTAATTTTTATGATCAGATTCAGCAAGTTCTTTAATTTAATAGGGAGAATTAATTATAAAAAAAAAACCCTGGTTAATTTTCATGACAGTCAGTATCTAAACATAAGATAGACTCGTATTGTAACTTTCACGATTCAAGTGTGAAGATAAAACTTTATCATTTGGACAAAAATTCTTAATTACTAAAAAGTGTTTCAAAATTCTCCATATAAACTTTAAGAATTGATTTTTTTTAACAATATGTAATCTGCCAAGATTCAATGATGCCTTACACCTCAAACAAAAAGGGATTTGGCAAATTTTCGTAAGGGTGGATATAATCATTACAACACATTTATGAGCTTTCCAAAGAAAAAAGATCACATTTTGACGATATAACCTTTTGCTAAAAAGTTAACATCTTAAATAAATGTCCGATAGAAAAATCTAATTTTTTAAAGGGGTGGAATAAGCTCTCTAATGTCTCATTATCTATTTTTAAGAGCAATGATTTTCAACCGGTGTGCCTTATGGATGGTGAAACAGTTTAAATTTAGTAAGGTTTAGAACAAGTATGTTCAGAAGTAATTTCAAATGATACCCAAGTAAATAATTTTGAGCATTATTTTTACTAAGTATCAAATGAAATGTTATTTTTTTTGTAAGCAAATAAAAAATTATACCTACTGCTTTTTTACCAGATGGGCAAAAAATATTATTCAGTTTTTGGTGTGCTGCAGAATTTTAGCAATTACTTTATGAATGCCATGAGGTATAAAAGCGGAAAATCACTGTTCTAGAGTACTTTTAGACAGTTAAACTTAAGTATAAAATATTATCAAACGAGATAATATTCATATACTTAAGTAGCCTTAATATAGATTTAGAACCCATACCAACTAAAATACTCATAACCAATTCAAGAAGATTGAATGTCAGACATCCCACCACAGCTGAAAGAGTTAACCCTGGATAATCTGCTCCCTGGTGTTGATTAAGCCAGTGGGCAACTAAACTTAAAAAATATAGCAATTTCTCACTTCATAGAGTTGTGAGTATTAGAACTAGTAAGTATTGCTACATGGATGCTTTTTCTTTTTTGCCTAACTTTCAGGCAAAGCACTCTATAATAATCATCGAACAAATCAGATAAAATTTCTTAATAAACCAGTTTTTCATTTCATAACTTGGATTGTTAAAGGAAAAAATCCCAAGCATTGTTACATTTTTCAGTTAATTATAATTTCATACCATCATCAGATCTAAGTCTTGAATCAAGAGATGATCTGCTCTTTGATCTTGACCTAGAGTGGGATTTGTGTTTTCTCTTACGAGTACTTTTGTGTCTACTATATTCTTCATCTGAATCAGACCTCTGCAAACAAATTCAAATATAACATATAAAAAGAAGCTTATTAGCCATTTATCAAATCACAGAAATAAAATTTTAAAGATGAAACAGCACTTAGAAAACCCAACTAATTCAATTAAAAAGTTCAAAATTATTAGAAAAAAATCAAAAATGTTTTCAAATAACATAAATAAATAAGAAAATATTCTTTTGATGCATCTAAAATCAAAGGAATGAGCAAAAAGGAACTTACAGATCTAGAAACTGATCGAGAACGATGCTTTTGCTTCTTAGCTTTTTTGGAATGTTTTTTTGGCTTGCTATGATGATGACTGCATGCTTCCTGTAACAAAAAAAAAAAAACATTTATATTATATATAAATAAAAATTTTTGATTCATGAAAATATTGATTACATGGCAACAGTAGTTCCTATCAATAAATATGATGGGATGCCTCATCAAGTGAGCTGTGACCCATCACAGAATCCAATGGGGAGGGCAGCCAACAGTTAGTAGTATGATCCTTGATCATCATGCACAGAGCTCACCCCTAGGTCTCTGACCAAGTCCAATTATTAAGAAAAGTCATCTGTCAATTATCTCACAGTGGAAGAAAAAATCCAAGCAGTCAGCAATGCCAAGCATTTTGGTACAACCAGCTGATTAATGAAAGTTGGCCAATTGTTATCTCCCATCTAAATGAAATAAGGGAGGAAAGATAATATACCTGTGGTAACACAATCATGTGAGCTACCTAAGGAATCTCAAGGACTCCCTTTTCACCCAAGTAGGCTATGGAAAATCATGATAAAAAAATTCATTTATGCTTCCTAATACATTAACATTTATGATGATTAACATTAATGTATTAGGAAATATAGCAGGGTAAATTTTTGAAAGAATAAAACACAATATAGGAATTTAGCAAAGCGAATAGAACAGTACAACAAATACTATGCATAAGCAATGTTTGTCCACCTGGTTCTTGAGATTAGTATGATTTTAACCACCACAGTGGCATGAAATATTTTGGACCTCAATATAATATTTGGAGATCACAATAACACCATTCAGTAATGTATAAAATTATTAAAAATCAGACAAATTTTAGAATTTTTTCCATTATATATGTATATATTTTAAATATAAATTAAACTTATAAAGTAATTTATTTAAAAGTAAACTTATAAAGTAATTTAATTGGCTAAACACTTGTTTTTGAGAAAAAATCATGTTACTAATAAAAAGGAATCAGGGTCATTCCATGGAAAATGATACCCAATAGTACCAAAAATAATTTCTCTGCAACTATAATTGTGATATATCCTTTTATTCTGTGGAACTTTAAATTTTAGGATCTGGCAACAGTTTTTTAAAACAAAAGTTATTTTGAAGTTTGTTCTTAAAAGAACACATGAATGAATGATAAAATTTCTAAGCCTATTTTTTTTCAAAGCGATAATAACTTTTTTATAAAGTTATCTTCAGTTTTCCTTTTAAATGAGTATATTTTTTGGAAGACTGCTTAGTCAACTGCTTGTCGAGAAGATATATTCTGGATATCTTAAGAGGTAAATATATATTTTTATCTGTATTTTTATATAAGCGTCCTTTGTTACGTTAGTCACAAAATATTTCATTTTCTATTTTTAAGTCCAAAAAAAAAAAGCTTTCTGAATTTTTATTTTATGTAAACTTTAGTGGTATTAAGAAGTGTGACTAACGTAACTTTTAAAGTGTGACTAACATAACAAATGCTTTTGTTACATTTGTCACATTACGTTTCTTGTCAGAAACAGTACACCATCATATTTTCTTGGAATTTAAATTGCACTTCAAGTATGAGGAATAAAAAAAAGTTTTTTTTTTTTGTCAGAAATTAAAATGGGGAAAACAAGTGCAGCAGAAAGAAAGAAAGAGAAAAAGCCTTCTCGTCAAACTGAAGCCAAGAAGCTGGAAGAGAAAAGGAGATAAGAAACTTTAGAAAACAGAAGCTGAAGCAACCAAGTTGAGATTAAATCATCTTTGATTAAAATCATGATTTTAATCAAGTGATTTAAATCTTGACACCCTGGATAAAATAACATGTATCTTGTTCATAACTATTAATTTTCAATATTTATTAACTTAATAGAGAAAGGAAAATTAAATTTAAAATTTTGATTTATATCACACAGAATGACTCTTTCAAGAAAAAACACTCGATTTAAATCAATGATTTATAAGATAAAAATCACTTGATTTAAATCAGAATATCCAACACCCAAGGTTAATTGGAAGTTTAACAGGTTGTGCATTCCCTATACTCCAAGGGTCAGAATTTTTTGAGCTACGACGTTAGCGTAAGACCGGAAGTCAAAACACTTATTCTGTTAAGGTAAGAAGTGAGTTGTGGCATAATCGCCCCAAAACGGTAGCGTGAAAACAGTATGAATCGTACACAAGGAGAAGATAACTAACAGCTAAGATATTTAAGTTCTTTTAAAGAAAGTTCTTAAGAAAAATATATAGAGTATTTATATCATTACTCCAATACATAAAAAGAGAGTACATATTGTCAGTCCAGCATGAACCACATGAACACACACTGCTTCTCTCTCCAACTTCTACCGCAGTCTAAAAAAAACCCCAACGGTAAAAGTCAAAAACTAATCTGAGATCATCTGGACAAACACCACCTGTTCTTCTCAAGTCGTTGTAAAGCCATGGCAAAAGAACAGTAGCTGGCCCCAAAATAAAAAATCAGAATACATTCGGTATTCCGATGAGAGTAGGCACCTGCCTTGCAAGTTACCCTTCCTAAAGGTGAAACCTAATGGAGTTTCCCACAATGTCACAGGGTCTTTGAATCGTACTTAAGTTGCCAGATTACACTTTAAACAAGTAGTATGTATAATACAAAGTGCTAAGACAGTTACCTAATTTGTCCTCTTACCTGTGTTTCAGTCTTCATTTTGTATCTGCAAGTTACATCTGAATAATGTACTGTCATTCAGACTTCTTAATAATGTATTACCATTCCAATAAGAACTTAACAATGTCCAATCATTTAGATAAGAACTTAACAATGTCCAATCATTTAGATAAGAACTTCATAATTATATACTACCACTTAGATAAAATAACTTTTTAAATATACTATCATTTACTTAATATTGTACAATTGTATCACTAAGATAAGAATTTCAGGGAAGATTCGAGTATGATTCAGTTAAGAATTTCTTACGCGTGAGGTTTCTTATGCGCATTTTACTATCGAATCACGATAGGAATGAGACAGTGCGCATTTTACTATCGAATCACGATAGGAATGAGACAGCGCGAATTTTACTATCGAATCACTATAACCTTGTGCAACAGTTCTATGAAAACAAAGCAGAATTCAGAAACTTTGCATACTATGTATCACAAATTTCCTATGAATGGAATTTTGTCAGGAAGCAGTGGATTCATCTTTCTCAGAGATGGACAGTGGAACCCCCTGGTTCATGTCATATTTGTTTGGAGCATTTCAAGCTGGAAGATTGAGATTCAAAAAGTAACTTCTGCATTTACCTTCAAAGCACTGCCAACTGAAGACAACTGCAATTCTGTCTCTAAAACTTCATGAAATGACTGATGATTTTTCAGCAAATAAAATTGTTCAGACAGGACTTCAAGGCAAGAACGCAGAACAGATAAAAATGGTTCAATATTTTAATAATGTCTGGAACGTCTGAGAAAACATTCGTAGATAAAGTATCCAAAACTGTGTCAAGCAATGTTCCAAAAGAAGAATCTGACACTTTATTAGACAAATTCAAGAAGCTGGAATATAAGTATAATTCTCATTGAATAGAATGTGAACAGAAAATAAAATGAACGTACTACGAAACGTGCAAGCAGAGTGTTATAAAGAGTCGATTTTATGGCAAAGAGGAAATTTTTTAAATAATCAAGCTGCAACAAGTATTCACTAACAATCAAGTGGATACGTTATTGCTGAAAGAAGACTCCTCTGGTCTACATGTGTCTAAACAGCTCTAACAAAATTGTTGAAAAAACGTTCCTACATTTATTTAAGAAACACTTTGAAATACTCCCCCCATCCTGCCTATCAACTCTTCATAAATGCTAAAATATAATCATTCAACAGGGTGTCCTTCTCAGTGTAATGAAATTGATAAAAACAAATCACTTCTTCAAACATTGAATAAAAAGATAAGTGAACTGTTCTTCAATTTGATGAAATGAAGATAAAAACTTTCCATGGGTATGAGAAGTTAGATCAAGTGCTGGGCCGTTTCCACAAATGCAAGTCGTTATGGTTAGAGGATTAATTCTGGAAAAATTGTTTCTGGAAATAGTCAAAGAAAGGATTAAAACTTCTATCCAAATGAGAACAGCCATCTGAATAATGTACATAAACAGAAAAAATTATTAGAGAAAAAAAAAATCGAACATAGAATACCTGGACGATGAAAGAAAGAAAATTAATGAAACTAAGTACTTAAGGTAAGTGAATATGTAGTAGAACATAAAAAAACTGTAATATTTTGCATTGCTGACCTCTGGTAAGAAGTGTTTTGAACGTTTCAGTCATTTTATTCATATTATAAGTACAAACAGTTGCTTCACTGAATAATCCTTAGTGAAGATCCAAGAATACCCTAAAAATTTAGATAGCATTTAAAATACTAACCTCAAGTGTTTGCTGATATTCCTTAAATAATCTAACTCTTTCAGACTCAACTGTAATGTTTTCAAATGGCGCTTCATTTTCAAATTGCTTACGAACCTGAAAATAGAAACAGGTAAAATATACACAAGACAACTTCAATACATTAGGAATAAAAAATGTAAAACTTTCAAAAATATACAAACTTAAGCAAAGTTAATAGCCGCACTAAAGATGCTTTCAATTGAAAATCATCCATATTTTAACAGGATATGGCCCTTTTAAAATAACGTAACTGAATTCCAGTTCTAAAAGAGGTAGTCAATCTATCCAATAAAACTAGAAATATTTGTTTCATAATGTCAATATTGTTTACAAATTCACTACTACAGAAAAATACGGTCAACATCCATGAGCAGAGTTTGACATGCATAATTTTTCTAAGGCATTACTTTTACATATTTCTAATTGCAATTCGAATTCAATATTGTAGAGAAATTGATGAGCAATGGATAAACAATATATCTTCAGATGAATGATTGCAAACAATGCATTAAAATGTTACACAGTAAAATTACAATGTAAACTTGAATACCGTTTTAAACATGAATAACAATATTCACATAACTAGAGCAATGCTGCTAGATCAAAACCAAGAATTTGCAAATTACTGTTTGAATGTAAGCATTCAACTCTCTTTATTTTTTTTCTATTTAAGGAGTGACCTAAAGGGCTAATTGCATTTTATTAATGTCTCTGAGTCATCAACATTCTAAGATAAAATTTCAGATTACAATCATCAAAAAATGTTATAATATGTAAATTTATCAAGGTCTTTTATGATTCAATAGTCAGCAAAAACTAGTAGTAACTGCGGCACTTGGAGTATGAAAGTAATCTGAATTCAACAAATACAAATTTACATATTTATGAGCTAAGATAAATTATATTCACTGTAGTATTTAAGATATCATATTCAATCAAAAAAACAAAGTTAAATTTGTGTGTTTATGGAATAAATTATAACAATAAAAATATTTTATAAGTTTCGTATTGTTTTACATTCTAATATGCTTTCATGGTATGGCATAGTATAGTCAGATCGTTTGAATAACTAAAGGTATTAAATATATTGCAAATACATACATGATTCCATTCAACAGAAGAATCAACACTAGGAACTGCATTTTTAAGCATGCTTCGGAAAGCATTTTCAAGGCGTCTTTGCTATAACACAGAAAATAAATGCTTAAGAACTAATATTTGATCAATGCTAAATTTATGGTGATAGATGGGTATTAAGTAATGCTTTAAATGATGTTTATAATGTATATCTACATACCTGCAAGCTTCAAAGGGAAAAAAATCCCATAGATGATTTAAATAGGAATCATTTTAATTAAATATTATGTTATTTCCTTTTGGAAATTCAATTTTTTTAAATTAGATAAATAAAAATTACAGTAAGTTTGTAATTTGGTATTTTCTTGATATTTAAGCATTAAAATTGTGAGCCTGCTTTGAAACAGTTCTTAATAGAATTCAATTCTGACGATTGTTTATTAACCATTGGTGACTTTTGAACTGTAAGATGGTAATCATTTTAAATACTTAGCTGATTCAAATTGCTTTTTTTTTCTTCTTCAGAATCCAAAAATTTAAACTTCATAAATTAATAAATGCATGACCTGATTTTACATGATTATGTGGTCAGTTAGATGCAATTATACTTCTCTAATCCTGAGAAAAGAGGACTCTAGCATAAAATTTCAGCTTTAATATAAGCTGTTTCTAAATAAAATTTAAAAAATAGTCAAACCACAAATCATGTTCAAAGTAAATGAACATATTAAACAAATAGTCAAAATTAGATTATTTATTTTTTGTTTTCTGAATACTTGAAGTTTTAACCCAATGGCACGATTTCCACGGGCAACTCAAATGTAGCAAAATTTGCTCATCCCGCGGGCAGGTGTTTTTCTATATTTATTGAGGAGCGCATCCCGCTTTTTCACCGTTTAACCAATGAAATAAATTACATACAGTGTTAGACATTAAATTTAGATTTTGGCCAACAGTTGTTGCTAGTCGTCCACTAAATTGCGGCATTTGAAGGTACTTTGTATTTACCGCTCTAACTTCACACCTTTGTTTGGCGCCTTTTATAATCAGAAATGGCTGCTAGAAAACGTTCAGCAATTGACAGAGTATATATTCCTGATGATTTATCAGATTCTGAAAGTGATTTTAGTTTTGATAGTGATATAGATTTTTTGGACTGCTCCTCAGATAGCGATGAATCTGATCATGATTCAATAAACTTGCAAAGCGTTACGCAGTGGTGCAAAATTGATATGAAGAATATTCCTCCTCCAGTTCCTTTTCGTGGAAATCCGGGAATTACTGTGCATATAGCTAACAATAACTTCTGACAGTTTAGTTTCTCATGATAAAAATCTATACAAAAAGTCTTTTCTAGAAAGAAAAAAAATGCATATTTCAATTCTCCAATATATATAGATTTTTACTATGCAAAAAAAATACACGATTTTTGAAGCGATTTCGGTCCACAAATTGAGCAGCCAGAGGTTTAATAAAAACTGAAGGAAAAAAAAATCAATTACTTTAAAAACATTTCTTTATATAATTTTTTGTTATTTTCATGTTTTATGTATCAAATAAACCCCCCCCCCTGATTTGTGTATTTAAAAACACTGTTTCTGAATGTGGTTGGATTGGGGAGTTAAACCATTTTCATTTCGGTTAGCATAATTTCTTTGTGCTTATTGTTCAATTTCATCATTTGCAGTTTGCATTTTATTTGCAATTTTCTTTTTTTCATTTGTTATGCCTTAAAAAATTTTGATAAATTTTCGGGACAAAATTTATGATTTTGGGACTTTTCCGGGACCAGTTTTCCCGTTTTCAGCATATTTTCGGGACATCCAGTACTAGTGGACACTCTGTTTTTGTCAGCTAAAATACATATTCGATAACAATTTTGAAAAGTTTCAGAAAAAATAGGGGGTTATTTTTTTCTACAACTAGTTTATGTATACTGTTTTTATACACACATGATTTTTTTCAGTTTACATTTTTTTAAACGATTAAAATGTAAAACAACCATGGATTTTATAATTCATTCACACTTGAAATACATGGCCTCTATCTAGTACAATAAATATTAAATTTTCAGGGCTCCTAACAGGTTTCAAAGTTTAAAAAGGTGACTAATTGAACCAAAAAAGTGACAAAATGAGTAGAAAAAAAGTGACTAATCAAGCAAACTAAGTGACAAACAACAATAATGCTAAATATATTCAAGTATAAAGGTAGAAAATAAAGGATTTATTTTGATGTGAAAGGATTATTATTTTTTATTTTCTTCATTTAAAAAGTACATCATTTTAAAATATTAACACAAAAAAATTTATTGGAATTATGATTTTTTAATTTGTTTATTTTTGGCACAGCTTAAAGAATTTCTTCCTTTTCTTTGAAAGATTATGTCCAATTTTTTTGTTGAAAAAAAGGCTTAAAATTATTTTGTCTTTTTCTTTTCAATAGAAGAATGTGCATTTTTTAAAGTGTGTCTTTGCTGACCAGCATCATCTGAGACTTTTGCGCTCCTTCAATCATTACCTGAGCAAGTGCTGCTTCCTTAAAATCTTTATTTTTTATTCCCTTCTTGAGCCTATCATTGGCTTCCAGTAATAATTTTGAAGCACTGTCCAGCGCCTCATCCTCTTCCTTACGCATAATTTTAAGGTTTCATTCTTCTTCTATCACCTTTCTTTTCTTTGCCAGCTGCTTTAAATTTTTTTTCTCTGCTTCCAGTCTTTCTTTCCTGTCCCTCTCTATTTTTTCTTGTACCTAACGTTTCATATCTTCTAAATAGGCATTGTAGGTTTTATATGCAACCCTTTCCATATCCATTAGCTTTAATGTGATTTTCAACAAATAAGGTTAATTGTCAAAATTGGCCAAGCTACTTTTTACCGTCATCAATGCATTGAGTGTGCGTTTTGACATTGATGCTCTGTCTCCTGACAAAGCTCTTCCAGAGGCTGAGATGCTACGTTCAATGTCAGCACTATCATGAGAAAGTGACAGAGCAGCCTTCACCAGCTCTGCATAATCTTAAGTTTTCGTTCTTCTTCTATCACCTTACTTTTCCTTGCCAGCTGCTTTTAATTTTTTTTTCTCTGCTTCCAGTCTATCTTTTTTGTTCCTGTCCTTCTCTAATTTTTCTTGTGGATTACATTTTATATATAATTTTTAAATAGGCATTGTAGGCTTTATATGCAACCCTCCCATATCCATTAGCTTTGATGTGATCGGCACCAAATGAGGTTGATTGTCAAAATTTTACAAGCTACTTTTAACCGTCATCAATGCATTGAGTGTGCATTCTGATATTGATGCTCTGTCTCATGTCAAAGCTCTTTCCAAGGCTGAGAAGCCATGTTCAATGTCAGCACTACCATGAGAAAGTGACAGAGCAGCCTTCACTAGCTTTGACACAACTGAGTACTTAGGATCCACACCACTAATGTTTTGCAGTCTGAAGAACTGGTTCCAGTAAGCATCAATAGGCTTCATTCTAGATCCTTCTTCCTCAAATTCTCTTTGGAGTAATTTCCACTTATCCAGTAGTATGCCTGTCGAGACATCCCATGGCATTGCTCTTGCAACTTCTACTACTTGACGCACACTCTCGCCACTGAGTCTCTCAAGAGGACCAAGACAGGATAAACTTTTAAGGAGAGATGAACTGAAGGAGGACTTCTTCAAAAGAGATTTAACACTGGCAATGTGATGCTTCTGAGCCCTTAGAAAAAAAAATTCATTCCCTTCTCTTTCACATTCTGTAGCGCTCTAGAAATTTTATCTCCAATCACAATATCAGCCAGAGGTAACAGTTTCTGTGGATATATATCTTCCAATTCATCCCTTTTCAAATCTCGAATAAATTTGCTCTTTGTAGATCCTACCCAAAACTGTTATTCCCTTTTCTGAAGAAATTTGGTCGCATGATTAAATATACTTGCACTTGATACGACAAATATCACCTCAGCCTTCATAGTTTCTCTTCTAAGTAAATGAACAATTTTTTTTTGTTGCCTGGTCTTTGTATCATGTTGGGGGCTTCTTTATTGGAATGTAGTCAAGGAAATACTTTCGCACTGCAATCCACTTTCAGCAGCTGGTTTTAGGCTTAGCCACCTGCTTGATGAAATGGTGAGTGGGAAGTTTCAAGTCTTCTTGAATTTGTTTGTAAGTTGACCAACGCTTAGGCCACTGATTAAAAAATCTGTGAACAGTAAAAACTAGTTCAGACACATCTTCCCCAAACTCTTTTAGACCTTTAAGAAAAGCATTATGTATTGTGTGAATATTACATGTCCCAATGTTAATTAGTTATTTTTTCGGGTAGAAAGTAATGACTCAAGTTAAGTAAGGAAATGGTAATTTTAGTTATCGTCGTAATAGAACAACACAACGGGCTATTGATGACGGTCCGGGAGAAGTCCCTTAAGGCAGTGCTCGATAACCTTTTTATCGCCGCGGACCGGATCAACGCTTGAAAATTTTGACGCGGCCCGGGGGGTGGGGGGGGGGGGGGACGTTGATTGTTTTGATTTAAAAATTTTATTTTAATTGTATTTAAACATGCCTTCAAAATAAAATACAGTTGCACCAAAATATGAATATAAAATGATTTAACATTTTAACTCACTAGAACGCTAAATCAATGAGAACCCTGAGCTTGTTTCTTTCGAACGAGACTGTTTCATCTGGGGGTAATAGGAGGAGACACTGACACTCGAAGTGTGTTGCTTATGTCCAGTTTTTTCCGTTGTTTCGTTTTGGTTGCTGTCACTGCAGAAAACCCAGTTTCACACAGATAGGTTGTCGGAAATGGCAATAGGGATTTAAGTGCTGTGGTGGCAATCTCAGGGTATTCCGCCAAGACTTTAATCCAGAACACCGGCAGAGTGGTTGTCTCGAACGTAGTTTTAAGGTCGCCTTCATTTGCAATCTCCAGCAGTTGATCTTCTTGCACAGACATGCTAGATTCGCCCGATTTGTTGACAAATGGGTTACGGATCCATTCCTTACTAGTACGTGGGTCTTTTGTGGTTGATAAGTAGCGCTCAGACTCTTTTAAAAGCAAAGACAGGTGATCGTGCACCAACTGGGGGAATGAATTTTTAGGCTCAGTCTCGCCTAAATTCCCCGCTAATATCTGAAACATGTCCAAAATGTCTCTGTTCACGCGCCGTCCTAACACCTTCAGATTGGCTTTAAATGCAGCTACTTTGTCTGCCAACTTGAAAACAGATGTCACTTTTATCAAAATTGGATAGACATACAGAATTCAGAAATCATAATTGAAGCTGTAGTAACAGAACAAATTTCAAGTTCTGATTTACCGCCTCCTACTTTGAGTGAACATTTCATAGATAAGAACCGCACAAACCCGAGAGAAATAAACCACAGTAAATAAAATGGAAATAATTTAATGTTCCTTGGGCGGCCCGGTACCATTTGATCCACGGACCAGAACCGGCCCGCGGCCCACTGCCTTAAGGGAAAGATCCTAGAACACACCTCGTAATTTTGAACCACGGTCAGAGGACGAAGCAACACCTGAGCTGGCACCCCACTCTCCAAACTTCCACACCAACCCAATGTAAGGACTTTCAGCCACGACAGATTTAAGGTGCACCATACGCATACAAACATCCATGCATGGACCCGGATTCGAACCAGGAACCTTCCAATCTAGAGTCTAACCCCTTAACTACTATACCAGTTGGTCAGCGTAATTAGGTATGAGGGGTCGGACATGCAGATGGCCCTGCTTCCCTTAAACTTCTTTCTTTGCTTCGTTTTACTGACTGCCTTTTCCTGTGGGAAAATTTCCAGAACTTGCTGTTAATACACCACGGGCAACATGAAGTATCCTTTTACTATTGAAACGGTACGTTTTTGAAACAATTCTTGCGGTGGAACGCAGCGCGCATTTCAAAATTGAATTTGTGTAAACCCTGTTTTTTTTTTTTTAAAGAGGAAATGAATTTTTTTAAACTGTGCACCAAAATTATTTTTTCTTTAAATAGAATTTAAAACCCCTGAAGAGGTGACAAAATGTGAAAAAGGTGACGTGTTAGGAGCCCTGAATTTAACAAATAGTTCTCAAGCTTAGGGTCATTTATCGACAGTGCCACAAATCCAAGATGGCCACCACCATTCCTTCAACATTTCAGACCAATTTTCAAATTACTGTACCTCAGCTAATATTGGACAAAATGTTTTAAAATTGGAGATTTAAGGGTTTCACTGGTATTGTTAATGTATGGTAAAAATTTGGAGGTGGAAAAGGTTACAAACAACTTTTTCTCAAAATGGGTGTTTTCACATTTTCTCCGGTGCAACAACCAACATTTACTTTTGAAACACCCTTCCTCTGACAGCAAATTCATCAACATGTATTTCAAATAATTTTTAATTTGCAAAATAAATGTAAGTAGAGAAACAATTAGATGACTTTTCCATAAGGACTACAACTTAAAGCAACATATATTGTGTGAAATATAACTACTTAAAACCACAATATGAATATTATTGGTATTGCTTCAATTTTCATACACGCGTTAAAATTAATACTAATTTTAGCAAAAAGCTTATCTTTCTAAAGTACTTTTAAAAGCAGGTACATACCTTTCTAGCTTCTTCTTTCAATCTTTCTTTTTCACGAGCTTCAGCTTTCTCTAATAGCTAAAATGCAAATATAAAAACAAATTAAAAAATAATTTACTTTCAATAAAAATTTAACTGTTTCACCCTTTTAATGAATATATTTCAGTATCAGGCATGTTATAACAATCATCAAAGTTCACAAGAAATGCTAGTTCATTAAATGATCAGTATACTAAAACAAAATTACCACATGAAACTTTTTAGGGAATTGAAACTAATAGCTTTTTTAAATCAATTATGATGAACTATTAAAAAGCTTTTAGACACTAAGATTCTTTCATTGGTAGGTGAATTAATGTAGCACTGGAGCAACACAACTACCACACCAACAGGAGGCTATAACAGATAAAAGTGCACCAGCCCACCACTGCAAGCCATTAGAAAACCATACTATGTTTGATTATAAATGTAAAAATTTTCTTTACATATGGGGAATGTTTTTATCAGGACTGGTTAAGGATTCAATTAAAAACACTTTTAACAGTCTTAATTCAATTTGCAATAATCAGCATGGTAAAACTGCAAGACAGAAAAGTAAATTCCATAAATTAAAAAATTAAGGATGACTTATTAGCTTTTCCAAAAATTGTTAAAACTTCTGTAAGGATTAAGACAACATTTTTTATTGTACTGGGTAATGTATAAATATTGGATTCATTTTTATTTGTAAATGAAATACAGTGAAACATCGGTTAACTATCAGAACCTCATTCAAAGTTAATTAATTAAATATTATGTTATTAGTATGTTAACACATACATACAGTATGGTAACCAGATTGACACAAAAAATAAAAGACAGTGTATTCTTAGTTTTTAAAAGTGAATTCTTTATCATTCGTTCATATGCAATGGATGTGGGTTGGTTGTTCTTTTAAGTTTTTCTGATTTCCATTAACCCCGATGGTTAATCAAAGTTTTACTGTTTACAAATTTAGTTAAATAGGTTGGTTGGTTTGGGTCCAAAGGCCGACAAGCTGCACCAAACACCTGACAGAACGTATCCAATAAAAGATGAGAACATTTGTTCAACCAATAATAATTAAGTAGGTTTAAAAATATAACTTTTGAAGTAGATTGAATTTAAAAATAAATACTCGAACACAGTGATTAAATAATGAAATATTAGATCAGTGTTTGTCATACTTAAGAAGTTCGATGAATTTTAAGACATGAGATAAAAACATTTGGGTGGGAAATTTTTCCGATTGAATCTTGTTAGCATAAATTATAGTATTAAAAATGTAGAGCACACACACAGTGACAATAAAAAAATCTGCAAATCAATTAAAATATGTTGGATAGCAAAAGGAACTTCATGGGTGTGCCACACACAGGTCCAGTCTTTCTGAATACAAGATGTCTGTCAAAAATTTGTGTTCTATCTGAAGACAAGTTGATAAAACAACAGTGTCGTACAGGTAAGGTAGGCCCAAATGAAATCATTGGCTGGATGCTGTGGAGTTTGCTGTGACTTTCATTGTCCCAGTGGTTTATTAAAATAGGTCAGTAAACTATTGATTACATAAAAAAAATTAAAAAAAAAATGGGTAGAATTATTTGTTAATCATGTAAAAACAGAATAATAAATAGCCAAGCATATAAATCTATAAATGCACATTACATTAAATATTTTGCTTGGCAAACATTTGTGAAAACACTTACGATTGATATACATTATAATACCTACATTGAATGAACAGAAAACAAATCAAAGAACTTACACTATTGTAAGTCAATTTAACATTTCCTGCATCTAGAGTTCCAGATCGTTTGTCTTCACTAACAATTGTAGCAAATTCTTCAAAAGATGTATTTACTTCAACAATAAAACCTTTCTCCTATAAAATTCAGACGACTATTTAATGACTACATGAATAAAACAGTTATGTATATAGTTCAGAAAAAAAAATATTACGGCCATATTCACAAGTCTCGAGTTAACTTGAGGATCAGTTGATCAGCGAGTGAGAGTTAACTCGAGGATTATCAAGAACAGTATTCAAGAATGGCGTGTTAAGTGATCTAGGGATTAAAATGACACTCGTTGTGATTGGATACTACCGTCTCCTCACGATCATGTGATATTGTTTATATTGGTTACGACGCAAGAATCTGCATTCATACTGATCAAGCACGTACTTCGCCATAGAATTGATTCCAAATTGTGAATAAATAGAACGCATACAGCATTCTAATTTGGGTTTGGGAAAAGAAATGCAAAGGTATTTAATTTCAAATTGGATTTTTATGGAAACCTAAATTTGGCAAGAAAGAATTGTACACAATATCTTGACAAATTAATGTAATCCGATTATCTTTGTACTTGTCAGTATGGGTATGTGTTGGTGGTGTGAAAAGTAACTTGTACTGTCAAGTTTCTTTCATTTGTAATGAATCAACAGAATAATTTTTATTCTACGACGAATTTCCATCTGCCATAGTAATATTCTACCTCTTGTTATTATCGGATGGAGGTGCAGCCATCTATCTTTTCACCAAACGTTTTCACAGTTGCCTTTATTTTAATTTTTAATAAAATTATGTTTAAAATTTTTCCATTTAAGCAATATTATGATGAGGAGATGAGTTGCTATGCCGCCGGTGCTCCGTAATGATAGGTCCAGTCCAATCGTCGCAAGAATACTGTAATTGAGCATAGAATGAAATGTGTCATCCATTTTGTTTTCTTGTGTCCTTCGCAAAAAGATAGTACTGCGCATGCGTTAAATGTAACTTGCGAGCAACAGAAACAGCAGTTTAAACCACGGATCTGGTATTGTGAATACAGTTTTTTCGTTACATTTTGTTGTGTTCGGGATCGGAAGGTTCCTGGCTCGAATCCGGGGTCAGCGCATGGATGTAAATTGTACTGTTCTTTGTTAGGGGTAATGATGGTCGCCCGTTGGGTGCTCCTTCACAAGTGACCATTACTTCTGGCCTTAAAGTGGCAAAATAATTACAAATCAACAATGCATGCCATTGGATTAAAAAAAAAAAAAAAAAAAAAATGCCCCCCCCCCCCGATAATTTGGGTATTATTGTTGATCCTTGAGTTAACTCGAACTTGTGAATACGGCCATTAGAGTTATATTTCAAGTAATGCTTATAAAAACAATTTGATATTACGCTCTATACTGTCGAGTGACAAATCAAAACTTACAACCAGAATTATTTTTGCTACCAAAAAACATAAACAGCAACTGATAAGAAAATCATTAAAATACAATCCTTTAATCCTTTCAATGTCAGCAAATTGATGATTAAGTATTTAATACATGATTGACATATCTATATACATAAAAATGGAGTTTTGTATATTGAATATTTTTTTGACCCATTTCAAGTTTTCGATCTGTTTTGTGTATAATGCAAAATCGACTTTTTGTGCATTTAGTGTCTGTGGTTTGATATTTTCACGAAACTTTGCATTCTGTGAGTTCTTAGATTCATTTAGTGACAGAACCTCGTTGCATCAATCTGTCCTTCATACCACTTTATGTCTAATTATGTGTGTTCGTACAAGTATCAAGTAAAATTTATTCAACACATTTTAATGCAAAGTTCTATAGTTGATAAACCATATTTTAGCTTTGTGAATGCATTTATTTCCAAACATTTGAGTCTATAAAGAAATTGTATTATGTGTTAATTATAACAGAAACTAATGCAATCACTGTACTTTTTATCAGCTCTTCCAAAATACTTAACACTAAAAAAAAAATACAATGAATAATCTAACCTAAACTGCATGCCTCTGAAATGCATTTAGTTTTGCGACATTAACCCAATTCACAATTTAAGATTTTGGATATTCTTACCGGTCTAAAATGATTTTATCTTTAGTTTTGAGGTAAAATGCCATGGTCATATTTTGTCTTTTAACTTTATACTTGCTTTGTCAATATAACCACCTTTTAGATGAGGTTGCAAGGCTCTTTTCCAGTTTGAACTATCTTATGAGGACAATCGCTAGACACATGATCAAATAGAGATTGCCTATCCCCTTCATTTCTGATTTGGCAGTTATCTGGCCATTCTTAAATGTCAATTTCATCAAGTTTTTGCTTTTCTCTTCTTTGTGATGAATTTTCGAGACTGCAGACAATTTGTGTTTCAGATTTTGACTACCTGAATAAACACGGGATAAAGACTCATTTTTATATCTAACTAGCCACTGCGTGGCTAGCCCGTGATGTACGCTATTAATCTGGTGTAAAATTTTCTGCAGATTTCAAATCCGTTGAAATTTTTAATCTACCTTTAATGATTCCGATTTTACGGAAAAAAAATTTAACAATCCCAGTCAAAATGTTTTCTATTTTTTGCTCTCCTTTGCTAAAATGGAATAAAGCAGGAAATTTAATCAGTTTTTTTTTTTTAAACGTGAAGGACAGGAAATGCAATCTGTTTATTTTTGGAAATCAAAAGTTCATGTAATCTCACAATCTCTTGCAAAAATATAAAAGTTATATTCAATTTAAAAATGATTTATTTTAGAAAATCATATTTTTAGGTATCATTCTAAAATGAAATTTTTTACTCTTATCTTTAACGGTCTAGGAGATAGAAAAAAAGAACTTAGTCACTCCAGTAAGTAAAAGATTATTTATTTTTTATCGCCTGGCTGGAAAATCATTCCTCAGAGCAAAATCAAAACAGAAAAGAAATTTAGAATCTCATCTATGCTGTTGCATTCAAAAGGAAATGATTAAATTTCATTAAATTCATTTTAAAATGTTCTACATTGAATTTAAAATTCAGTGACCCTAAATTTGCAAAAAACGTGGACTACCTGTGTGCCAAATCCCAATACTGTAAGTGCCATAGATTCTTCAGGACTTTTTGTGCAAGAAACTGACACTTCTTTTTATAATAGAGCCAACACGATTGTCAGTCATAAAAAATATCATTTCAAATACAAAATCAAAGTGGCAAAGTTTGCTTAAAAACTCATTAATTGACCAACTCGGTCATTTGGTACACATGTTGTTTTGTTCTAGTAGTAGATTTGCACCCCAAAGTTTGTGACTTAAAAATTTATTTAGACATCAAAAACTAATATGCATATCAAAATAAGACATTTACTTTGCCAAACTTCAGTGTATTGTAAGAAATAGAATTGAAATTACGAAATCACTCCTTAAAACAAATCTACTATACTGGGATTTCATACTTCAAAGATTTGATAGTTAACTTTAATTTCTTATTGATAAAAAATAGACTACTGTCCACTGGCTGCAAGAATGTGAAATCCGATTATTGGACAGACTAGTTTGCTTGCCCAAATGAAAAATTTGAGGTAAAGGTCAATTACAGGAAGGTGGTCAGGAACTGGTTGGTTCACTTAGTTAGGATTTGGATGAAGGGTTCATTAGCAGGCGAGTTATACACAAAAGTGACTTTAGTGTATCTATCATTTTCCCAAAGGTTCCAATTTTATAACCTCCAATTTATTATCATTAATTTCATGTAAATTTCCCACATTTTAGTGATGCCCTTAACAAAGTGTTAATGCCAGAAGTGCTCCAAGAAGAGAGTAGAACAACTTTTACAAATCCAGGGATAGAAGTGACCATATGATAAAATTTTGGATTTTATTACAAAACATATAGGACAATAATAGATAACTATCATGACTAACGGCAAGACATTTCGCACACGGACCCCATTTTCACCTTGATACCATCCCCCATTTTGACCCAATAAACTAAGAACAAAACCTAAAGTATATAATTGAATCAAATCATAAGGAAATTTTTTTTGGTCTCCTGAAAAATGTAGATTTTAGACATATGCTCTTTTGTACTTGGATTGATGATATGTACTTTAAGAAAAGTTGACTAATTGGTCTAGTGGTTTCCTGATTTAAAAGGGTCTTGGTTCAAAAAAGGGGTAAAGCATGAATGCTTGTGCATCTGGAGAGAATTTGTGGGCTCTGTATAAATGGGCTGCGTTGAGAATGCATGCAACAAGAACACATCCCACTGTGGTATACCAAGGTAATGCCAAATGATTTACAATTTCACCTTTATATTGTGCCATGCTGATCAATGTTTCATTGGCTGGTATTGAATGGAAAAAAAGTAACAAGAGTTTTAATTTAAGCACCAGTTGCAACAGTCGGGGCAATGGTGAAAATATCAGCATTTTTTAATAAGGATAGTCCTAAGTTCACTGTATTTTGCACTTGACGATACTAGCACTTCAAAAAAGGATTGCCAAAAGGAAGGCCATCTCATTTGAGTCCTGAAGAGAACAAATTAAGTATCCCATTGCTCTTGCAATATTTCCAAGCTCAGGCCTTAAGGCAAAACTGAGTTTTATTCAGTGACAAATGCAATCAAATCAAGGTAAAAGTTCAAATTGAACAGTAGAACTGAAACAAATCACATCCAAGGAAGCCATGACATCACTCCCACAAAAACACTATGCCACTCATCAGATGACAAACATAATCCATAAAAACATACCTTTAACAATTCTTTGATGATCTTTTTCTCATCGTGAAATCTAGCTTTTAATTCTTCTACATAAAACTTAAACAGATCAAGCGGGGTAGAGCCTACAATACAAAAATGAAGCTGATTAACAAAAAGGAATCATGTCTTCGAAACACTCTTAGAATTCTGAAAATTAGACAATGAGATTGACAAAATAACTAATTTTACCTGGTTGTGTTAGCATGTTACTAAATCGAATATCAGCACTAATTGTTGGATATAGTTCAACCCATAGTGACATGGACGTAAGTTTCCCAGCTTCATGAAGTTGATTTAGTAAACGCTACAAAAGAAAGATTTTATACAGGTACTTCAAAAATTTATATATAAAACATAATCACAACATATATCACTATAACTATCAACTAAATTCTACCAGAAAAGCTTCACGATTTTTTCTTTGCTGCCTTTGAACTCTTTTCTTTTCTCGTTCTTTTTCTTCTTCCTCTTCCTGTTCGAGCTGTCTGATGTGTTCTTCAAATACAATTAAGGCATCATCTTTTTCCATATCTGGATAGTTAAAAAAATTCAGCATTCTTAGTATTAAAAAATATTTTCTGATTACATAGTACCACAAGTCAATTATGCATAAAATACCTGCCAGCACTTGGCATCCCCTCTCTAAAAACATCTAAAATAAAACAGCAATCCCTTTGGAATTAAGAATATCATCATGGTAATTAGCAAAACTTGTAACTCCTTCATTAAAGTATAGCAGTTACAAGTATGCTAATTAGCATGACAATATATTGTTTGCCTTTATAAAGGTTTTCTGATGATGGAAACACTGCTCAATTTTAACCTTCACGCTGCGGCAGGTATACAATTGTTACCACTACAATTTCGTTTACACCAGCGGCATTTTAGAGATCTGTGTACGTTGAATGTTATTCCCCTTTTAAGTGACAGCTGGCATCGATCACCATTTACGAGCTGTCAGCGACTGACCTTCTAGAAGATCCCTCTGTTTGTTTGGTACCCATCCCTGTTGACCCTTAGGTGTGAACGCTTTGGGGAAAAGGCAGAAGGTCACTCTGGTTACATACACCACACAATACCATGAGAGGAAAGCGTCCATCAAAAAAACCATCCAAGGCTCTATCGCTCAAGTTAAGTAATTAGGTAGGTGGGGGGCATGCAGGCGAAAGAGCCGTTCCTGGAGTTCCAGTCAGTACCGGCTATATGGTCAGTTTTTTAAAGTCCTGTCTAACTTAATAGGGAACATGTGTTAAAGCGCACCACTTATACAGTAATTTCATTTTCCTGGTTATCGATTATATATATTAATCTTTTCAATAAGGTTTTTTTTTTTGAAAAATAGTAATTGTTGTAAAATTTTTTTTAGGCGGGGAGCAACATAGGGAATGACCAGAAGGGAAAAAAAGTATCTGTGACGGATTGGATATGATTTTGTGACATTGAGTCCTCTTGGGACATATTATGCCACACTCAAGATAGAAAATCAAATATATAATATAATAATAAAGTGAAATGAGTCGGAACATAATGAATGTTCTACGTTTATCAATGGGTGCTAAAGCTTTGGTTTCCTAAGAAAGCGCAGCCGTGATGTATCGGTGGGTGACGTCACTAAAACTTGACTGCCATTGATTAATTTGTTTTTGTAAAATCGGGATCGTTAAACACAGAATAAAATTTTTTAACGGATTTGAAATCTGCAGAAAATTTGACACCAGATCGATACCTAAAATGTGATTTTCTTTAAATAAATAATTAAATAATCAAATGGTAAATAATTGAATGATAAAACTGTTTTTGATATCGATCTGGCATAGAAATTTACGCTGATTTGAAATCTGTTGAAATTTTCACTCTACCTTCAACGATCCCGAAGTTAGAAACTTTAAACTAGAGAATAAAAAAACAATTTGTTTTGTTTCTCGAATAAAATAAACCATGACAGCCGTCTGTGTTGCCCATTCTCCAACGTATTCTGTCCGTCTAAGTTGACAACTCTGGATTTTTGTTTAGACGGGCGTCTAGTTATGCCCACGGCATCATGACGTATCACAGCTGTTAGATAACGGCTCCACTTTCTTAGGAAATCAAAGCTTAAAGTCGAGAGCTCTGATATTGAAATGGCTAGAGGAAAACAAAAGCAATCAACATTTATGCTTTTGCGCACGCATGGCAGACCACCCACTATTCCAGACCATGTTATGAATAGATAAAATACGTACTTTATTTAATACTAAAAATTAGTCTGAAAAATTATATTACTATTTAAGTTTTTCATATTAAAATAATTTACACTCAAATAAAATTGCTTTTAAAAAGTAGTGAGCAGTCACAACTAAACACATATAGTTATTACACTTCTAAATTTAAAACAGATTAATGATAAAAAGCTTTTAATGTCTTAATATAATAAGGAAATTTCAAACAGCATGAACTTACTCAGTAATTCAGCATCTTCAGAAAACTGAGGATTGTCAAGCAATAGTTGTTGTGCTTCAGACCATGTGGTTCGATAAGTAACTGTAGTCATAGAGTCTAATACCCCACTTAAGACCTTCATATTTCTCTTCCTTAAAGCTTTTGCTTCTTCCTAAATTTTTTTTTTGAATTAATGCAAGTTTAGAAAGCATTAAGACACTAAGCAAATTAATAATTTATAAATACATAAACTAGAATAACATAAATACATGCTGCATTAGTTTTAGAAAATAGTTAAACAATATATCTACACCTTTTCTCGTTTAGCCACGAAGAAAACAACATCATCATACACTTCCTTTCTGTCACGATCAGGAACTGCTCTCCAAACTTCTAAATCACCAAATATGTCTTGAGCTTTCCTAAATAGATAGAAGAATTAAAATTACGAAAAAATACTAATTTTATAGAGTAAACATGAGTGCCACATTGTTAGATATTTCAAATTTGAATGAATAGTGAAGACCAGGACAAATCTCTTCTAAAGGAGACGAGCTTTGATGCATACAGGTAATGTATCTGAACATGCACGCTTAGCAACTTAAGTCGATCAGCACGCATATAATAGGATATTTGTGCATTGCATGAAAACATGGCCTTACATATTGTTTGTAAGCATTATAAAATTCACTACTTTCATTACATTATAGAACATTTAAAAACAAAGAAAATTGAGCAGTAAAACATTTAATCAAAAATAAACTAATCATTTTTGAATATGTATGCCTTAGAATTTTAGACTGCATTTTTATAAAAAAGTTATTTTAAAATTTGATAGCAAAGATTTAAACAAATTTGTTTAAACGATTACATAATTGATGCCATTTAGTAAAAGTTATCAATGTTTCAATAGATTGATGTATAAGTTAAATTTAATCAATTTAAATTCTAACCTGTAACGAATGGAGGAATGCATTTTATCACAGTTTTGCAAAAAGATCTCAAGTTCTTCTTTAGCTTTTTTGGCCCTTAGACGTTGTTCTTCCTAAAACAAGATCATTAAATTATGAATAAAATATAAATAGCATTTCAGGTTTTAGCAGCTCATAGAGTGCAATAGAAAACATAAAAGTTAAATTAGTAAAATAAAAATTGATTTAATTTAAAGAAAACATACCTTTTCTTCTTTTGCTTTTTGAGTCTTGTATGCATTAAATGCTTGTTTTTTCTCATTAAGCTTTTTAAGTGTTCCATATCGAGGGTCATTTACGATGAGTTTCAAAGCTTGTTCCCATGTTACATTACTTGGAACATTCTAAAGCAATTTTAACATTGAAAAAAATGTTAGCTCTTTGTAAAATTAGTAAAATGCATTCTTTAAAAATACGCTTCATGATAAATAATGGGTTATTTGTAAACATATTTAAACATACATTACATGAATTTTAACCAATAAAAATAAGCCTATTTTGAATTTGACAATGAAAACAATTTTTAAAATGGACAACATGCTAAATAAACAAAAATATTAAAAATTTGAAATAAGCACTGTAAAAACAAACAAGGTGTGATCAAGAAGTTGAGGCTATAGTTGTATTGCAGTAAAAACTTAATTGAAATTTTCCAGTTTTTAAAACATAAGGTACATTACAAAGAAGTTTCCATTCAATAGTGCAATGTTTGTATATTGTGTTCAAGGTAAGTTGACAACATTAAGTTACTATCTGTCTATTGCAAGAACTGCTCCTGTCACTAAGTCTAGGTGCTAGCAGTCACAAAAAGGAACAGGGAGGTCATATATTTTACTTTTAGTGGATATCAACTTTATTTACCATTTAGAAATGACAGAAAAAGGTAGTTCGTTAGTATAATTATCATCAAGTGCACCAATTCTTTTCTTTATGTATCCCCTAGGGAAAATATGTTAAGGTAAATTTTTACAACAGACACAAATTTGGTGGTAGAAGCAGTTCTTGTGGTTGACACAGAATCAATGTGCCACATGTTGTTGATCTAAGGTTTTTTTTAAATCATGAGTTATAATTAAACCAATGCCTACATGGTAGGAGTAAGATATTCATTGCATTCAGAATTAAATGGTAGACATGTTGATAGTATTGCTGCTATCAAATGTATCTAATGTGCAAGTATTATTTAGCTGTGGCAAGACAAAGAGTAATTTAAAAAATTAAATCAAAATTTCAAATGTGACTGGCTGAGAGTAACCAATCACACTTCATTGTCCCTTAAAAAACATACTCTTAAGATGCAACTTTCATATAAGCTAAATAGCCACATGCTAAGTTTCAAGTGGCATTAAATTTTACTGAAAAAATTTGTTTATTTAAAACAGCTTACTTTCTCTTTGAGCAAATCTTTGAAGGCTTCAATAGCTTCTTTTTTGTCTTTAAAAACAAGTGGCTTTGATGAATCTGTTTCATCATCACCAGCATCATCTCTTAAAATATAAAAATTAAGTTCAGTAAGAAATACAAATATGACTAATGGTTGGTGAAATACAAATAAAAATTTGACTAATGGTGGGAGAAATACAAATTTAATTAATGGTTGGAGAAATACAGTACAATAGAAAATATTGTGAATTCTCAGATATCTTTACAATGCAGCTAACACTACATGACATCCCTAAAGATACCACCCAGGGTGTAAAAAAATCAATTAATCGGATTTATTTGATTTAAATCAAAAATAGGATTTTTTTAAATTTACATTTCTGTATGGCCTATAAATTTGTAAAATAAAAAGTTGAGTTTCTGACATGACATGTAAACCAATATTTATTTAAGTAAACAATTGGAATTTGTGATACGGTAAATTAAGATTTATTTTACTAAAAATCATTGTGTGTTACATGGTAATACATTTAAAAATAAATTTTCAAAACAAGAGCAAAAGATAAAAAATTTGTTTAACTATAAAACACAAGTTGACATCCTACATAGTTTTTCTTGAGTAAATTAACATTATTATGTTAACAAATGTATCAGTAAGTGTAAGTGAGACCTAAAATAGTCTGATTAAATAAATATTTGTTATGGGTCACTACTCTTAAATTGAAAGGTGACTGTCTCAAGGTGCATTTTGCAAAATAAAAGATGTTAATAGTGTTTAAACTTTCATCCTTTCAAATAGAAAGCTCAGTTGAATTTTTTATTCAATAAATTATTAATCACATTAACTGTGTTATTTTGTATTTATGTCTCAATTAAAAAAAAGTAGTTGAAAAATCACTATAGCTAAGCCATTGGTCAATCAATTAAAGGGGTAACAAGTAGTTTAGGCCTACTTTGTGGGGATTTTCTTTGGCTGTCTTGACATTTACGTAGATGTAGGCCTACTGCTTTATTGTTTGTAACATAAAATCATGCATGAACATTGTAAAAACTTTCAAATAGATCTTAACTTATTTTTTACTTTACTGTTTGACAGAATCCCTGACTCAACAGATTACTTAGTCCATAGACACCTCAGATTATTTGCAAGTGTCCAGTGCCAAACAATTTTTTTAAAAGCTCATCAGTAGGAGGTGTAGCCATTAGTGCTGAAATCACCATGAGTGCAGAAAGTTCAAAGCATTTGACAAATTCTGTGATTTTTCTAGTGTATTTACTTAGTTATAAAAATGTAAGATTGGCTGTGATTTAAATCAACAACTAAAAAAAATAATAATTTGATTAAAATCCTGATTTTAATTGTTGATTTAAATCTTGATATCCTGGTACCACCAACATCTTGCTTTCATGTAAATTTACAGATTAAGTAAAGGAAAGTATTCAAATGAGCATTTTGACTTTGAATAGATAAGTTGGCTCCTCTTATGCACAGAACCCATCCTCCAAGTAGCCAAAATATTTGGGTACCTCATCAGCATGGATGAGGAGCAATCTTGCTTCAATCCTGTAATGTTGCATTAATTTTTTTTCAATACCTAGAGTTTAATATCAGATATTAATTTTAAGATTTAATTACATTATGGGTCATACCTAATTTGATAATGTTATTCATAAAAGATAATTTCTAAAGTAAATGCTTTTCATCTGAATTTTTTTTGCAAAAAATTATAAGGTGTAAAAATTGACACTCCCTGTTTTATTCTCCAAAAAACCCAGAAGAGGATTGTTAATATAACGACCATTTGATAATGACTCTGGAGTAAAGATTCCTTCAGTCATTATAACAGGAGTCAATTGTAATGAAAATTGTAGTCATTTCTACTTACTTGTCTTCAGCATCTCCTTGATCAGATGGAGTGCCTACATCAGCTGTACTGCCTCCTATTCCAGTAGGAGCAGCCATTGTAGGTAACTGAATGTTAGCTACACTTAGACTAATATCTGACAGAGGTGATGCCACTGCAGGAGAACTAGCCCCAACAGAACTTCCTTTTGAAGGCGATGCAGAAACAGGTGTAGCAACAGGTGAAGAATTAGCCATGGCATTCTTAACAGGGCTATAAAAGTAAACAACATTACAAAAATTCTTACACATAAAAACCATTCTTTCTAGTATATCACATAAATCAATCAACATTTCTAACCAGGGCATTTACAAACCTTTGAACCAAGAGTGAAATTTTAGAAATGTAAATTCAAGACAAACTGCACCATTTGTTATTTCACATTATTTTTATAAAGTCATAAATAACTTAGCTGACTTGCATCCAACTGAATGAATCACACATTCAAATCCAGAACAATCAATATAATTGTGTTAAAAAATTAACACATTTTTCAGAATTGTGAGGATTTAAAGATATTAAGTGCATTCAATATTGTAATTTCTTTTATTAGTGATACCTATTTTTCACCACAACTATTTTCAGAGTATAAATCCATTTGCTTTTCAAACCATGAAATTATTTGTAGAATCCTAAATAATGATTCTTTTTATAACTATTGAGACCATACATTAAAAAATATTGTCACACGGAGCAGACAAAAGGTTTGAAGCAAATTCAGCATAAAATGCCAGTCCGAGCTCTTAACACCAGGCCATGCAAATCTTATTACCATTGGCAATATATGAATGACTTTGTAGAATTACATAATACAACACCTTATAAAAATATCGTCCAATGATAAAATAGGGATGTTTAGTTTGTGAAATTAGCAATTCAATGTTTATTTGAAAGGGTTTATCAAGAAAATGGCTATCTACACTTCATAATTATAACAAGATCTTAAATTTTGCATTAATAAGTGATATTTTTGAATGAGTACAAAATTATTAAAGAATTAAGTTTCTTCTCAGTTTTTGAAAACTGTGATTGGGATTTCTATACTATATTTTCTAATTAAAATTGAAATATAAACAAGCTTTACACACCTTCCTTCATCTTTTCCAGCAACTAAATCTAAAAGAATAAATTACATCATTAAAATAGAACTACATACATGGACATGATTTAGAAATTGAGCCTTAAAAACTAATAAAAAAATAAATAAATAAAAATGGAAGCATATTTAAAGTAGTGAATAAATATAAATAAAAACTGACTCACACTTGTGTTTCAAGTGTTAGAAGTAACAAATGCCCATCATAATCTATATAAATAAGAATGGAGTGTTTGTTTTTGTACATTCAATATTTCGACCCATTTCAAGTTTTCTATCCGTTTTGGACCGTTCTGATGCAGAATCCGCCTCTTTCGCGTTTGGTGTCTGTCTGTCCATCTGTCTGTATGTATGTGCCCTATACACGTCCACACGGTTTAATATATTTTCCATGGAAATTTGCATACAGTGAGTACTTATCTTCATTTAGTGAGTGGAATTGGTTGTGAAAGTCTGTCTGTCTTTCTGTTCTATGTTCGATTTTGTGTTTGTGCAGGTAACATGTGAATTTTATTCCAGATATTTGATTTCAATGTGTTTTATTTTATACATTATTGATTAGTTTAGTGAATGCAATATAAACATTTCTTTATTGTTATATTTAGTTGAGTTTCATGCTAAAACACCCGAGTAAGTATACTTAAATCAACCATAATTTGGCAGTTTCGGAAAAATTGGAATGTATATTGAGTATTACGATTACTTTACCAGTACTGCTTAAAAAGTAATTATTCTTCAAAAAATTATTTTTTCAATGGAATTTTAGCTCTGATACTTCATTTATTTCAAGTCTTATTTTTGTTCTTTGCGCAATGAAAACGATTTCCAAATATTTGGGACAGACGATATTTTTCAACGAACGGGAATGAACAAGATCGTGTGAGCATTTTCTGCGTGATATTTTCTGTTTCGCTCTGAATTAATTTCACATTACTAAATTTTTTCAATATCTTATTTTGTTTCATTTCGCTGTTTTCTGTTTTAAATATTTATTATTTTAATAAATGTGTTTTTCTTCTCATCATACGCAACACCACCATAAAGTATTCAACTAAAAAATGGCAGGCAAGTCAGAATAAATTTTCAGTAAATAATAATAGAAAAGAAAGAATAATAATGTTTAAAAAATCCGAACTAGAACTTTTCAAACATTTAAAATTTTATTGTCTTAATGACAGGAGAAGATTGCAAATTTTCACAATGTCACATACCTGATGCAAGAGTGTGCCACAAGTAAACAAATATTGTTTTGTTTATTATGAGTACATGAGCACTCACCGTAAATCATAATTTTTATTAATTGAGTTGAACATGAAAAGAACTTAAGAAAGGGAATTCCAAATCTCCCTAGTAACATTAGTGTCACTTTCGTCATTTTGTAGCTTTGTCATACTGCAAGGGTGCGATGTATGTGAAATGTATTACAGGAATGGATATGCATGTGTAGGATTTGTGTCCAAAGTAAGTTGTAGAAATTATAAAGATGGCGAAAGGTATTCAAATAAATGTTTATTCTACAAAACACGTAGGTCATTATATATTTTGACTATTCAATTTTTTCACTTCAATTTAGAGTAAACCAATTCAAACCAAGTAAGGTCGAGTATTTTGCTAGTATATCCATAAAATTGAATGTACATGCACAAAAACTTTAGCGTAAAGACTAAATTACTGATAACTTAAAATATCATGATAACTTTAACAATTAGATAATTTATGAATGTAACTTTATTGAACATAAGACATACTACACAGATGCCACAGCTAAGGAACTTGTGAAACAGTATCAGAAATTCTTAAAAATAGCCTAATCTTAAATATCTTTATTTTAGTAGTTAAGAGCACAAAAACAAACGGATTAAACAAAAAATAAGTGAATTAAGTATGAAACAGTTGTTGAAGAATTCACCAAGCATTTCTAGCAATTGCATATACCATTAATGACAAACAGTAGTGTTCATACTGAAAGTTTTTTATAAAAGCAAAATGCATAGGCAAGCCTGAATAAACTATTTCATTGATGAATTTATTACATGCTATTTAGTTTTTATTTCTTTAAAATGGTAACATGCATTTTTGTTTAGCATAAATATAATTCATATAGGTACCAACATGGGCATTTTTTTTGCAGCCACATTGTCAAATGGGATTCAGAAACTAGCATTCATACTTTCATTTAAACGAAAGAAGGACTTTCTTTTCATTGATTTAGGTTGAATTTTCAATAAAAACTCATCACATTTTTTTATAAGGAACTTTTTATGTAGGTAGGTAGTTAGTTAATGTTGCACTGGAGCAATACATAGGGCTATTGGTAATGGTGCAGGATGTGTCCCAAAGGGAAAGAGCAGAGCACACCATATAATTTTGAATTAGTAAGAAGACAGCTGATCTGGCACCCCACTCTCCAAACTTCCACACCACTGCAACATTGTGACCACAACAGATTAAATGTGCACCAGCCCAGTACATATGATGGTCTTGGGTTGGACCGAGTTTTAAACTCAACCCTCCAATGGTTAATTCGTTGCTCTTCAAACTGGGCTACTGCTGCCCTTAGGAACTTTTCAGATGACATTGTTTGTAAAATATATCTAGTCACCAAGGTTCAAAAATAGCAACAAAGCTGCTAGTGGCAACTCTGATATGCGATTTCTTAATTTAATCAAGAAGTTCCTTAATTCAAAACAGACATACTTTTCAAATCATCTAATTCTTTAGGAATGACCCATCTAGATTCCTTAGTTTGGATATTATGGTAATACGTTCTGCCATTTTCTGATTTGTATTCTTTCCAAGGACATTGAGACAATAGTAGCTAAAAATAAACAAAAAACATGTTAAACACTGAAATCAATAAAAATTAGTTCGCTTTAAACTGAATTACATCAACAGCTAATAGAATAATGTATCACAACGAAAGTTAATTACATAAATAAATCTTACAACACAAACATTGTTATAGGATAGTGTTCATTTTCGATTTACAGAGCTTCAAAAAGATGTTACCCATTCAAAGAAAACAAATTTTAGGTTTTTATAAATAAATTTTTAAAAATATGCACGAACACTTTGTCTTATTTTTTTAAAACTGACGAATATAATTTAATTTTTACAGTCCTGAACTGCCCAACACAAATTCATTGAACAACATTTCAAGATTAAAAGAGTTAAAATATCTACAGTACAAAGTCAAAAATCCCTAATCCTCAGGACCTCTGCCATTTCGGGTTTCAGACTTTGGATTATTTGCAGTTTTATTGACAAAAAACCTCTCCCTGCACCCGAATTTATCCGCATTATTTATGCCCGGAACATGTTTGCAATACTAAAATAGCAGATATATAAATAGGAATATTCTTTTTAAAAAGGGGAAAAAAAAAACTTTTTAATACAATGCATCAAATTTTTTTACAAATTTAATTTTTCTGTGGGGGTATTTACTCTGAATATGTCCATTATTTTACGCTGTTTCATCAATTTGTCCAGGTTGAACGACCTGTTCTTTAAAAATCGCTCTTAAAAGAGGAGATAAATAGAAAAAAGTGAAAGAAAAAAACAATGGTTAGCAAAACGTCTGGATTTCGGATTTTGTATTGTATATACAAAATAAATGTAAATATTTTTTTAAACAGACTAGTTTTCCATACAGAAAGAATTAGTATTTTTACATAATTAAAACAATCACAAAATTTAATATGATTTCCATTACATTTTGTTTTTTATAAAAATAATCAGGTTTGTTTTAAGTTCCAAATACATGCATAGTACAGGGTTCCCACTCTTTTTTTATAACTAAAAATAAGGACTTTCTAAGACAAAATAAGGACTTACATAAAACATTATAGAAACCGTATTACACAATGTAATACCTAACTTTCGAACAAATGGGGATGCTCTTACAGATTAGATAATCTTATAAGAACAGTAGTTTGTAAAAAATTTAATATTCAAGTCTATTTTCTAAAAATTATACACAAATAAGGCCACACAAAAATGAGATTAAAAAAAAAAAAAAAGCAGTCTGATTTTTACAAAATTCAGCAGTTAATATGTGGGCATTTACGTGTGCACGTTCCTATACTATTATAAAAGCAAGTGTTTATCTGTCTGTTTGTTTCCTGCCCGCGAAGTCCTGACGAATCTATGCCACTTACAGTAATGAGACTTGGCACACAGGTAATCCAAATTGTTTCCAATTTTATGGTTGAGGCTAAATTTAAAATTCAATCTAGAACATTTTAAAATGAATTAAATAGTTTTTTTCAGCATTCTTCATTCTACTGCGGTAAATCAGAGGAATAAAGAAACATCAAAATTTAGACTTCTTGCCCTCACGTGTCCGCTTGACGTCAGCCTTTGGAACCATGCCGATTTTTTATCTCCAAGGAGAGAACACATTCGAATGACCTTCGTTTGTTTCGAGATTCATTAAAAAATAAAATTAGTGGCAAACTATAAATTTACTAAAAGTATGTAAAAGGATTGCAAGTTGCATACGTCAGAGTCAAATTAGACTGGATCGATAACCGAACGAGTTTCTAAGAAAATATTTTCCCGTAAACCAAAACAGATCATAAGAGTTATGCAAAAAAAAAACTTTGATAAAATTATAAAAAGGTTAAAAAAATAAAATGCAACTTTATTGAATAGATATTCAACTAGTTGCCACAGTACCAGCCTAAGCCATTCGGTGTATTGCCACATAATTTTGAACCACAGTCAGATGACGAAACATCTGAGCTGGTGCCCTACTCTCTTAACTTCCACACCAACCCAACGCGAGGACTTTCGGCCACGACAGATTTAAAGTGCACCAGCCGCTTCTACACGATATGCTTACAAACATCATTTTAATGAAACAAAATTAATTAGAAAATAATCATCTTAGCTGACAATGGAAACAGATTGCGCATGGCATAACAAAAGAAAGTGAAGTTCAAGCACAGTCGGCCATTGAGTATTTGTCACCCGGATACAAATAGAAAAAAATTATAAAGCATAGAAAAGTTACTTTCGTTTTCGGTCAGCAACCAAATGCGGTAAGAGTCCGAAATTTCCAGTTTTCAAACGACTTTTCCCGATTATTGAAATTCCTCGACTATTCTCGGTTCTCCAGCACTAAAGTTTACGTTTTTGCGATCTTTTCCTCCAATGTTTTTTTTAAACGAGTGGGTTGGTTTTCTTTTGGAACTGATAACCGATTGCTTCAAATTTTCAGAACAAAATCACCCCCGAAAATCTTCACATTTATTTTTATTTTCTGGAATAGTTATTACAAAGAATTAAAAACATAAAAAAAAGCTAGATTTAAAAAAAATTACCACTCAGATAGCAGTATTAATTAAAATAAATTATTTTTATATTGTTTTCGATTCACCTACAAACTTAAAAATACAATTCCCCATAGTTATAATAAATTTTTAAAACATTGCACACTCAGGTAACTGAATAAAACAAAATTAAGTAACATCGGATGATTGTTTTCTAGTTTCCTCTATCAGGACAACTATTTTGTGCATTGCGAGAGCCACTCGACAAGTCGAAAACAGATCTGATTTTCATGGGTTTTCAAGTTTTTAAAGTGTATTACAAGCTTATCAAGAGTCGATCGGCGATTTGTATATCGTGTATCAAGGGTTGCCATTCTAGCAAGCCAGTTCCTGAATTATCATTAAAACTGTACTTGTAAGCAGTTTTATCGCCGATCAGCTGCTAAAAAGAGGTCGGAAATATTGTGAAAAAATATCGTCATTTGAAAACTGAATTTTGTTTTTAAAGGAAAATAAGCACTTTCTAAGGGCCCTTAGAAATGGAAGGTCAAAATAAGCACTTAGAAGCACCCGTGGGAACCCTGTAGTAACAAAAAAAAAAGAAAATTTTGTTTAATGAATTTTTTTTTACTACCAAAAAGAAAAAATAATGCTACAAAAAGTATGGTACAGTAAAAGAATATGAATACACAAAATATTTTTTTGTGACTGGAAAGAAACTAAATACTGAATTAACATTTGGTTCCATCATACCTTCAAAACTCAATCATGTGATGTTTTTAATTTTGTGGGAAAATTCAGTGCAAGAGAAATGTAATCTAATTTCCTTTCCTTCAGCGTAGAAATAAAGGGGAAATACGACATTTAACTAAATGATTTCACACATAAATTAACTTCAAAGCTTTGTTATACATTTAGTAAACGCAAGGGGTAATAACAAATTTTCCAGAAATAAGACCATCACAATAAACCAAAAAGGTGAAAAAAATGTTTCAGTTCCTTCAAGTTGTACTAACACTGACCGAAGCATGCTACCCATTTATTTGCACCAATTACTGAATGTTACTGCAGGGATAGAAGTGACCATATGATAAAATATAAGATTTTTTAATAAAAAATATAGGATTTTCTTACAAAAAATATAGGACAATAATAGGAAACTATCATGACTAACATATATTAACGGCAAGACATTTCGCACAAGAACCTCTTTTCCACTTCGATATGCTTCATCCTGAGAAAAATACATCTATGATTTCATGTAAATGACAGCAGGTCCCTTGCCAAAATGTACAGTAATTACAACTAATCATTTAAATTAAAAAAAAATATGTCTTTATTCCTATTCCTAGCTTATTTTTGTTGATAAGTAAAGAAAATTAAATTTATAAAACACACCATCACAGTAGCCAATCTTCACACACCAAAAATAAGAAACCTTAAAAAAGCATATTGTAAATTTCTCTTTACCACAATTTACAAACTGAAGTAAATTACTTCACCATAATTTACGCAAACTCTGAAATATACATAACATAAAAGAGTAAAAATATTTCTTTTTTCTTAGTCTAAATATATCTATAAGTTAAAAAAACTATTTTTCACATTGTTTGCAGACTTAATAATTTTATTAAATAGCATAAATGTTGTATGAAAAAAAAAATCATAAAAATTAATATATTTATAGCTTTTTACCGATTTTACCTTAATAGCTAAAATTATACTTAATTTAAAACAAATCAAAACCTGTTTTAGTCTATGTTTATAGCGGTATCGGCGCACTTCTAGTAGTGAGTAATGACAGGTTAAGGTAACCCATCTGTATTACAGTTATTGCGGATTTTAAGACAACCTCGACAAGCGGAAAGTTTAAAATTTTCATTTTGAATAGTCTAGAAAGTTCTTTCAAAATCCGGTTAAACTGTCATTTGATTTCATTGGTTCATTTGAAATATTTCTTTCCATAGCGACTTAAGAAGTGTGCTAAAAAAAAAAAAAAAACGCCACGGACGTTGCCACTGCTATAAACGTAGACGGAAGCTGTACCCCTTTTAAAATAAAATAAAATTTAATTCAGTTCAAATTTACAACCTATTTTCGAAAATAAAATAACTTTTTTTCAAAATCCCTAATCAATTTCCGTTGGCTTATATTTTTCCGTGATATTCTTATTTTCTCATTAAATCAAATAAAACAAATTAGTAACTCACATTATCCAAGAAATAATTTAACTTATTAAAACAATCATAAATATTGTCCTGAAAAGAAGCATCATTTTGGAAATTTCGGTTGCAAAAAATAGCTGCAGTCTATGTTTAAAGTGGTGGCCACCGCCTTGGCGCACTTATAAAGTCGCCAAAGAAAGAAGATTTAACGTTTTTGAAAGAACTTTCCAGAATATTCAAAATGAAAATTTAAACTTTCCGCTTGCCGTATAAGACGAAATAGCCCTATCGGTTAAATAACCGAGCATCTTATTTTCTAGTTGAAGGAAAAATCACATTAAAAGCAGATCAACTTAAGATGTTTTATTTATACCTTTTCCGCCGCATCATGACGTGTCACGGCCTCTAAATAACAGCTTCGCTTTCTTAGGAAACCGTAGCTTTACTTACGAAATTTGCATTAACAACGTACGCTAACTACTTCAAAATCCAAGTTCTCCAGGTTTGCCATTAAACTAACAATATTCTCACAAAGGATTATTTTCAATCAGCTTGGGAATATTAGGAGTGCAATGTTGGCGAGATATGTCTCGTTTGGCGCATTTTACGTTTATAAAAGACAAAAATCTGTCTTTTCCTCAAAAATTAAAGAAATATCGGAAATACCTACAAAAGTCGGAAGAATCCCATCCCTGATATAGAGGGGGAAAATAACTGCATCCATGAAGAAATATAGGACAATTACTGAAATATAGGACATTTTTAAAGGTTTTGAAAAATATATAGGAAATATAGGACGACTTCGATCCCTGTTACTGATATAAATGCAGTATCATTTGGGAACAGAACCTTTATAACAGAAATATGTGGGTTTAACAACAAAATATTCAAACTAAATGAAAACTAGTTGACAAGGATCTTACTTCAGACTGAGATTTCAATTCATCAGGTTTCTCCCAACTAGATTGTTTTGTAATGTGGTTGTAAAAATAGGTTCTTCCATCAGGAGCTTTATGCTCAGTCCAATTCGTTTTCTACAATATTTAATAAATACTCTTTACTAAAAATGATTACATCTCACTACTAAAGTATTATATATAAAAATGATAAGAAATTAATCCCAGAAAATAAAGGAAAACAAATTAAGATCTTACCTTTTGTGGAGATTTAGCAGATGAAGATGAATCATTCTAATTAATAGAAAGAATAAGACTAAATTACTAAATATTTGATTTCACAAACAAAAGCATGGTTGTTTAGTAATAATAATAATAAGTAATAATAATAACCTCTAGTAATAATAATTTGCAGATAAAAAATTTGTGATGTTGCATAGATCTCCTTAAGTAAGAAATCAAGCTTGTGTTAATAGTGCGAAAATACTATTAGACCTTAAATGAATTTCTTGGTAGCCAGAGAAAAACAAGACCTTACCAGCCTAGTACTATAACATATATCCCAGCCACTGTAATATTCCTGGAAACGAAAAAGCAGATATCTTTGCCAAAAATGGTTGCAAATTACAACAGACACCTTTCCTCTTATCCTTTTGCCAATTTAGTTCTGTGGTGAAGAAGACAATAGAAAGATCCCTCAGACATAACTATGAACAAGACTCGATTGGTAAGATGTGGAATACCCTGCCCTTGTCACTCATCCCAATGGACTTGCCTCGCTGTCTTCACTGCAAATTATAGACCTGCGACAGGTCATGACTTTCTTTGTGGACATCTGCACTGTATTGGTGTGGTTAATATAACTGTGTTCTGTGCCCTTTGGGCGAAGTTATGAACTTTTCACATCTGACGAACTGCAATGCCCTTTCTTTTGTGAATTTTACTTTTGACAACTTTTATTATAAGGCTAAATTTTATTGGGCTGCCAGAGAACTCATGGCTGATATTGCCGCTGCCTGACATAGGGGGGAAAACAACTTACAAGCTAAAAAAATAAATGCTAAAACCCATGCTTAAGCATTTATTTCAATTAGTAAGATTCCTATATGGCAAGAACCTGAGTCATTTCTGATTTTAAAATGAAAATAGCTTTGAAAAATGCCTAATTTAAAAATCAAAAAGATACAATTTTGTCTTAAATACATGAATATTGATTATGCAAGTCACCAGTCATACCCCCTTACAATTTTTGGACTTTACTGATTGTTATCAACATTACTTATCTTATATATATTAACTTAACGTGGGAAAATAATACACTAAAACTACAACAGGGTTAATAATGTAAAGTGAAAATATTTCCTTAAAACATCTAAGAGATACATTAGACAATTATATCTGTATAACTGAGATTGTTGGTTATTGAATAAAATCTTAATTTAATAACTGAACTTTCTGAGCAACTACTTTCACAGAGCAAGTTTCCAATTTAGATAGATTTTACTGCATCTATTAATACAGAATATATAATTGCACAAAAGTTATTCTTTTTCAACATGAAATATATCTTCAGCTAACAAGCAGAAACTCATAATTAGACATTTTTTCAGAGGCACTGAATGCTTATTTTCATTATTAGGAGAAATTCACTGTTATATTTTCAATGTGTGTGTGCCTGAAAGAAATATAACACTACGAACAACACCGCTTACAATTTTTATTCATTGACTAAAAAACTTGGTTTTTAAACTTCTATACAGTAAAATAAATACAATTTTGTAGGTTAATGAATTTCTGCTCCAAGCCCAACATTATTGATACTGATGAAAAAACTAAAAACAAGAGAAAAAAAATGGAAGATTATGTAAGTAATGTATCCAACCTGTGCTTCTTTTGTAACACCATTTACAGATGGAGATGATGGTGTTGGAATAGCTGAAGTGGAAGGTGGGGCTGCTATGACAGGCGGTGTAGGGATGGTACCTGCAAAACCATAACATATTAATATATTTCAGTTTGTTAAATATTGGGTAGTCTATATAAGTCTAGTCACAATAAGGATGTTACAAAGAGTAAATGTGTGCATGAGAATATCATCTTTTTCATAATGCGACTGAATTTGTGTAAAGAAAGAAGCATGGTTAATGAATCTCATTGATATTTTGGGTCATACAGAAAGTTCTGCGGTTTTTCAAATCAAAGCGTGCTTTGTAATTATTTTGCTACCACTGATAAGGAGTGACCTTGATTGAAGCAGATGTGTAAATTCAGCCTTTTCTGCTTTCAGTGCATAATTCTAGCTTGTGTTGTGATATAATTTTTGTTTCACTGCATTGCTCAGAATGGAGAACCAAAAAGTTCATTTTTGTCACATTATGCTCTTTTATTTTAAGAAAGGCTATGCTAGACAAACAGCTTATAAAATGTGTGTTGTAATGGACAAAGTGCTGTTTCTGATGACAGTTCGAAGGTGGTTTGATAAATTTAGGTGTGGAAATTTTAGCTACTGAAGATGCCTACTCTGGACGACCATCCTCTGTAAACGAGGACCTATTAAAATATGCTATCACTGCAAATCCACGTTACACAGTTCAGGAACTATCACACAGACTAAATATTCCAAAAAGTACAGTTCATGATCACCTGAAGAGAATTGGGTATGTAAACCGCTACGATCTATGAGTACTTCATACTTTAACACAACAGAATATGCTTGCTCAAATTTCAGCAAGTGATTCTTTTTTTAAATGAAATGAAGAAGCTTCTTTTTTTTTAAACAGGGTGGCAACAAAATCCAAGACAAAAATTTCCCTGATAGTCTCATAAAAATTTCCCTGATTTAACAATTCCCTTAAGAAATGTTGTGATCCGTGATTGTTATCGATATAAAGTATCCACACAACACTATTTTTAAATATTTAAGATCAGAGGGTGTAAAAGGATCATTCTCCACAAATAGTTGGTATTTTTTCTCTACAGATATTTTAATTGTTATTGTAAGGGTTGGAACCCTTAATGGAACTCTTAAAATTGCAATTGAAAAAAATGGAGAAAAAATGCAAACAATTTTGATTATGAACTTTTTACACCTCACCCTACATTATCATACCATTCATCAAAACCAATTGCAAATATACATAAAAAGTTCTACAAAAATGTAATTGCAAACAAAAATAACTAATTTAATACACAAAAAACATCCTTAGTTAAAAAAATTTAGAATTGTGTATACCACCAGTTGTATCGCTAGCCTCACGGCAACCAAGACTACAGCCGCGAAAAAAAAAACGGCGAAGGCAGTTTTCGCTGTGTTTAAAAATTACGATGCCATGGTTCTTTATTCAAATTACAATTTCGGCGAATATGATTTATTCGATTCTCAAAAGCACTCGTAATAGTGCATCTCTAAATGAACAATAATGGTAGACGTTTAAATTGTCAAAATTTCGCTGATTCTTTGTAAAATTTGGAAATTTTCCCTGATTTTTCCGGAATTAAAAAGTTCCCTGTGAATTCCCGGTTCTGTTACCACCCTGTTAAAGGATAATTACTGGAGATGAGAAGTGGATACTATACAAGAATGAGATCATGAGGTAAGCCAAAGGAACCTACCAAGCAACATTAAGAGGAATTTTTAAAAATATTAACAGGAACCATATTGAAATTTCTAAAAAAAAACTTGGCGTCCTGCAAAAATTCAAATTTAGAGGTACTCTAAAAAAATTACAGCTGAAGACTGAAAATTTGTCTTTTGTTTACTCGCATTAGAAATTTCGCTCATTTAACTTTTGACACTTAATAAACCCAAACTAATAGCCGCGTCGGAATTTTTTTTATTATTCGCTTTGTTTGCTGTACAAATTTGAACAAACCATGTCAATTTTGTAATTTTCTGATCTGTACCTTCTCTGGACACCGTCTAAGAATCGAGCAACAAAAGCGAGTTTTTAATCCTACGGCGGCAGTGGTAACTTTTTTAATGTGATAAAAGTTGAAAATAATATTAGGGTGAAATAAAAGGACTGGTAAATAAAATGCAGTGAAGTACATAATCAAATGCACATGCTGCAATTATTAAATTGCTATAAAAAGTAAAAGATCTGGCAAAATAAGGTTATAAACAAAACTAATTATTTTAATATAGATAACAACTGTCTTTTAAGTACTTGAACACTTCAAAGTGATCGAGAAAGCAAATTATCCAAGTATTAATGTCTTAGCTCAAAGAAACCCTCTAGGTCATTAAATTTCTCTGCTCTAAAAGTTTTACTTGATTTACTAATATAAATCTTAAAAAATGGTAAAAATAAAAATTTGTTTTGAAATGTTAAGAGATACTGTTCATTTTAATATTTCCCCAACTTTTCAAAACCTTGACATTTTTGTAGACTATCCATTGTCCAGAATACAACTAATTTCATGTTTTTATGCAAGCTTTAATATTGTTATTACCCCTGCTAAATATTTAACTATTTAACTTTATGACCATCTTTTCTTAAATGCACAAATATTTATTAATCACATTCAAAATTTTCTTTCAGGAAAATCATAATTATTGAGCAGGGTGTGATTAACTATTGGAATTGGAAAGTATCCATATTCTGACGAATTTTAAAAGATGAATCAAGTGCTGAGTAGAAAATACAAACCAGGTGGAGCCATTCCAGGAACAGGTGCCATGGGCCTGAAAGCAGGCATTGGGAATCCAGGACCTGGCATACCAGGACCTGGAAATGGTCCAGGGACAGGCATTCCAGGTGAACCCCCAGGCGGCATCATCATTGGAGGTCTCATTCCATCTACCCCTGGTCTCATTGGGTTACCACCTATAAAGTTAGGAGGAATAGGCGGAGGAGTCATCTGAAAAAATTAATTTAATATACATTTTACAACCATTATTTTATTATTATTTTCAGTTTAAAAACCAAGATTTTGAAGTCAACTTGATTATACTGAATATCCCTGCAAATAGGTTAAAAAGCATCAATATCAGAAATTAGATGAATTTGTATTCATCCATCAATTTTGTCAAGCAAAAGAATAGTGTAAGAGATTATCATTTAAAAGCTAAATTCAATTACTAAATTTTAATTATTGATAGCTTTTACTATGTCATTGCAAATAAAACCAGCTGTTAGAATAGAAATTGGAATTTGGTGTAGTTAGCACAGAACATGAAATCAACATTCAAATTTGAAGAATATTTAAGATTTTTCTTTTTAAAACCTCCTTTCTAGGAAATTGTAATTTATTGATAGCACGATCCCGCCAATCCCAATATTCTAAATTTTGTATACAATTAATCAAAAATCAGATGAATTTCATAATTCTTTTAGTAAATTTTATATAAAAAAAATTAATTGGTTAAAAAGTTGTTTTTGAGAAAAAATCATGTCATTAATAGAAAATAAAATAAAAGGAACTGGCATCAAGTTTCATAAAAAAATTCCTACTCTTACAAATATTTAGCTTGTAATTAGTACTTTTTGAGAAAAAAATGTTGTTTGTAAGTAAAAGAAGAAAAAATACGTGAAAATCAAATTTGCCTATCTTTAAAATTTTTTCAGAGAACATTGATAAGTATTTTATAGGAATATTGCAATCACATAACAGGTGTATACATAACATAAAATGAAATTAAGCTTTATTCTATGAACAGCATAGAATTAGTATCCCACTAACACCAAACAAACTATAAATTTTGGTATAAATGTAATAAAAAAAGACTAATTTCAGAAGTTCTTTGTATTAAATATATATTTGAGTGAAATGTATACAATTTCTTTAGTTTATATAAACTAATTCATCTGTTAAATTGTTAATGAGAAAAAATCATGTCACCACTCGAAAATAAAATAAAAAGAACTTGCAACCAAATTTATGACGAAATTCCTATTTTTCATTTTTAGCTTGTACTTATGTGTGAAAACATGTTATTGTGAATAGTAAAAAGTAAGACATGAAAAATATACATAAATTTAAATAAAATATGCTTTTTTTTTTTCAAATTTTCTCAGAGTACTGATTAGTTTTTCAAAGCAATATTACAAGCACACAAAAAGGGTTCATACAGAAAATAAAGCTTTATGAATAGTATAGAATAAGTAATAGCATTCTCCCAGACCATGCAAATTGAGTGGAATTTTGAGCTTCAATTCATAATCTATTTTGACAATACACTCAATTATATCAGATGGGTAAATTAACTTTTACATTTCTAATTTCAACTACATAAACACAGAACAGTTATGCTAGTAGTGAAAATAATCCCTACACATAAAATTTCCCAATTGAATTTGAGTAAAAATTACCAAATTTTTTTTGCAAACTTGGAATGCTTTTGTTAAATGGCAAAATTTTTTTTGGTGGAGTGGTAGCATTCGTTACGTAAGTCGCCAAAGCGATGTTTTTCGCCAATCCAAGATGGCCACCATATACCAAAATCTACACTGTGAACCTCTGCATACATTAGATAAATAGAAAGAATTAAAAAAAAAATTTTTTGCAAAAAAATAAAAATTAATATTGGTTACACAGTAAAAGGTCCAAAATTGAACAAAATCTGAACATTTTGCCAACCGTTGATTTTTTTTCCTCAATTTTTTACATTTTCCCAACAGTTAAAAAAAATCCTAATTGATGAAACAATGCAAAAAAAACGTACATGTTTAGAGTAAATACCACACAGAAAAATTACAAGATTTGCAATTAAAATTTGTAACATTAAATTAATAATTTTTCCCCCGTGTTTTAAAAATTATTCATTTTTTCTTCTCATTTTTGACAATTGCAAACACAAAATTCACGAGAGGTAAACCATATTAAAGCAAAATAAAAGTAAAACACTTAAAGGAACAACAAAGAAATTCGAGAGCAACAGACAGAGCAACCAGACATAACTAATGTAAAAAAAAAAAGAAAAAAGGCAGAAATACCAAGGGTTGCCTTAAAACTGGATGAAAGCATGTCAACTCAAGAAAAATGGAAGGTTACCACATTTGCCTATGAATTGCCATACGTTGTAACATATCGGATACAACATACCACCCAAAGTTTTTCATTGTGACTAAGTCTTTGTTTTTTCATAAACCGATTTATACAATAGATACAATTCAAACTGATAAGAATTAAATAATATGCATGTTATTCATGGTTATTTTATTTCCAATTTTTATAAACTTATTACTGAAAAGAAAATGAAATTTTGATTAACCCCTTGATTAAAAATCGGTGTTTCAATTCTGTGAAGCCTGAACTCAGTTTGTCAAATATGCATAATATGTAATTTACCATTGCGATAATTTTGGTATAATAGATGGCGATAATTTCGGCAGTTTTATGCCATTTGTCGGATTTTCGTAATCTTGCAGTTATTTCTAAATTTCAATCAAACCACATTATGTACGCAATGTCAGAATCAGACCATGATGAAGAATACTTGTTAGGTTTTTCATGCTCAAATACCTGTATTTCAACAAAAGAGTATGACTATTCTGAAAGTGAAACTCTTTCATGCCGAACCTGGATGCCGCTATGTTTGAATAACCTTCCTCCAGCTCCCCCACCAAGATTCCCATTCCAACAACCACAAGTGGGTGCAACAATTGACACTTCTAATTTTACTCAAGAAAAACAATATTTTGAACTATTTTTTGATGACAATTTGATTCACACCATTACAGAAGAGACTAATAGATATGCACAACAATGCATTGAAAAGCAACATCTGAAGCCAAAAAGCCAATCAAAAAGGTGGGTGCCCACAAATGACAATGAAATTAAAATATTTTTGTTGTTCCATGTTTTACAGGGTATTATTCAGAAGCCAATGTCTCAATGTTTTGGTCAAAAAAGACATGTCTTAAAACTCCATTCTTTCGCAATGCTATGTCATACGACAGATTTGAAATGAAAGAAAAAATTTACATTTTGTGAACAATGAAGAAGTTGACCTTGAAACACACCCTAATGCAAAACTGCACTAAATTTGGCCCAATTTTCAGTTTCTCAATACCAAATTTTGTTCACTTTACAACGCCGATTGTGATGTCACTTGATGAAAGCCTGATACTATATAAGGGTAGATTGGGATGGATCCAATACATGCCTCTAAAAAGATCTCGGTTTGGCATAAAAACATTTATGCTATGAGAGAGTAAGACTGGCTACATATTTTCAAGTATCATCTACATGAGGAAGATCACAAATCTAGACAGCGATTATGCACATCTCGTCATGTCTGGTCAAGTAGTTATGTCATTGATGAAACCTCTTTTAGGCAAAGGATATTGTTTGGTCACAGATAATTATTATACTTTTCCACAGTTAGCTGATGAGCTTGTGCAACATTATTCTACAGACATATACAGAACTGTACAAGCAATCAAGGACTTACGACTCGATTGAAAAAAAATAATAATAAAGAAAGGCGACGTTTTGGCTTTTTAGCATGGGAAAGTCACAGTCCTGAAATGGCACAGTAAGAAAGAAATTTACCTGCTTTCTTCGATCCATACTCAAGAAATGATCGAGACGGAAATTTGAAAAAAGAAACTGAAACCTAAAGTAGTTGCTGACTATAACAACACTATGGGAGGTGTTGATAAAGTTGATCAACACCTTACAGACTATCCCATTGACAGAAAATGTGGAAAGAAATGCTACGTAAAGATATTTTTCCATGTTCTGGATCAAGCACTTTGGAATTCCTTTATTTATCAGTCGTCAGACGGTGGAAAATGTAATATGAACTACAGAATCTCTATCTTGGAACAAATTACTGAAGATAATAAGCCATGCATTCAGCTGACAGGACAAGGCGTCCTAATATGAACTTGTTGCGACTTACGGGTCGACACTTTTCAGAACACATTCCACCAACGGAGAAAAAGACTACTCCAACCAGACAATGTTTTCTTTGTTGTAAAACTGATGAAAAGAGAAACAGGATACAATGCGAGACTCGAGTTTATTGTAAAGACTGTGATGTAGGCATGTTTGCTGTGCCATATTTTTGTATATACCATACTGTAAAGGATTTGTGAGATTCAAAGGAATCTGAGGGACATGGAATTCATGACAGCTGATATAAATAAAATATTGTTGTATTAGTTTATTATATTTATCTTGAAAATTATATCATTTGATTTATTTTGCTATAATTAGAGCAAAAATTACTGTAATCGATTAACATTTCCCATATATGTGAAAATGTTGAATAAAGTAGTTATTTCATTTAATTTTTTTTCTCCAAAAATAATCTATTTCTAACATTTTGATGATAATAATGAACAAAATTAAAGTGAATTTTTTTTTCATTTTTGGCACGTTTTTCTCAAATATATTCCACAAGCTAATGATTAATAATTGATTTTTTAAAATAGAAATCACTTGATTTCAACGGCATACCCTGATTCAAAATTAAACACTTTAAGTGGTCTTTGAAAATAACTACACATATTTTCAAAGTAAATAATTCCCATTTCAAGCAAAATTGTTGAAAAGTTCAGGGTACAAAAATAACTGAAATGCATTCTTTTCTAATGTTAGCCTCAGAAGTACTACATTTTTAAACTTATGATTTTAGAATTTATTAATCTATTAACTACAGCTAGATATAATTAGTGCAATTCTTATAACTGAGAAGGTACAACTACTATACTGGTGGCAGTCAAGTGAGAGTAGAGTTCTTATATGTATGAAACTACTTACTCCAAAGGGAGGTGGTGGAGGCATCATCAATGGCCGAGTTCCAGGTGGTCCACTTGGAAGATGTTTGGGGCTATTGGCGGCCTTAAAAAAAAACAAGTTTTCTTATTTGGAAATTAGAATGTTGGATATGCTTCTACAGGATAAAATGTGGATTAGCTTAGTTTAAATATATAATTTTTCTGAGGTCATTTTCAACAATTCAAATATTTCTTAAACAGAGAATTATTTTCGACCCACAACTGTTGGAATTTTGGTATTGAAAACAATTCAACAAGTTTTCGGAATATTTTCTTAAATTAGGAACATTATCTGGGTATATCTGTAAATTATATTGATGGAGCAGAAGCAATTTCAAAAGGTAAACAGGTAATGAAATAAACCTTCGAGAGTGTAAGTTAATTTTCAAGACTTCTCGCCCAACTTTATTTTTGTGCATTCATCTTTTTCGCTGACATATACAATATATCAAATTACCAAGATGGTCGCCATCTTAATTTGTCAAGAAAAATTAATTTTAACATGTTTCAGAAACTACATACCACCCACAGAATGTTCTACAAAATCCAAATTTTAGAAAAATCTTTACTAAATTAAGGCTTAACATAAAATCACAATCCAAATAGTACAAAAACAATCTCACAACTTACAAGCCACAGAAATGTGGTCAGTAGAAATGCATTTACTTCGATAATGAAAACTTATTTGTCGAAATCAATGATACAAAAAGCCGGTATAAGTATGGGTAATTTAATTTCAGAAATCCAGAAAAAAAAAACATATATAGATTTTAGATTTCTCTAAATTGAAAAAGCAGTGAAAAAATTTTAATGGAATAACAATACGTTAATAATATTAAAAATAAAACGTTCGAGAACGTGAAATAAGCGACAACGTTAAGCACGCGCTGTTGAACTGTGAACATAAAAATACAAACCATCGCCAGGAGTTTTTTGCAGTCACCCGATAGTTTATGAATCCAATGGATAACAAATCAAACTAAAAAAAAATAAAAACAAACACAAATATTAAAATTATAATCTCTCCACAATTCCAAGCACATACAACACAAATTTTTTGGAACTTAAAATTTTTCTCAAAACTCTTGTTGCCAGATATCAATTTTCATTTTGTAATATATAAATTGTGGATGTGGCTGGACGATAATAACTTTTTATTGTGTATTGAAATTTCTAATTAGAAAATATAACAATGTACAAACGTAAAAATAATTTAAAAATTGAAATTAGGGTGGCAGTTTAGGTGTTTTGCTCGTCATTTACAAATACAAATACAAATATTGACGACCAGCTACAGGCTCAAGCCCAACAAGGCCGGTCCTTTGTTTATGAATTCTCCAATTCCCACTGACTATCCAATTGTGTCTTAAATTCGTACACTCCCTTTGAATTAACTATATTTTCTGGCAACGCGTTCCAACTGTCTATTACCCTATTAAAGTAGTAGTTTTTCCTTAAATCCCGATTAAAATGTGTCTTATTCAATTTATACCCATGGCCCCTTGTTCTGTTATCCCTATTGAAATTTAAGCCCTCTGTGTCCCCTTGTTTTACAAACTTGAAAAGCTGACGTGGTTCAAAATAACAAGGCATTGTCCGCGTTTCTTTCCCTTCGGAATTGTTACCGGACTATCACCAATAGCACGCTTTTTCTCATGTACGACATTGATTAACTATCAGACCAAATACAATTTCAGGGCCGCGGTAGCCCAATTGGAAAAGTAACGGAATAGCAACCGAAGGTTTGCAAGTTCAAATCCAACCTTCCTTTGTGTAGACATGATCGGAGAAGCCGCGTTTAAGGCGGTATAACTCCTTCTGCGAAGAAGAAGTTAATATGCTCATAATTGTTGACTTCACACTCATTTGTAGGCTCTGATGACACTCATATATTTAGAAAATGCAACAAATAGATATAAGTATCATATAATATCTCCCAAGTTGTAATTGAAACAAACAAAATCAAAATATCCTTATTATTATTATTATTTTGACTATATTGCTGTCAGTAAGTGAATGTTCTTGTATGGGAACTTACAAAGATTCTAGCAATATAAATAATATAAAAAATAAATTTGCAATCATACATAATTCGAACTACATAATACAAGAGCAATTATACTCTATAATCAATCTTGAAAACAATTATATTCTTATTGCTTTTAATACACACACACAGTACCAAAATAATAAAAAACTAACACAGAAAATATTAAAAATTTATTTTTGTATAAAGTATATACTATTCATTTACAGCTGATCTGTGTGTGTGCTGAGACTATCTGCGTTCTTATGACTTTTTTCCGACCTATGTACAATTCTGAACTTGCATGGCTGCAACGCCTATTGCATTAACCTAGGGCTAGAACTTGCATTAGTCCTCAACCAAACTAATGGATTATGATTGGTATTAACTAAAATCTCATTCCAATCTAAGTAATAACGCAGTTTTTTTATTGCGAAGATAATGCTGGTGCATTCTTTGCAGTGGTGCTATAGCGTTTTACTACATTTGAGAATATTTTACTAAGGTAAAGAATTGAATGTTCTTCACCTTGTTCATTTAATTGGCTTAATACTACACCCTTGCCTACAGTGGAGGCGACTGTTTGAACAATAAATTCCCGTTTAAAATTTGGAGCATGTAAAACAGGTTTATCAGTTAATTTTCTTTTTAACTCCTGAAATGCTATTTCGCACTCTGCTGTCCAAACAATTTCTCCTTTTTCGCTCTACCTTTTAGCGCATCTGTCGGAGGTGGTGATATCACTGAAAACATATAAGTGTACCGGCTGTAGTATCCCGCTAATCCCAGAAATGCTCTTATTTGTGTTTCCATGCGAGGGGTTAGAAATTCCCAAACACACTGAACTTTGGCCTCTACGGGGGAACGTGATCCATGACTCACTACATGCCCCAAGTACTTGACATGATTTTGAGCGAATTTACATTTGGACGGTTTTATAGTTAATTTAGCTTTTATAATTCGATTAAGAACTAAATCTATGTGTTTTAAAATGAGATTCCCATGTGTTTGAAAAGACTGTGATTTCACCCAAGTATGGGAGGACGAAGTTTTCAAGACCTTTCTACAGTTCAGCCATATGTTTGCTAAAAACGTATGGTGCATTCTTTAACCCGAAACTCATTCTTAAGGGTCTGTAAGTTCTAAAAGAAGTGCATAACGCAGCATAACGTTGGGCATTTCTATTTAAACCGATTTGCTAATATCCCTTTGAAAGGTCGAGAATTGTAACAAATTTGTCGGTTACGATTATCGACACGAGATCTAAGATCCTTGCCAAGTACTTCAACTAAAATTATAGTCGACGTATAGTCTGATTCACGTATTTCGATAATCCCTAATTTTAACATTCGATTAATTTCTGTCTTCAAAATTTCATTTTGTCTATATGACATACGATATAGTTTTGATCTAATAGGTTTATCTTCACTATTCTAAAAGGAAGTGTTTGTCTGTCTGTTTTTTGTCATCAAAGTTCTGACGAATCTATAGCACTTGCAGTTATGGGATTTGGCACACAGGAAGTCCGAATTTTTGCAATTTTTAGGTCGCGCCTAATTTTAAAATTCAATGTAGAACATTTTAAAACGAATTCAATGGAAATTTAGTTATTGTTTTCTTTGGAATGGCAACATCATTAAAGATCGCAGTTTTTCCGCTTCCGTTTGATTTTGCAGAGGAACAATTAGTCAGCAGACTAAAAAAAAATTAAGTTTTAACTGAGTTTTTTTTTTCTTGTCTCCTAGATCAGGGATGGGCAAACTTTTTCGGTCGCGGGCCAAAAATCGAAAAAAAAAAAAGTTTGGCGGGCCAAGATAAATTTTTCTTAAATTTTAAAAACAATATACAAGTATAATAATTTAAATATGTTAATGAGATGAATGAAATTGCGATTTCATTTTTAAAAGTTCCTTATATTGAGGTTCGAAGTGAGAAGTACTGATTCTAAGGAACGAGGCTAAAGGCTCATCTGTCAGTCTACTTCTGAAATAATTCTTTCTAAGGTTCATAGTTGAAAACACTTGTTCACATATATAAAATGAAGCAAACGTAGCACTGATTTTCTGGGCGTGTGATATTAAATTTGGGAAACTTACTTTCGATAATGATTTGTAAAACTCTAACTTTGGCATATTTAGAAACAACTACATGAGATGATTATTAGATTGCAACTCAATTAATTCAAGTTGCAAATCTGAACTCACTGCTTCACAATTTACGTTGAAAGGCATGGTAAAAATATCCAATTCTGTTTGAATGGCATTGAAATCTTGAAATCTGCTTTCGAACTCAAAATGCAGTTTTTTCAAGCCATCTTCATAATTCTTAAGCTTCTCTTCATTTACTGAGGGTATTGAATTTAACCTCGAGAAATGAGACAAGTCGTTCTTAGCTAGCTGCCCAGCAAACAGATTAAGTTTTAGTTTAAAAGCTTTGAGATGGACCCAGATATCGTCGATAAATTGATTTTCACTTGCATCTTGACATTCAAGTTGCTCATATGACAAAGAAGATCTATGAAAAATGCAAAGTCCGAAAGCCATTCTGTATCTTCTAACATTTCGCACTCCGCAGAACACTGTTTCTCATGGAAGAACGACACAATGTTGTCTTTCAGCTGCCAAACTCGCTCGAAAACACATCCTGCGCTAAGCCACCTTAATTTCGTGTAATACAGTACATCACAGTATTCATATTGCACGGACTGAAGAAAATCTCGAAATTGCCTGTGAGTAAGCCCACGAGATCGAATAGTATTTACAAGCTTCACGACTGCATCAAGCGCGGGTTTCATATTCAATGCAGATTTACACAGTGCATCTTGATCTATAACACAATGTAGAAAAACAACGTTGTTCCCGGGATAGTTTTGATTAAAGAGTCCAAGAAATCCAGATTTTTTTCCTGTTATATTTGGTGCTCCACCCGTCGTAATATTACATATATTTGTTATAGGCACTTTCAAAGTTAAAAGCCCTTCCTGAAATTCACGAAAAATATCACATCCCGTTGTAGTTCCCTTTAAAGAACGCATGCACGCCAGTTCCTCAGTAATTTCAAAGTTCTCATCAACACCTCTTATAAATAATACTGATTGAGCAGTATAATTTATATCAGTGCTTTCATCCATAGCTATGGAGCAAAATTTAAACTGGCCAATCTTTGACTCTAATTGTGATGTCAGATTTTTATCGATGGCTTCGATTCTAGAAGTCACCGTTTTTCCGAGATAAGCTTACAGTCTCAAAATTATTTTTCTTATCTGGACATAAAACATCACAAACTTGGAGCATGCATTGTTTAACGAACTCCCCATCACTGAGAGCTTTATTATTTTTAGCAATATTGTATGCTACAGTGTAACTTGCATGTGTAGCTGCTTCTTGGATAGTGTTTACCTTCTTGAAAAAATTTTGTCGGCCTGGTAATTTTTTATAAAGACTTTCTACATTTTGTTTACTTTTATATTCGGACATTGCTTCGTAATTGGAATTCTTATGCTTAGATGTGAAATGAGAGACGGGAAATGTTATATTCTTTGAAGACTGCTACAGCTTTATTGCAGATGAAACACACTGGTTTATCTTTAATAACTGCAAAAAATATTTCCAGGTCCATTTGTCATTAAAAGCACGGCACTCTGAATCAACTTTACGTTTTTTCGTAGCCATTTTGGGGTTGAAATATTTTACGAATAACCCAAACAAGCACTAGCTACGCTATACTTTTAATACTTTCACCACAATTCACAATGATGCTTTATGTCCGCAATCCTTCCATACGCAATTAATAATATTAAAACTCGCACCAAAAGAAAAAGCCGCTGACTGGAGCTTAAAATGCGCAATCTGCCACATGTGAGGTCTAATTCACCTATATTGGATTCCCATATGTCTGCTCCCTGAGAAAGAGATAACGCTTGTTGGCGCCAGTCTACAGCTATAACTAACAAAGAACTTCCGCTTTTAACACTTTACAAATTGAAAGCTGTCTGTGCTTGCTATTTCCGTCGATTTATGTTTTGTAGAACAAAAATAGAGAAAGTAAAGAAATCATCAGTCCTTTGAAAAAAGGAAGAAAAAAAAATAATATTTAAACAAAGTAGAAAAGGAGATGGATATGTATAAATAATATTTTCTTTTAATTTCCGTCGGACCGGCAAATTAAAATTCTGTCCGCGGGCCGGATAAAAACTTCCGGCGGGCCGGAGCTTGCCCATCTCTGTCCTAGATCGTTAAAGGCAGAGTAAAAAGTTCAACGGCTTTGAAATCTGCGGAAAATTTCACATTAGATCGATACCTAAGAACATGATATTCTTTAAAAAAATCATTTTTAAATTGAAATTTTTTTTTTCCAAATGCAACGCCGCTACGCAGAACAACTTTCGTTTGATTCGAGATTCGAGAAATTACAGATTTCCTTTCCTGTGCACAGCAAAACAAATAAAAAACATTTTGACTATCATTGTTTAGTTTTTTTTGTAAAATCGGGATCGTTAAGACGGATTAAAAAATTTCAACGGGTTTGAAATCTACGGAAACATTTTACACCAGATCGATACCTTGCATTTGATTTTCTTTTAATAAATAATTTTCAATTAAATATTTATACTTTCACAAGAGATTGTGACTCCACGCGATTCGATCTCTTCGCAATTGGAATTTGGCGGAATTTGACAATGACGAGGCCATTACGGCGTTGCCCGTGGTGTTGGCTTACAAAGCAAACCATAGTTCATAACATTCATAATTTGGTTTGCCGAAGTAAACCAATTGCTAATAAGTTCAATTTCGTGTTCGACTACAGCAATCAAACAGGAATCATTGAAAAAAAAAAATTTAGAAAAGCGATTTGATAGTTTGCGTAATTGAGAATCCTTAAGGGTTTTGTTTAACTGGCTATTTTGAATTATCCCTTGGAAATCATATACTGTGGAATTGTTTTCTAAATATGGAATTCCTACTTTATGATCTACAAGGGATTCATGAATTTCCTCCGTAATTAACTAATTTACATGTTAAGGTCTTTTGTTATACGGTTTAAGCATATCGTTATGGTAAATCTGCGATCTTTATCTTTTACCGGACATCTCTTTCAGGTAATTTGTATCGGAAATTATTTGCTAAAGATTGTTTCAGGACATATCCACTGTACTGACAATTTATTCAATCTAGAGATTTTGTTAAAACAAGAACTAGATCTCCCTCTTTAAATTCTCGCTTTTCGGTATTAATTTCGTACCAGGTTTTTGTTTAACTTGCATCTTTTCTATCTTAGTTATATTCACTTCTGGACATCGTTTCAGTCTATTGATTAATTTAAACACGTACTCGGTTACGAGATTATTTTCTTCCTCTGGTTCCATCCAATGCTCCACTATTAACGTTTCTGGAGTTCGTAGATTTTTCCCATACACCAAGTCTGAGGGTGTATACCCAGTGCTTTTGTGAGTAGCTGTCCGCAGTGCTAAGAGAATAGATGGGAGATGCTTGTCCTATTCTATACCCGATTCTAAGCATAAAGCTCGGAAAAGACGTTTCAAAGTTCGGTGAAAACATTCGACAGGGTTACTGTGGGGTTGTTAAACAGAACTATGTCTGACATTTATTCCAAATCGCTCAAAAAACTGTTGTAAGAGCACTAGTGAAGGAGGTACCTTGATCACATTGTATTTCGCGTGGAAATCCCATGCGGCTGAAGATATTTAAAAGTGCGTCGGTGACGCTCACAGAACCAATATCAGCCACAGGTAAGGCTTCGGGGAACTTAGTCGACATGCAAATTGCAGTAATAAGGTAACGATGACCTCTTGGTGTAATTGGGAGATGTCCGCATGCATCAATATTCAATTTAATAAAAACTTCTCGAATAACCGGAACTAACTTTAAAGGAGCTTTCTGTTTATCATTTGGCTTCCCAGCTCTCTGACACTGATCACATGTTCTCACAAACTCCTCTGTATCTTTATAGCAGTTAGGCCAGTAAAAATATCAATTTGACTTAACTTTTGATTTCGTTCTACACATATGTGCGGATGTTACTTTATAACATAAAGATTTAATTTGTTCACGTAACCCCTCCGGTACTACCAATAATTTTTCAATGTTACCTAACTTATCTTCCCGATTTTTAACGAGTAATCCATTTTCAAGAGAATATGCTTTGCTTGAAGTAGTGGGTGCCTGATTCATTGTCTGGTTATACTATAACGTTTTAAGATCATGGCTGTCTTTCTGAGCCTTTATAAATCATTCCTGTCAATTTTCAACAGTGCTAATTCAGGGACATCTTTCTGCAGAGAGGGATCGAAATTTCTTCATCTGCCTCTGAAGAAACGATTGCAGCCTCAGCCTCATTTTTTCCGACACTAATTTTGCTATTCTCAATTTTCCTTTCAACTTTTCTCGTTTGAGACCTTGTGTGGACAATGTTAACAACTTCCACCGAGAAGAAATCGTATACCGTTTTGTTCTTTATAAACTCGGCTGTTTTATCCAAACAGGTATCTGTCCTGCTGGTTTACATGATTTCTGCAGACGGCCGCATTTGTTTGAACCATCCCGAAATCTTCTGAAATCACCACGACCGCTAGAGATAAACAAACGAAATCTGTATTTAGCGGTTGCTTTACCCAGATATTTTCAACGGAAAAAGAAGAGGGACTTAAATGTAAGGTTGCTAGAACATCTCTTTTAAAGAGAACATGTCCTCTTTTTTTTTTGGTTGTTCCCTTTTTGTATTTTTTGTTCATCATTTCGGATTGTGTTAAAAAATGTTTCACATGTAAAACTTTAAGCGCCAATATTGCTTCCTAGATCGTAATGTAAACCACAGCTTTTCAAATACGTACTAGATCTAGTAGATTTTACCAAAAATCGTACATATTATTAAAACGCAGCAACGTATAATAGGAAGTTCAACCTCTTGTGTATATCGACTGCTCATTAGGAGATCAAATAGATAACAAATGAGAATTTATATTCGTATTAGAATATAAGAATAAGAAATATTGTTCCTTTTATATAAGATAGATTAACAAAAGACGGACGATTCGCTGCCTTTTTTAGTTTGGAAGGAAATCGCGTTGCTAACCTAGCCACCTTTTCTGTTAGCATTATATCGATGTCGAAATCTCGACTATGATTGCTGCGCACAAACAAAAATCAAAAGTTAAAATGTTTAATTTCCATTAATTAGATATTAATTTGTTGTTATATGTTGTTTAAAAATTGGATTCTTATTTTTTGCAACGTTTTGAAAAAAGACTTAAATTAATGTTCAGTGTTTTCACTTATAAATTTGTTCTCGCATTTACTAATTCTCTTTAAAATACGTAAGTAATATGTTCAGTAGATTTTCTTTCAGTTAGTAGTTAAAATACCAAGATTCGTCAAAGATTATTCTTTTTTATTAGATACCTAACAATTGTACACTAGTAATGTGTGCTTTACGTGTCATCTTTTTGTCCTCTTTTAAAAAAAATAGTTTTACCAAATGTTCTCTGATATTCATCTTTTGGCAACCCTACTTATATTTCTTTTGCATACTAAATAAATTGTTGCATCCGTATCTCTTAGAATACGAATTTTGTGTCCATTTACTGAGTCCTTACTAGTGAACGAATTAAAAAAATATTGCTCATTATTTAACGATTCCGCATCTTTCTTTCTATTTAATTTAGGGCAAGCTGGTTTTATATGGCCAATCACATTACAGTAGTAACATCTTGGGGTCGTCGTCTTTCGAATTCTCTTTCCCTGGATTTAGAGCTCCGACGGAGAGGAACAGTTTTATTCGGGAGAGCGTCTCCTACCTTGCTTTCCCTCCCTTTTCGATCGGAAGTTGGCATAGTCTTTTCGTTTCTATAAACCCCATCACCGAATTTTGGTCTCAGCTTTCTTATGTCCTCATAATCGAAAAGTTCTGCTAATTTTAAAGGAAATTTAAGGGTAGCCCAATTGCCCAGGAAATTGTCTTTCATGTCGAATTTTGAGCGTTTTTTTCAATTCATCTGCAACCATTGGATCCTTAAGGTTTTCAAAAGTTTCAACCTTTAAACCTGTGAGCCCCTCTTTCAACTAATTTTTAATTTCAAAAGTAAAATCCTTCCCTTTGCCATCTGATTTCTTTTGGTGTTGGACAAATTTTTGACGGAAGATATCTGGACTTAATTTAAATAGTTGAATTAATAATCGTTCGTAAAGTGATCGTAATTTTCTGCGTGTTCTTCTGGCTTACGGGCAATTAATTATACAATATCTAAAGGTGACAGGCTCAACAAATGCCCTACTGTAAGAGGTAGGGGTGTTTACAGTTATAACTGCTCAAAATACATGAAGGAAAACTGGACTTTAACCTAAGTATTTATTTGATAAGTTTTTTACACGAATTAAATTTATAAAACAAAGAAAAAAGAATAATAATATTTACAAAGAGGGGTTCCGAATTAACTGCGGACTTAGCACATGCTACTCCGTTGGCAGTTCATCGCAGACTAACTAATTGGAATGCTTTCCGCTAGGGGCGCTGCAGGGAACTAGAGGGGGAAAGCTTCACTGTCCGTTACACCAGTGCTCCCCAACCTTTTTATCGCCGCGGACCGGATCAACGTTTGATAATTTTAACGGGGCCCGCTGAGGGAAGGGGGGAGTTGAGGGGAGGGGGGGAGGGTCATTGATTGTTTAGGTTTTAGATTGTTTTGATTTAATAATTTTAATTTAATAGTATTTAATCATGCCTTCAAAATAAAATACAGTTACACCAAAAAATGAATATAAAGTGATTTAACAGTTTAACTCACTAGAACGCTAAATCAATGAGAACCCTGAGCTTGTTTCTTAGCAACGAGAAGGTTTCATCTGGGGGTAATTTTAGAAAATGACATCCGAAGTGTGTTGCTTACGTCCAGTTTATTCCGTTCATTGTTTTGGTTGCTGTCACTGCAGAAAACCCCGCTTGACACAGATAGGTTGTCGGAAATGGCTATAGGGATTTAAGTGCTGTGGTGGCAATCTCAGAGTATTCCGTCATGACTTTAATACAGAACACCGGCAGAGCTTTTGTCTCGAACGTAGTTTTAAGGCCACCTTCATTTGCAATCTCCAGCAGTTGGATCTTCTTGCACAGACATGCTAGATTCGCCTGATTTGTTGACAAATGGGTCGCTGATCCATTCCTTACTAGTTCGTGGGTCTTTTGTGGTTGGGAAGTAGCGCTCGAACTCTTTTAAAAGCAAAGACAGGTGATCGTGCACCAACTGGGAGAATGAATGTTTAATCTCAGTCTCGCCTAAAATCCCCGCTATGTCTGAAACATGTCCAAAATGCCTCTGTCCACGCGCCGTCCCCACAACTTCAGTTTGGCTTCAAATGCAGCTACTTTGTCTGCCAACTTGAAAACAGTTGTCACATTTGTCAAAATTGGAAAATAGAAACATACAGAATTCAGAAATCATAATTGAAGCTCTAATAACAGAACAAATTTCAAGTTCTGATTTACCGCCTCCTAATTTGTGTGGACATTTCGTAGATACCAACAGAACAAACCCGAGATAAATACACCACAGTAAATAAAATGGAAATAATTTAATGTTCCTTGGGCGACCCGGTACCATTTCATCCACGGACCGGTACCGGTCCGCGGCCCGGGGGTTGGGGACCACTGCAGTGCTCCCCAACCCTTTTATCGCCGCGGACTGGATGATAGTTTGATAATTTTAAAGCGGCCCGCTGAGGGGGGAGGGGGGGGGGGAAGGTTGATTAATAATATTTCAGATTGTTTTGATTTAAAAATTTTAATTTAATTGTATTTAAACATGCCTTCAAAATATAATACCGTTACACCAAAAAATGAGTATAAAGTGATTTAACATTTTAACTCACTTGAACGCTAAATCAATGAGAACCCGGAGCTTGTTTCATTGCAACAAGACGGTTTCATCTGAGGGTGATAAGAGACAATGACACCCGAAGTGTGTTGCTTATGTCCAATTTATTCCGTTGTTTTGTTTTGGTTGCTGTCAATGCAGAAAACCCCGCTTTACACCGATAGGTTGTCGGAAATGGTAATAGGGATTTAAGTGCTGTGGTGGCAATCTCAGGGTATTCCGACATGACTTTATTCCAGTACAAAGGCAGAGTTGTTGTCTCGAACGTAGTTTTAAGGCCGCCTTCATTTGCAATCACCAGCAGTTGATCTTCTTGCACAGACATGCTAAGATTTGCCTGATTTGTTGACAAATGGGTTGCAGATCCATTCCTTACTAGTTCGTGGGTCTTTTGTAGTTGGAAAGTAGCGATCAAACTCTTTTAAAAGCAGACAGGTGATCGTGCACCAACTGGGTGAATGAATGTTTAGGCTCAGTCTCGCCTAAAATCCCCGCTAATGTCTGAAACATGTCCAAAATGCCTCTGTTCACGCGCCGTCCCCACAACTTCAGTTTGGCTTTAAACGCAGCTACTATGTCTGCCAACTTGAAAACGGCTGTCACATTTGTCAAAATTGGAAAATAGAGAATTCAGAAATCATAATTGAAGCTCTAGTAACAGAACAAATTTGAAGTTCTGATTTACCGACTCCTAATTTGAGTGGAAATTTCATAGATAAGAACAGCACAAACACGAGAGAAATACACCACATTAAATAAAATGGAAATAATTTAATGTACCTTGGGCGGCCCGGTACCATTTGATTCACGGATCGGTACCGGTCCGGGGGTTGGGGACCACTGCTTTACTCCACCAAAATAGCTATTAATCCATTTGGATCACCTTATTTTTGCTTTTTTTTATTGGCAATGTTTTAAGTTTTTTATCTTATTTATATTAGCTCTTATCTACTTTAGTAAATTGAATAGAAATTAGTAAATTTAATAAGTTTGTCATTATCTCTTTTTAGATATGACTAATATAGAAGATAAAATTACAAAAACTTATGTAAATTGATCTAATAGCTATTACGTTGATACAAAACGAATGCTATCATCCGTACCAGTAGACACATAATGCCTATATAAATTTCGTACATTATTTTAAATATAATGAGAATAAATGTTTGGCGCAGATCTTCCCACGCGAACGCGTGACTGGGGACTGAGACATCAATCCACACCACGCGCTGGCGCGAGATTGGCAGAGAAAGTGTTAATTACTTAAAATCCCTTGATAGCTACATATTTCAAATCGTACCTTTTTTATTCGTTTTAAAATTAAGTAACTAATACTTCCTTTACTTTTTAGGATTTCTGCAAAACTTCCAAAGGATAATTTCCAGTGTTTTTTACCTTGAACATATCCACATGCTCAAAACATAAGAGAAAATGGTTCAAGTCAGCGCCCAAATGTATTCCTACGGTATGGAACTCTATGAATTCCAGTCTACTAGCAAATTCACTGCTTGGAAAATATGGAAAAAGTTGAAAAATATGACTCTTTCTTTTAATACCCTAACTGTAATTGTTTTTATGACTTTCAAGTGTTTGTATGCAATATTCAAAAGCTTGTTTACAGAAAAGACCAACGATGAAACCAATTGTGAGGAAAGATGGAACAGCAAAACTTTTAAATATCCAAATATCGGTAAGTTCTCTTGATTAAAAAAAAAAAAAAAAAACATTTGTCAGAGCGAAAAAAACGACATACTTTTTACAAGTATACATTGAAACTTTGATTAACCATCAGGGCCGAGACCGTGATAGTTAATCGAATAGACGGATAACAGAAAAACCTTAAACAACAACCCACCCCATCCGTTGCATATGAACTATTGGTAAAAAAACTATTTACGAATTGGAAACACTCACTGCCAAAAGTTAAGCAAGAAAGGTAAAATGCGGAAAAAAAAAAAACTACAAGTACAGCTTTGATTGACACGAAATTCGGCAAATAGTTTTATTCATGAGACAAAACTAAGAATTAAATACAAAGATGAAAACAATATTGAATTTTCATAAATTATAAGATGAAGTCATATTGGAGTCATTAACAAAATGATTTTTAAATCCAAAACAAATCAACAAAATTGGCATTAGTAGAGCATGTGACCACCCTCAATCCTCATACAAAGTTTACAGCGTGTGATCATGCTTTCCATGAGGTGATCAACCACCCCAGAGTCAAGTAATCGCCATTCCTCCTGTAGAGCAGTTTGCAACTCTGGGAGAGTTCCTGGGGGTGGGAAACGTGCAGACACAGCATGGCTGAGGATATCTTAAAGATTTTCAATGGGATTAAGGTCGGGCGAGTACGCCGGCCAAACCATATGCGCAATCCCCATCACTATCCAGGTAGTCGTCGACGATGAAGACGCGCATTATCCTCCATTAAAACGAAAGAATGTTAATGTGACTTCCAAGACGACAACGCTCCATGTCATATTGCAGTCTCTGTCAAGCAGTGGTATCCAGATATGGATGTAAAACGTCTTCTTTAGCCTGCTCAGGGTCCCGACCTAAACCACATAGCTGTGTTTCAAACCTTGTTTGAGGAATGCCCAGGAAGATTGCTAGTGTAATTGCAGCACGTGGGGGACCATCCCCCGTATTTGTGTATTTTTCCCCTTATACCATCACTTCTTGCTGTCCGGTCCATTATTGTAGGGTAGTAGATATATATGGATACGATACCTAAAAATAACCACTTATTACAATTCTCACCCTAGACCCGTCCCCTAACTTCCCAGTTTCCTCTCAGTATTTTTTCTCTTTTGTTCAATAGGTCAATATATCTTCCTAATCCTTGTTACCTCAGGACCTCGCTGTATTTTTGACCTCCCAGGAACATTTTTCTTTCAAATCACCTGTCTAAGATCAAATTACTCCTTCGTTTAACTACCGACTTCTACCAATGCAATTTCTTGCAAGATCCAATGATCCTTTGGTGTTTCTTTTAATTCTTATCCCTTTGGCGAGTTCCATGTGAACTAAGCACTTTTTCCTTGAGCCCCTTGGAATAGGGAGCTCTCAGAGCCGTCCTAAACTTCGTACTCTCAACAACCTCCATACGTTATTAGTTTGCTATTTATGTAATAAAGAGTCTTTTTAGAATTTCTGCCTCACCATTTGAGGAACCAGCATTACATTCCACACCAATGGATCATCCTCATCCGGTTGCCTAATACCACTCTTGCTACTCCGTCACGACTGCAGGCTTATAGCTTCTGTTATTATGAAATATAGATATATATATATATAGAATGTTGTCTATATATCCTACAGAACTATAGTCCGTTTTTCTATAAGCTTTATAAAGTAACCTCTCTATAGACTATATCTAAAGAAATCTCAATACAATGTCGGTAGAAACCTTTTTCTAAAAACTGTATAAAGAAAGGTTTATAGAAATTCATTGAGATTGTCTGTAGAAACCTCTCTAGAATTATATAAAATTAATTCTATAGAAGCTCATTTTTTGTTCATAGCTAAAGCAAATTTTTTTTTATAGCTATAAGCAAATATTTTTGCTATAAGCTTTATAAATTAAGCTCTCTATAGACAAGATCTAAAGAAATCTCAATACAATGTCGGTAGAAACCTTTTTCTAAAAGCTGTATAAAGAAAGGTTTATATAAATCCATTGAATGTCTGAAGAAACCTCTCTAGAATTATGTAAAACTAATTCTATAGAAGCTCATTTTTTGTTTATAGATAAAGCAAATTTTTTTATAGATATAAGCAAATATTTTTTCTATAAGCTTTATAAAGTAAGCTCTCTATAGACAAGATCTAAATAAATCTCAATACAATGTCGGTAGAAACCTTTTTCTAAAAGCTGTATAAAGAAAAGTTTATAGAAATCTATTGAATGTCTGTAGAAACCTCTCTAGAATTATATAGAATTAATTCTATAGAAGCTGATATTTTGTTTCCCAATTTTGCTTTTGTGTAGAATTCTATACTTATAAATTTCTATAGAATAGGAGTTTGTTAGTTCTCTAAATAAATCTTGTAGAATTTTCTCCCTATAGAAACTAAATTTTGTTTCTCTACTGAGTTTTATGGAACTTTATTAAAAAATTTCGTAAGGAAAGGATTTGTATGCCTGAAATAAATTTTAAGTTGCTTTAACAGTTTTGATTGGTGTTGCATCCCGAGGAAAGAAGAATCTTAAATATGAGGTAAATATATGAAAATGAAGCAATGAATACAAACATAATGGATGGAAGTATTTTTTATTGAGTTTATAAATAAGATATTTCATGAAATGTGCTTTTAGGTTTTTCGAATAACAAAAGTAAAAGAGGTGATTATACAGATGCTCCAAAAATAATTGTTGATAAATCAAATTTCTTAAAAGTCAGCTTTTAAAGTTTTCGTCGGGACGCTTTCTAAGTAATTTCTATGTACTCCAGTTCTGCGTTGCTTGTATTGATGGCATTATTTCGGTCAAAATCGACGAGTCCACAGTCCATTCGGTTTAGATTGATGTTTTTCTCTGCCGTGATTCTATTTATGCGATGGTTAGTACCACTGAGACGTCAAGACAAAATTGTCTGAGACTCCATTGGTATCATCTGAAAGATTTGTGGCAGGATCTGCGGCTGGTGCGTCAACAGCTTCTGCAGCAGCAAGTAGGGCTCTTTCTGCCATCTCGTCTTCGATGGTACGCAAGCGCAAATCCATGAATTCATCAGGGTGTTCAGCATTCCACTCTGCGAGGTAGTCCCGTTCAACGTAGGGTTGCTCTTTCTTTTTTTTGGCCTCCTTTTTTGCCTTTTTCTTCTGGTTTCGCTTTTCCCGAAACTTCCTTCTGAAATAGCAGGTCGGTATTTATTAATTTTCCAGTAAAGGAAGGACACATTATATGTATTTAAAACCAACAGTTTATGAAAAAACGTAATTTTAACAGACACCGAAAGGCATACAAATAAGTAATTTAAGGAAGATATAAGGAATAGATTACACACTTACATTTGTTTCTCGATCCAATCCAACATCTTGAAAGGTGAATAAGATGTCTATAAAATGGCGTAAATAGCACTGAAAAGTACTGTTTGTTAAAAAAGTCGGTAAAATTGACGTAGGTAGCACTGAAAAGTACTGTTTATAAATAAATTGCAGCGGAAAACTCCTCTACAACAAAAAATCGCTTTAATCAAACGTATATTAATATCACTTGATCACAGCTTTAAAAGACGCAAGTTAGCAGTTCGAAAGATGTAACATGAATGACGAAATATTTTTAAAACAATACATTTTACATGCGCAACAATGTTTGGGTAACAATGAAGTAGAAATTTCAATGCTCAGGAAACAATGGACTCCTCCACTATTATACTTAAAATAACTTTATTGTTTTAAGAAAAAAATGAGTGGATTTAATTGTATTTATTTCCATTCTTGTAAGTTGGAAGTTTGAAATTTATGCTGAATTCAGAATTAATGATATAATATGCATAATTTCAGTTCAATATTTGTTTTAATATTTCATATTTTTTAAGATTCATACGTCATTAAAACTCCCTTTCTAAACAATAAGGCTGTTTTTACTTTTTTTCTTCTACGACACATATGATTTGCTTTACTTTACATTTCTAGTCCTTAAATTCCCTTTTCACTCAGTATATTTAACTCCTTAACAATTTCATTTTTTTCGAGAATTCGATCCAAATAATGTCACTTTTTTTGTATTTTTTTTTCATAAAACATTTGGAAGTAGGAAAATATTATTAAAAACAACATTTTTCTTCTTCAACAACTTCCAATCCCCTCATTCTCCAGGTAGTCGTCGACGATACCAGCTCTATGGGGACACGCATTATCATCCATTAAAACGAAAGAAGGACCAACTGCTTCAGCGTACAATCTCACAGTGGGTTCTAGATCTTCATTCGGATACCGGACAGCTGACGCAGAACCCCGTCTATAGATGTGCAGGTCGGTGCGATATCCCAACGAAATCCCGGCCCACACCATGTTGCTTCCACCTCGGAATGCGGGATGCTCGATGATGTTATGCGGCCGATTGCGTGTGACGTGTTCTCTCCAGACCGTTACACGTTTGTCATCTGGCTCCAGAGCAAATCTCGACTCAATCGTGAACATAACGATAGCCCAATCAGACGCAGTCCAATTCACATCTTGTCGAAAGCACTTTAATCGTGCCCCTCTGGATTGGACGGATAGAGGAACACAAACTCGGGGTACCCGGTCGCATATTAACAACCTTCACTGGATTAGAAGACATGGAGGAAATTTTAGGCTCGCTGATTCGTTGTTTTCAATTTTAAGCCCGCTGAGTCGTTGGTTTCTCACCCAGTGATCTATGACGTCACTCATATTGCTCCACTGCGCATGCGTGAGAAGTATCCACATTTACTTGCAATATCGTGTAGTGCTCAGTTCGTTACAACATGTTTCACAGTTGAGATTTTATTAATGATTCGCAATTAACTGTTCTGAGCACCTTATTCAATAGACAATGCACATTTTCAAGATTACGATTAACTTTTTTTTTCTTTCGAAAACATAGGTATGTATATACAATATTCTGTACCTGATAGTAGAAGTATCGTATATGCAAATTTTTCGATTGTAGGGTATAGTAAGTGGAATTTAAACAATTGTAAGTGAGCAACCATTTATTTGACTTAAAAGCATCTTTTTTTAATGTTAAGAAAAAGCCATTTAAAATGACTTGTTCTCTATACTGTATAATTTTTCAAATGTCAGTTACGATAGTTTACCCCTGAGGTACAGAATTATAATTACATTTCACAGTTCATAGGCATTGAAAAATTTTGATTAACAGCAAATGCATCCATTTCTTGTGACAGTTACATTAGAATTACTATTATAGACATTGTTTTGTTGGGGGTATGTCATTTAATATAGGGAAATGTCAAATTCTGCATATGGGTTACAGGAACAGTGGAGCCGAGTACTGTCTGCAGGAAGTAAAGGTAAAGGAGGGAGAAACAGTCAAGGATCTTGGGGTGATAATTCACAGGGATTTTAAAATGGGTCACCAATGTTCAGCTGCGGGTGAAGAGGCTAATAGGTTATTGGGGTATGTTAAAAAGACTGTAACTTCAAGGGATAAAGATATAATCTTGCCGTTATATAAGGGCTTAATAAGATCACATCTAGAATATGCTGTACAATTCTGGGTTCCATATATTAGAAAGGATATATAATTAATTGAAAGGGTTCAGCATAGAGCTACAAAAATAATAAAGGGGATAGCAAATCTCGACTCTAAGGAACGTTTAAGCATATTCATATTCATATTCATATAGAGTGGGGAGGTCAGGAAAGCCTTAGGTGCTGATTCCACTAGGGAATATTGCCTCAAACCCCATTGTTTTTCGATACTCATGTCAGAGAAAGCCAGATTCCTTAAGAAAGGCCAAAAGGCTTTTGACAGGTTCTTCGTGAATAGTATCAAGTTCTGTTCCAAGACCTAAACTTGAGTGCCTTATGTGAAGCAGAGCTTCGCATTCAAAAAGTATGTGTGTGTGGGGGGGGGGAGAATTTATCTCCACCATATTGCATTTCCTGCATAGAGGTTCTTCTTTACAGATTCCCATCCTATGAAGGTGTTTCTTAGGTGATAGTGGCCTGTGAGAAATCCAACTATCACCCTCATCTTATCCCTGCTAAGACGAAGGATCTGAGATGATATTTTCAAGGAAGGTTCTTGAATCATAAGCCTTGCATGTTTTTGATCGGTGGTTTGCTTCCACTTTTTTGTAGTTTCTTTAAGCATTTTTTCTCCTATCACCCTTTTTGCGGTAGTCTTAGAGATCCCGCAAAAAGGCTCAGGGCTTAAAGGTAGGTCTGCAGTCCCCAGTTTGGCTAACTAATCTGCATTTTCGTTTCCTTCTACACCAGTATGCCCTGGTACCCAAGAAAGAAAGATCCTATTATGGGTCCCCAAGTCTTGTAGAAGGTTACTACATTCCCAAACAAGTTTGGAGCTTATTTGGAATGAGTTTATTTTGCCTTTAAGGCTGCTTGACTGTCACTAAATATGTAGATATTCCTATTTGAGTAGGATCTTCTAGAACATTCAGGTAGACAGTAGATGATAGCAAGCAGTTCCGCTTGAAATACTGTGGCATGTTTTCCTAATTTTCAGGAAATCCTTGCCTTAGGTCTGACCCCACAGATTCCAGCACCTGCCTTTTCGTTTTTTCTGGAGCCATCTGTGTACCACACAATGTCTCCATTTGTGAGCTTGTAGTTTTCCTCTTTCCATTCCTCTCTTAGGTCAATAAGTACCTCAAAGGGTCTTTGAAAGAGGAATCTTGTCTCCATGATGTCAGAGGGCATCAAAAGTATAGGGTCAAAGAATTTTTGGTTAATACTGGTGTGGGACTTTTGGCTGGCAAAATCCATCCACAGTCCAGCATTTTCCAGTCTGTAGGAACTTCTTCTGGCAGCACCACTGATAAAAATATCAAGTGGGACGACATATAGAATAATTTCCATGGCTCTGGTGGGAATGGAGGACATAGCACCTGTTATACTCAGGCAAACAGCTTTTTGAAGACTGGTCTAGCTTGGTCTTAACAGTCAATTGTTCCGTCTTTTCCCACCAGACCACAGCCGCATAGGTCACAATGGGTCTAATAGCCATAGTGTATAGCCAATAGATCATCCTTGGCCTTAGACCCCATGATTTACCAAGAACTCTTCTACATCGTAGAAGTCCAACTTTTGCTTGTGTAATTTTACTTTTCAAATGCTGATTCCAGGTTAATTTAGTGTTCAGTATAACTCCCAGATATTTAACCTCGCTCAGCATATTTACTTTTTCCCCTAGTAGGGTAGGAATATCACTTTTGTTAATGCAGGTTCTTCTTCGTGTAAATGGGACAAGAGTAGTCTTTTGAGGATTTACTCTCAAATACTTTTCACAGCACCATCTTGCGATTCTGTTCAGGGTCCCCTGCATGATATTTATCACAGTTTTCTCATCCATGCCCGATATGTAGACAACAATGTCATCTGCATATCCCTGGGCATAGATGCCGCTTTGATTGAGGTCTGCAATTAGGTCATCTGCACCAGATTCCACAACAGAGGGGAGAGAACTCCTCCCTGAGGGCAGCCTCTAGTGGGTCTAGCCTGAAGTGTTGCCCCAAACAACTCGGTTGTAATAATTCTGTCTGCTAACAATGAGTTTATCCATTTGCAGACTTGTGGTTCAATAGCTCTGCTAGCAGCAGCAGCACCGATTGAGTTAAAAGAGGTATTATCGAAAGCACCCTCAATATCAAGAAAAGCTGCCAAAGCCATTTCCTTGTACTCCAGGGTCTTCTCAATCTTTACAACCAGGTGTTGCAAAGCCACCTCTGTAGATTTACCGGGTTGATAGGCAAATTGGTTTTTGTGAAGAGGTCTGGTACACCTCATTACATCCCTAATGTGTCTATCAATTATTTTTTCCATACATTTAAGTATGAAAGACGATAGACTGATAGGACGAAAGTTCTTAGCCTGGCCATATTGGCTTTTTCCAGGTTTGGGCAGAAAGACTACCCTTGCCTTTCTCCATGGTCTGGGGATATATTCAAGAGCTAGACTGGCTCTGAACATTTTAAACTAGACCCGTGAGATGAGATCGGCCAATTTCTGAAGCGTAATCGGTATTATCCCATCTGGTCCTGGAGTTTTATATGGTTCAAATGAGTTGATAGCCCATAATACTTGTTTAACAGAACGTTTAAGCAAGCTAAACATGTATACACTGGAAAGAAGAAGGAGGAGGGGGGGGGGTATTTGATTCAGCTTTTCAAGTTGGTAAAACAAGGGGACACAGAGGGCTTTTCAAGTTGGTAAAACAAGGGGACACAGAGGGCTTAAATTTCAATAAGCATAACAGAACAAGGGACCATGGGTATAAATTGAATAAGACACATATTAATCGGGATTTAAGGAAAAACTACTACGGTAATAGGGTAATAGACGAATGGAACGCGTTGCCAGAAAATATAGTTAATTCAAAGGGAGCGTACGAATTTAAGATACGATTGGATAGTCAGTGGGAATTGGGGAATTCATTAACAAAGGACCAACCTTGTTGGGCTTGAGCCTGTAGCTGGTCGTCAATATTTGTATTTGTATTTGTTATCAGGCCTATGTTCGAAATTACTAAACTCACTGTCTCTAATAATATAAAAGGAAGTGTTTGTTTGTTTGTTTGTTTCTTGTGATCAAAGAGTCCTGACGAATCTATGGCATTTACAGTAATGGGATTTGGCACACAGGTAGTCCGAATTTTTTGCAATTTTAGGGCTGAGGCGAATTTAAAAATTCAATCGAGAACATTTTAAAATGAATTTAATGAAATTTAATCATTATTGAATGCAACAGCATAGAAGTAACACCTGCTGTCACAGATTCTAAATTTATTATTTTCGTTTCCGTTTTGATTTTGCTCAGAGGAATGATTTTCCAGCCAGACGATAAAAACAAATAATCTTTTAACTGGAGTCACTTAGTTCTTTTTTCTATCTCCTAGACCGCTGAAGATAGAGTAAAAATTTCAACAGATTTGAAATCTGCAGAAAATTTCACTTTATAACGATACCTAAAAATATGATTTTCTCTAAATAAATAATTTTAAAATTAAATATATGTGTTATATTTTCGTAAGACAGATTGTGACGTCACCAAGAACTTTCTCTTTCCAAAAATAAACAGATTGCATCTTCTGCCCTTCGCGTTAAAAAAAAAGAAACAGATAAAAATTTCCTGCCTTATTCCATTTGAGCGAATGTGAGCAAAAAAAAAAAAAAAAAAAACATATTGACTGGGATTGGAAAGTTCGTTTTCCTATAATCGGAATTGTTAAAGATAGATTGAAAATTTCAACGGATTTGAAATCTGCGGAAAATTTTACACCAGTTTACTACCTTACATCTCGGCGTTGCCCGTGGTGTTGGTTTGCGAAGTAATTTAAATACTTGAAACTTATTCTTTACGTAAAGTTAGTTGGCTTGTTTTTCTAATGCGGTTGCAGCACTTCAACACAAGATTTCAAACAAAGAATTGCAAATTGATAGATGATAGTTTATTGGTCAACACCAATTAGATTAAACGTGATACGCCTTGACAAAATGACGATAAACTATATCATAAGGTAACCCCCTATCTCTAATATATATCTTCATTGAATATATCTTCAACGGATTTGAAACGTTGATTGTTTATATTTTGGATTGTTTTGATTGAATAATTTTAATTTAATTGTCTTTAAACATGCCTTCAAAATAAAATACAGTTACTCCAAAAAATGAATATAAAGTGATTTAACATTTTAACTCACTAGAACGCTAAATCATTGAGAACCCTGAGCTTGCTTCTTAGCGACGAGACGGTTTCATCTGGGGGTAATGGGAGACAATGACACCCGAAGTGTGTTGCTTATGTCCAGTTTATTCCGTTGTTTTGTTTTATTGCTGTCACTACAGAAAACCCCACTTTACACCGATAGGTTGTCGGAAATGGCTATAGGGATTTAAGTGCTGTGGTGGCAATCTCAGAGTATTCCGTCATGACTTTAATACAGAACACCGGCAGAGTTGTTGTCTCGAACGTAGTTTTAAGGCCGCCTTCATTTGCAATCTCCAGCAGTTGATCTTCTTGCACAGACATGCTAGATTTACCTGATTTGTTGACAAATGGGTTGCAGATCCATTACTTACTAGTTCGTGGGTCTTTTGTAGTTGGAAAGTAGCGATCAAACTCTTTTAAAAGCAAAGACAGCTGATCGTGCACCAACTGGGTGAATGAATGTTTAGGCTCAGTCTCGCCTAAAATCCCCGCTAATGTCTGAAACATGTCCAAAATGTTCACGCGCCGTCCACACAACTTCAGTTTGGCTTTAAATGCAGCTACTTTGTCTGCCAAATTGAAAACAGCTATCACATTTGTCAAAATCGGAAAATAGAGACATACAGAATTCATAATTGAAGCTCTAGCAACAGAACAATTTTCAAGTTATGATTTACCGTCTCCTAATTTGAGTGAACCGCACAAACCCGAGAGAAATACACCGCAGTAAATAAAATGGAAATAATTTAATGTTCCTTGGGCGGCCCGGCGACCATTTGATCCACGGACCGGTACCGGTCCGCGGCCCGGGGGTTGGGGACCACTGATCTATAGTGTTCTCAAAAGGCTTGAGATTTAAGAAATCGTAATGTCAGTGTAACGTCAGATGAAGAGGGTTTATTTAAAGTGTCAAGAAGTTTATGACCGATGTAATGTCAAATGGAATGCTTTAATAATACTTTTAGGGTTAGTTATGGATAGTTGATCACTTGAAAGGAGTTTTATGACCTCCACATAAGGAATTCTTGAACATGTCTGCTTTGCGTCGGCCTGGTCAGAGAAGCCGCGTTTAGGGCGGTACACTTTCCACGTCGTCTTCGGCCACGCTCCTCACGTTTTCACTCATACGGTATCTTATTTGGTGTTTTTCGAATCTCAAAGACCTTGGATTTTTTCCTAATTTCCATCTTGTCTGCCGCAATTGTACTTTGCGTCTTGTTTCCTGGGAAACTAAAATTTTAAAATCGATGAGACATATTTAGTCCTTATACTTCGGTCTAAATTCAGGTTTATCCCTCCGGCGTGTTACGCGTAAGGTAGAGAGACTCCGTATCTACGAACTGAGGTACTGACATCAACGGTATGACACGTTGTTGAAATGTGATGATATATAAAGAGACATGTAGGTGCAACTCGATAACGACCCAAATGTGGAACATTTTATCGACGTTACCAGCTCTCACTTGTGGACGGAGTCATTGTTTTAAGATCTCAGAAGAGTAAGTCACGGGAACTTACGAATCGCCTTGGGAAGTTTGTCTATCGAAGGGCAGACTAGTACTTTTAATCACGCTGGATAATCACATTAATAAATTAATAATTTGTCCCACATTATAATTCAAGCTATTCCTCACAACCATGAGACAGATCTTCAAACCTGGTGACTGGAAGAAACAGCATGAAGCTGAGCTCACACGCTTCGTTAGAAAGTCGATGTTCTTTCAGACTCAACCAACATATTGTGCTTTAAGGATGACCGTCAATATTGTGTTAGATGCGCTGTTTCTTCCTCTATCCAATCTCTGTATGTCTCTTTACCTGCGAGCAGAAGCAACGAGAAGGGGTTGCAACTTTTCGTGACGCTCAATTCCGAAGTATGGTACCATGGTGAAAGAAAGACGTTTCCTATTTCGAAAAACATGTTAACATATACATTTCCTTACCAATTGGTAGTCATCTGACCGTGGTTCAAAATTACGTGGTGTTGTTCTTGGATATTTTCTGTTAGGATTGATCCCATACCGTCATCAATAGCCCGTTGTGTTGCTTCAGTATGACGTTGATTCAAATATCTACCAACCATACCTACCTTTTCAATTTGGGGTCGTTGTGGCTCAGTGGATATGCCCACTGCCTTCGAGTTGTAGTAGGCTGTACAGGTTCGATTCCTGTCAGGTGCCTTCCTCCCTGGGTGTATTTCTTTTTTCTGTGTGTGTCTATTACTTGATATTGTATATCTTGTGCCTGGCGCAGCATTGCCAAATATGGTCCCTGTGCCATAAAACACCCAAACCAACCTTTTGGGAGAATAGAATCTTCGTTTGATAATGCCGTTGGTAATGATTACTGGCCTTATATATAGAGGTGGATAACGACTCAGGCGCAGGCCTTTGACAGTTGGGATGTTTCGAATGTACGTAGCATGACACGAGGCGTTGTAAAAAAATTAATCGCATTTCTAGGAAGAAAAATACTGTCCCGTTTTGGTTTTTGTTTCTAAAGTTTGAAAATGCTTACTGAGCGACTGTTGAGTTAAGATTAGACAGTAGCTACTTATCTGGATCGTGTGAATTATCATATGGCTCTGATATTTCAAGTGAGGTGCGCTTTCCTTTCTGTAAGACTCTTCCATTTTAGTTTAACTTTGCAAGAAAAATGCATCATAAGCTTGTATTCTCAATCTTTTTATTTGGTTTCCTTTCGAATGTCAAAGGTAAAAATTGATCATACTAATTTTTCTATTTTTTTATTACATAAGTAATACTTTACAATTATTTAAAAACTGCTATCATTAATATTATAAATTGACTCTCATATTCTATTTAAGATTCTACGAAAAAATGCCATTTTTGTGTAATGTATTTTCTTTAAATAGAAGATTGCTAGATTTTGTAGCAAAATGTTAAAGTAAATTTCCACTTTTAGTTTTACTTCTATAAGTCCAAAGACATTTATAGATAAAAAAAAAGAATACGTCATTAGTCTAGTACATAATCATATTTATTAAACAATAAATAACTACAAATATTTGTATTGTATGTTTGTAGTAACTAAAAGAAAAAGTGAGAGATGAGAGAGTTTTGGATGTAGTGTAAAATTATACGTTGATTCTAAAGAAATTTTAAGATGGTAGTTTCATGTTATTCATTTTGGTCATCTGGCGAAAAGGCAATTTAATCTTAATGATAAAACGGCTTACTTCACACTTGAGAACAGTTACAATATACTTTCTCAGACTATGGAAACGCCTTAGGAACAAAAACAACAAAATAATAGAATAAGCGCCACAATCATACTTGAGCGAATGCAGATTTTATTTTCAAAAAGATGGTTACATCTGTTAATTTGGATTCCTCCCTCATTTTTTGTATTTGTACATATATTTATATAATTCAATAAAAAAACTGCTTACCTCATGACGGACAATTGACAATTGTTTTGAACTCTTTAGAAGATAGAATGACATAGGAATTTATCTCTACTATTATAAAAATGTTTGAGAGTGTCTGAGAGGTCCAGACGAATCTTTAGAACTTACAGCCATCAAATTTGGCACACAAGTAGTCCTCAGGGTGACTGAATGTATCTCGAAGCCCAAATTTTAAATTTAATCTAAAACATTTTAAAATTAATTTATTAGCTTTTTTTTTCGTTTGGTTCTTCTTTTCACCAGCATTCTACTCTACCGTGGTGCGTTATGGTTGTCCAATGACGTCACTGGTCCAATAGTAAGGGAAGGAGCGGGTTAATTTGAATTGGACATGAACCAAGTTTGAACTAGGGATGTTACAAATAGTGATTTCATAGTAACAGTTTTAACTGTGACTGCTACTGGAGAATATCTGTGATTCTAAACTGCACTTACGAATTGGGCTAATCACCACTCCGATGAACTTCTGTATAGTGGTTCCAGGCTCAACCCATTGCGTTAAAACTAATTAATTTCCGTTAAAATTTTTTTATGTTAAAGCTTATTACATTTGGTTTTGATATCTTTGCCATTGTCAAATATTTACGTTGTTTGTCGGAATCAGTGAGGTTTAGCGTTAAGGATTAGTAAGGTGCAAGGAATGAGGCAACATGCCCGTGTCAAGTCGGGTAAAGAGAGGATTCATTCTTAAAATTAGTGGTTTTTCTTTTTAATGTTTTCAGTGTCAATAGGGGCATGACAAGAGTGCTGTCGCGGGTAACGCCATGAGGGTACTGCTAGAAGTAAATAGAAGAAAATGACGTCTCGGATTATTGGAGCTGACTGTATAATTCTAAAACTGACTCTGACTATTATGATGCGTACTTTTTATTATGCAACCAATTTTGTCTTTCCTTAAAAATTGAAATTTGAACCAAACCTTTAATTTATGAGATATTTTCTGGCAAGCTAAATATAGATGGTAGTAGTGTTTCTACGTTTATACGTGTTTCGTGTACGTGTTCTGAACCTGGCGTCTGTTGGCTTGGTTTTCGAATATGCTTTTTAGCACTTCGTCAGTAAAATTTCTTAATTGATGTATAATAGTTGATTGGTCAACACACCAATTATATTAAATACCGAATGTTAACAAAAATGGCGATAAACTACATTTTAAGGTAATTCCGATGTCTATCACGCATTTGGATAGCAGAAGTAAAATTTTCGAAGACCGTCTTCGTTTTCACTGAAAATCTCTCTGAAACAAACCAGCCAAAGAATGAACTTGGACTGATTGAGTTTGTAGACAAAAAAAGGAATTGAATTTATCTATCAAAACATTGTTGATCAGTAGGGCAACTTTTTTGTTGCAGTAAAAATGGGAAAAGTTGCATTTACCTCTCCTTAAAGTTGCATTTATGGAAATAAAGTTGCATTTATTTTTGATACACTAAAATATAAATTAAATTATTCGTAGAAAATGAAAAAGTTTATTGACAATTTTAGTAGTGTACAACACTATTATAATACATCATTAAATACAGACGTTGATGTCGTTGAATGTCCGATCTTGGCCGGTAATTTCTTTAACATTGAAAATCGGCGCTCGACAGAGACTGATGTTACCTGACATTGTTGCAGTAGCAAATACTAACTCTGGGGAAAATCATCTCGGGAAAGTGTAGCAATAACCGTCAGGTCAGTACTTTCTTCCAATCGTTTTTTAAGATACGCTTTAAGGTTCCAAGGATCTTCTTTGAAATCCATCTATCTGATATCTTCATACGCTGTCTTGATGTTGTACTCTTTCGATTCCAATTTTTTCTACGATGCGAATCAAACATTCGTAGCTGCTTTTGATTTTCATTAAACCTTTTGGCAGTTCTGGGTCACACATTGCTTCTATTACGAGACGCACTAAAATGCCGTTGTCACTGAAATCGCTCCCAATGTCTTTTACAGTGGGAAGTTGGTCGGCGTAATACAATGTTGTCCGAAGCCACATAGCTCAGGGAGTGAGTACTGGCTCAGGCTATTGGCCGATGGTCTGAAAGCGTGTTTTGTTCTGTGGCTGCCTTAACACTTGCGATGAGATTGTCCAGATTTGTGTAAAATCCGCTGACTTTTTCTGCAGTTGTAAAACAAGTGTGCCACGCAATTTACTTCGTGCAATCGCGGATAAAGCACCTTGAGTGTGTTTCCTGCCGCAGTCATATAATATGCAGTATCGGATAACAGATGCGCAAAATTCTTTCCCTCAACCATTCAGAGATTTTAAAACGTCATTTATAAGGCGAACTATATATTGATGATCGACGCTCACATCGCAAACTCTGCAGTCGATTACGCAAGTTTCCTCTGGATTATCAAGAGTGCCAACCACTGTGTTAAAGTACTTCTTGCCATTTATTTCACTTTCTTCTGTTAGGACGCACTCCTTCTTTCCATAAACGTGTTTCATTCGCAATACTTCGGCGTTCGCAAGATCAGACACACAAGATAGGTTGATTATGAGGGAAAAAATGAAATATTAGCTGTATATTAGTTAATTTTAAGCTAAATTTTAAAAAGTTGTAAATGGTTGCATTTATGCAGAAAGTTGCATTTATGTTGCGGTTATAACTCACTTACAATACATCCTATGTAGGTGGAATTTTTGTTTTAGTACTTTACATGCAGCGTAGAACGTGTGAAAAAAAGTTGCATTTGTTGCAAAAAGTTACCCTATTGATCAGTTTTAATCTCATCATTTCGTGTCTATTTTCATAGCAATTTATTGCTGATAAACATTTTTTTCAGAACATCTGGTGTTGAGTATTATTGTTTTACAGGAGTTCCAGAAGATATCTGCTCTTTAGATCCAGATCTCGGAGGATGCCATGCATTTAATGTACGGTACTATTATAATACGTACACTGGAAGCTGTCATGAATTCATTTTTGGAGGATGTCTAGGAAATAAAAACAACTTTGAGAGCCTTGATGAATGCGAAGCCTATTGTAAAGGTGATTTAAGTTCATAATTTTTCAATGAAATAATATCTTTTATTCTTGTGCATGAAAAACACAGTGAAAATTTTATTGCACAGTTTATAGTATCACACAACAGCTGCCTTTTCCTTGATACAAACTATCTTTTGAAAATTTTGAATGGTGAGTGCTAATAGTTTTTAAACGTTGACAAATGGTGTCAATTTGGGGAAATTATTGCATTGACATGTTCAATGAGAGGGCCAGGAATGGTTAAAATATCCCGGATGCAACCCTGGGAAATCCGAGGCAGTTATGGTCGGGCGTTATTGTGCTGGTAAAAAGCCAATTGGACGCGTGACATGAAAGAAAAACAACAGGTTGTAGACAAAATAACAATCTCTACTAAATGGGACTAATGTTGTTAAGTGATGGCTCTCCGCACAATTACACTAGAAGTTACAGCGGTATACCACTAGACAGTAAATTGATAATGGTTACTAAATATTGTCGAATACCTGGTGTGGTGCCATATCCGAGAGTCGAGGACAAGTGTGATCTGTCTTCCATTAGGGCGTATGAAAGACAGATAATGCCTGTCAGGATATGCAAGAAATTTAGTAGTACTACCCCCCCCCCCCACCCGAATATAAGGGATCTCAAACAGTAGCTGCAGAAAGCTTTGCATCATGCATTATTTTAAACAGGATAAAAAAAGGTGTACATTTGACTCCTTGCAACGTTATATATCGCCACCAGAGGGGGTTTACGAGTTTCTAATTAATGACCTCTACAGAAAAAATCTCTCAATTAAATTTGATAATAGGATTATTTCCTTTTGTCTTCATACATCACTCATGCAATTTCACTCCGATGAAATACTGGCTTCAAAATGTTTGGCTATGAGATTACTTTAAATATTCAATGCTGTCAATGGAATAATCAAGTGATTTTAAATTATTTGAAAGAATTGTTATTGATTCTCAAATTCTATTGAAATTAAAAATCACAAATTTTCCTGAACAGTCATACGCTTTTACAACTTGAACTTAAGCGCAATACCAATTTCGTTACAAGCAAAACTTGTCAAACCAGTTTCTAGCACACAGCTATCTCATGATTCTGAGGTGTGAAAAAGTACATATTTTAGCTATATATTCACCGAAATTAATAAATGTTTCATTTTCAACCTATCGTCTTTTTAGCAAAACACATTGCGAAAATTTTCAATTTTGACTTAGTTCAAAATTGAATTAAGTTTTAAATTTTGAATATTTAAGTTTTTCTAGACTCGAATGATGAACTTACTTGAATGTAAATTGTGAACCTCTTTGAACTGATGAAGTTTATTAAGCCTTTCATGACATTTTAACACATGAAGGTTAGATTGTTTCTTGAGAAGTAATGATAAGTAAAGCATAGAGAACTTTTCCCTTTTCTTTTTCTCGGTACTATTTTTTGACTTATTATGTTTTACTTTTAAGTCGGCGGTAGTTTTTTATTTTGATTCTGAAGTCACAAATAAGAACGCCTAACACTAAGTTTAACTCGTATTGCTATAAAAAAAAGAGGTTCGAATGATTTTTTGACATGATGTATAGTAAAAAAATAATTTTCAAGACGTTTCCTTTTTCTTTTGATTAATCTGAAACGTAAGGTAAAATAGGAAGGGAAAACACTCAATTCTATAATTTATTGGTCCACTTATCAACTAAGTTCCACTCTATAATCATATCTATTACATATACTAAGGTCAGAAGTTCTGTGAAAATTTAATAATTTGTTCCAACTGATTCATACCTTTATCATGTGTTTGCCGACCAACCGGTATAGTGGTTAAGGTGTTAGCCTCTAGATCGGAAGGTTCCTGGTTCGAATCCGGGTTCGGGCATGGATGTTTGTAAACGTATGGTGTAGAGGCGGCTGGTGCACCTTAAATCTGTCGTAGCCGAAAGTCCTCACGTTGGGTTGGCGTGGAAGTTTGGAGAGTGGGGTGCCAGCTCAGGTGTTGCTTCGTCATCTGACCGTGGTTCAAAATTACGAGGTGTTGTCCTCGGATCTTTCCCTTAAAAGGACTGATCCCGGACCGTCGTCAATAGCCCGTTGTGTTGCTCTAGTACGACGTTAACTAAAAAAATTACCAATTAAATTACCTTTATCATGTTTAATTAATTCTTTCTTTTCTAGGATTGGCAATGGATAAAGAGTGCACCAGAAAAGCAGACAGAGGTCCTTGTGAAGGTTATATTTGGCGCTATAACTATGATCAGGATTTGAAAGAATGTAAAAGCTTTGTGTATGGCGGGTGCAGAGGCAATAGTAACAACTTTAGAACATTAAAGGAGTGCAGTGAGACTTGTGCAAAGTCCTAAAGTTAAAACGAATACTTCAATCAAACCTGTCTTAAGAGATCACAATGATGATTCATTTTATAAACACTTCAACACGTACATTAAAAAATGAACCATTTAATCATTATTGTAACAAAACTTAGTCCCGGGAGCAGAAAGTGCTTAAAACTGCGACGTACGTCGTAGAACGAAGTCTTTGCCGAACAATTTTTCCTTAATTTCAATTTTTCCTTAATTCATTAGCAGTGCAAAGCGCTCGCTCATTGACTTAGCCTTTTATTATTTTCTAGCTGCGGAACAACCTTCCTACACCGGCCAAATTACTAGAAACACTTTATAAATAACACAGCTTCTATGTCAATGACAAAATATTTAACTTCAAAAGTTATCAACAGAATTGCAAATTCTGAAAGCATGCCTGGCTTTTAAATAAAATAAGTTAATTAATTATGATGTTTCATTATAAATATGTTATACATATTGTGTTTTACGTCTGTTTTTGATTTTACTGCAGTTTTCGAAATTCGGACAAAATGCCTGCAGAACAATTGCAATTGCTTGGAGTTGTGTTGCAGAACACTGAATATAATTCAACACCTGGGACTTTAGTTTACATTAATTTGTGCAGTACTGAAAATTTTATGTCTATTTTACATATTTCCATGTTTCTAAATGTATGAAAGAAATCTATCTCTAAAAATTCACATTGTAGTGAGTCAAAGAAAGGAATTTTAAATTTGATTGTAATAGTAACGTTTTTCTCAATGTGAGAACTTTGTTTTTATTATTTATACGTAATCCATTGTGCGAGGACTACCAAGTGTTGTTAATAAAATTTTTATTGAAAGAAAATATAAATGCTTGCCTTTATTGAAAGTTGTTTGCTAATGCTAATGCAGGCCTCGAAATAGATTTTTTAATACAGGTGCACAAGGTGCACCTAAGTTTTTAAATTAGGTGCACAGTTATGTACAGTGGGAAAAAATTAGGTGCACAGTTATATTTTGATGTGCACAGTGCACCTGTGCACCCGGGTATTTCGAGCCCTGTGCTAATGTATGGGGCATTTTCTGTCAATGTGGTTGGTGGTTGTGTTCCTGCCGCGATACGTGCTTACTGTACAGTATTTGATTTATTTTTCAAAAAAGATTTCTGCACTTCGCCTACAAAAGTTCTAAAGAACGAATTCTGTTCACATGAGGCGTTTTCTAGCGCGCGTTTTCCAAGGTCAGCTTATCTTATGTATTAAGTTATGTTTTTTATTCCCCTAATTCAAGTTTCTATCTTTGCGATCGTTGAAGATAGAGTGAAAATTTTAACGGATTTCAAATGAGCGTAAAATTATTCTGCGCCAGATCGATACCCAAAACAGATTTATTATTTAAATTATTTACCATTTGATTATTTAATTATTTATTAAACAACTAATTATTTATTTAAAGAAAATCACAATTAAGTAGTAGGTATCGATCTGGTGAAAAATTTTCCCCAGATTTCAAATCTGTTGAAATTTTCACTCTATCTTCGACGATTGCAAAGATAGAAACTTGAATTAGGGGAATGAAAAACATAATTTAACGTGTAAGAAAAGCTGATATTGGAAAACGCGCGAAAGAAAAAGCCTCATGTTAACAGAGCCTTAATGGAAGTATGATTGGGCAACGCCGAAATAGTCTAGTAATACTTATTCTTGTAATAACAAACCAGTGATATACACATACACATTCTAGTGATTGTAATCGCATGTTTGTGCAAGGTTGATGGAATGGAGGAATGGAATGAAATTTGGGAGTTAATGGCACCGAAAACAGACAAGCATGTAAGATTGAATTACAGTGCTTTCATTTGCATTAACTTTCGTAATAGATCGCCAAAAAAAAAAAAAAAAAAAAAAAAAAAACGTTCTATCGCCATTTTGGAAGAATTTTACGGTTCTAAAAAATTAAGAAATAGAAGATTTAAAAAAAAAAACCACCAGAAATATTCTGCGAAGGGAGAATTGAAATGAATGCATAAAGACATTTTAAAGAGCAAATTTAAATTTCGGTATTTTCACAATTGTTTGTTTCTGATCTCTTTACAAAGCATTAAACAACGTTTAAATACCTTATTTCCCAATCACAATAGGAAATATTTACACTGAATTGAATAAAAAAAAGCCAGCTATGGGAATCGCGATAAAAATAATGATAGGATATTACACAATTCTGGGATCATATTATTTCCCCTTCAGCTTGTATAAATACCATTCAAGTACTCCTTACGTAATGCTATTTGCTAGAAAAGTTTGATCAGTTCCTATATTCCGAGAAACGTAACTGATTATCTGGAATATTAAATTCTGAAACGTTGGTTGTACCCCTAAGCTTTGAAATTTCTTTTTCAGATAGAAGTCTTATTTGACTTAGGTGAGATGTATTTTCTTTATTTTTAAATTTACTGTTGTTTCAAAATAATGGCAGAAAAGGTGTGATTTTGTAAAGTTAGATAAAGTCTAGAAACACAAAATTAATAGCTGGAAATATAATTTTAGAGCATTTGGGAATTTTCTTTCCCAATTCTAGAAATTTCTAAGCAGTCAAGAAATACTTAAAAAAATTTTTAATTTTAATTTTTCATCATAAAATAGTCCTACATTTTGCAGCTCTAGTTGCATAATTCAAGTTTGACACATGAGTTTATAAAACTTGTAACTATAACATAATTTATCAAATAATACGACGAATTGAGTCTTAATCAAAATGAACAGGATAAAAACCACACTTAGACTTTTGAGCATTAAACATTTTTTTTTGAGTTTTGTATTGACGACATCAAGAACCCTCGAAAAAAAACTTGTAAATCAGCACTTCTTTGAAACTAAGAAATTTCTTTAATGACAGAAAATTTAAGATTCAAACACCTGTATTTATAAATGTTATGTTTGAGTGTTATTTCTAAAGTTCAGTGACTTGATTTAATACGGTCGTTCCTCGATTTTTTGTAAGATGTGATTTATATTTTAGAAGCTATGTAAAAATTATTGGAATGCTATTTTTACACAATTTTAACGCTAATTTACATGTTTTGAAACAATATGTTATCAGTGGAGAGTGGATTTTTAAGAATTTTACTGTAGTTAAATTGCGGATTTTTAAATTGACTGAAATCACGAAAAATAGTTATTTTTTATTCTCTTAGGTCTATAATCTACACAAGAAAAAAATACACGAAGTGCCAAGTTATTTTATTGCTGTTGTGTGCAGTTGTGAGTTTGATTTCATCTCGTAAGAATATTTTACTTTGTTTTAAATAATAACTTATTGATGAATGGCATTTAGGCTACTTGCACACACATCGATTTCGGTCGTGTGATTAATTTGGTGACATGAAGAAGTGCATGGAAGCTTGCACGCAGTTCAATCTACTCAAGAAGCGACTAGATCTCCGTTTTCCTGTCGCCGATTGCCACTACAACAGACGACTGTCGTTGTTTATTTTATTCGAGAAACAAAATAAAAGGCCTTTTTTTTAATTCTTTAGTCCAAGTTTCTATCTTCTCGATCGTTTGTGACAGAGTGGAAATTTGAAATCTGCGGAAAATTTTATACCAGATCGATACCTTAAATGTGATTTTCTTTAAATAAATAATTTTTCAATTGCAACTTTTATATTTTCGCAAAACGAATTTGGCCGCATTTGATGAAGTTGAATGGAGTACTTAGTTGCTTTAATTTATTATAAACATCCATTAAAAATAGGGTGCTTATAAAATTCGATGTCATTCGCTGCGCAAAACTATAAACATAAACTAACGATTACAGGGAAGAGAAACAAACAAATAATTGCGTTCGAACATATGTGCTCCAACATGCCGCCAGTCCTAAAGTAGCTTCAAAACTTTCATCATCCCTTTCACGTACCATGTTACCCAAATTTTATTTGTCACTAGCCACTGTGTGACTAGCCCGGCGTTGCCCGTGCCCGTGGTGTTGGTTTGTGAAGCAAACCAACAACAGGGGCAATGTCGTGATATTTGGTTCTTAGCTGGTGTAAAATTTTCCGCAGATTTCAAATCTGTTGAAATTTTTAAACTGTCGTTAACAATTCCGATTTTACGAAAACAAGAACTCGACAACCAAAGTCAAAATGTTTTTATTTCTTTGGTCTCCTCCGCTAAAATGAAAATCTTTTTTTATTTTTGTTTTAACGCGAAGGGCAGAAAATACAATCGGTTTCCTTTACTGGAATCCGTTTCGTAGGAAATCAAAATGAATGAATCTCAAATCAAACGAAGGTCATTCGAATGTGATCTCTACCCGGAGATGAAAAGAAATTGGCATAGTTCCAAAGGCTGACGTCAATGTGACACGTGAGGGCGAAAAGTCTAAATTTTGAGTCATACTCGGAATTACCGCGAAAGAATGAGAATGATGAAAAAAACTATTAAATTCATTAAAAAATGTTCTAGATTGAATTTTAAAAATCGCCTCGACCCTAAAATTGCAAATAATTCGCACTACCTGTGTGTCAAATCCCATTACTTTAAGTGCCATAGATTCCTCAGGACTTTGCGTTCAAGAAACAAACAAACGAACAAACAGAGAGACAAACACTTTCTTTTATAATAGTAGAGAAGAATGGCAGAAAATTTAGACAATGAAATCTTACTTTCATTAGTACAAATGAGGCCAGTTTTATGGGATTAAACATTATTTTGTACAGATGTACAAAGATAAAAATACTACAATTAATGCATGGAAAGAGGTCTTCTTTAACAAGGAATCATTTTTTGTACCTTAAACTAATATACTTTTTTTTAACCGATTCGTGTTGTTTTCCTATCGTATTTGCAAACAATAGTGCACTTTTGAGATCAAATTAAATTTTTCAGTGTTTACTAAATTTTTCGGTGTTAAAAATTATCTTAATTTTCTTCAAGTAACTAGGTGTACTAAGTACCTACTTACCTACCAATAAAATGCGTAGATGACAGTACACATCAGTCAATTTAACTACAACTAAGACTATCAGAAACGAAGAGTAATTCTCCGACCTTCTCTCTTTCAGGGGATTTCTAGCACAAATGGAACCACGAATGGAATAACGACTGGGAATATTTCAACAAAAATTTGATGAAAACTCACGAGAAAACGTGAGAATTATGCTAAACTAAAAACAATCTAAGAATGATCAAAAAACAGTTTATGTCAAAAATCGGAAGATAGCAAAGATAATTTCTGTCTATATAATAACGAAATTTCGATAAAAATAGTGATAACACTAACTTCAAGATTAATATATAAATTCTACGAAAATAAGCTCACAGTAAATTAAGTTCAATAAAACAATCTAATAAGTTCATTTTCAAAAGCCATATCGAGTTGAATTTAACACGAGAATGTGAAAGATGTATGAAAATTGAAACTTATCTTTCACATTTCACGTTAAGGACATTAAAAAAAAATCTTCTAATTGAATGTTTAAATTTATCTTTATCTTAAGGACATTTGTCAAGCATTAAAACTTAAACGGAACTTTGTTGGCATACGTTATCTCAGAAATAAAATTACCTACTATCCACTTTGTTGTAAACTCTTCAAAACATCGAATACGATTTAATAATCATCCTATTTTTAGCTGCTATTTATATAAAGCAGTAAATTATGGCAACTAAATACTCTATTCAAGTTACATCTTTTCTATAAAACGAGATAAATAGCCCTTTTTGTATTCGTAATCAATATCTTCGTCAAATGCGCCTAAATTCGTGTTGCGAAAATGTACAAGTTACAATTGAAAAATTATTTATTTAAAGAAAATCACATTTAAAGATATCGATCTGGTGTAAAATTTCCCACAGATTTCAAATCCGTTGAAATTTTTACTCTATCTTTAACGATAGCGAAGATAGAAACTTGAACTAGAGAATAAAAGCCCTTTTGTTTCTGGAATAAAATAAACCACGTCAGTCGTCTGTTGTGTGCATGCAACGCACGATAAAATATCGTTCCGATATTTCGACAGAAAATTGACGTGTGTGTGCAAGTAGCCTTTCGGAAGTAGGAGTCAAAAGTATTACTAAACGGCTTTGCAGGATACAATAATCGTTAAAATTTTTTCTATAGAATTGCAGAAAAGTAAATCAAACCCTCATGAAAAGTGCATCCTTCAAATTGGTTCAAATTCAAAGATACTATTCGAAAAGGAATAACGTCTTGCATTATTTGACACGTATAAAGAATTTGCATAGGGCTGTCTTCATATCAAATTGACTACAAAATTCCTAATTACTAATAGCAGCACCTAATTTTCAGGACATACTTTAAATCTACACGAAATTTGACCTTGACTACTGAGTTTCAAGTGATTTGGTTAAGACGTTTGGATATTTTGAAAATACAATAGAAGGCTTGATGATCTGTTTCGAAGACTATTCGTATGTACCTAAATAAGCTTAACATCATGCCAATATTTTTTATCTACGGTTAAAGAACCCGGTAAAGATGTAATATCCTAGGCATCTTTGTTGCCAAGTAAATTTTGTCGCTAAATCAAGATGGCGGCCATCTTGGCGATTCGATTTGTTATTTATGGAAGTTAAAAATGGTTGTCATAAAAAATGACATTAAGGCGTTGACCAATCATAGAACGCGATAAATCGAAATTTTAACCAATCATAGAACGAAATTTCATTGCCATGATTTGAATCTAAACGAATTTTCATTCAATGCCGTTCAATGCAATTCAATGCAATTCGAACGGGTTGCCGTAAAGCTGGATCAAAACAACAGATTACCATGTTTGGTAATAAATCGCCGTTGCCTCGGTCAAGAACCAAAACAAAGTTTATGAAATGGTTACTTTTTATGGAATACTGAAAACCAATTTTTATATAATTTCACCCAAATAGTTAGGTAGCTGTGTGTGTAATTTTTAAATCTCAGAAGCTTGTTTGGAAAGGAAACAACTTGAAATTAATATTATAAAGCTACCATTCGTAGTGTTTGATTGTGGGACCGAATATCGCCAAATTTATCTTCCGGGTGGTTGTCTCGACGAGGTATCTCGTCATTAGCAAAACTGACCACATCTTGATGAACGAGATACATCGTCATTAGAAGAAAACTGACCAAATCTTGATCTCTTCGTCATAAAAAAAACCATTATCGTGATGACGAGATATCTCGTTTTTTAGCAAAATTGATCAAACTTGGATGGACGATATAAATCATCAAAACCACTTGAAGGGTTAAAATATTAGATGTTGTATTGCTTGCATTTTTTGGTTCGGTCATAGGTATTTTTATTATTGTCATAAAGCTCTTTCGGGATTATTTATAATTAAAAACATTGAATTCGATTCACCCGCGTAATAACTGAAAATTAAGTGCTTCAACTTGCCATTAAAAAATTGTTTCGTAACTATAACTTTACCAAAATTGTTTGCATATAATTAAAGTCAAATAAAATTTTTCACAATTAATTTTTAAAGTTAAAAAAAAAAAAAAACGAAATTTTTTGATGTAACAAAGATACTTATTTGAAGAGCCCTAGATTGAATTAATATTAATAGTATTTGCATGCAATTCGTAAAGGTCCCGAATAAGCAATAAATGGTTAGGAATTTCATTTGCAGCGCACCAAACTAATAATTGCTAGTTAAACAATTCGGAAACATTCTACTAATTATTTAAGTGTTCTCATCAATTTATGGTACTGTACAGTAAATTTTATAAAATAAGCACATCTTTCTACTTCGCATGTTAGAACAAGTCAGAAGTGAGCGGAAATATGCCAACACTCGCTAGATATACAAATACAAATATAAATATTGACGACCAGCTACAGGCTCAAGCCCAACAAGGCCGGTCCTTTGTTTATGAAGTCTCCAATTCCCACTGACTATCCAATTGTGTCTTAAATTCGTACACTCCCTTTGAATTAACTATATTTTCTGGCAACGCGTTCCAACTGTCTATTACCCTATTAAAGTAGTAGTTTTTCCTTAAATCCCGATTAAAATGTGTCATATTCAATTTATACCCATGGCCCCTTGTTCTGTTATCCCTATTGAAATTTAAGCCCTCTGTGTCCCCTTGTTTTACAAACTTGAAAAGCTGAATCAAATCCCCTCTCCTTCTTCTTTCCAGTGTATACATGTTTAGCTTACTTAAACGTTCATTATAGTCGAAATTTGCTGATCTGCCTTGCATTTTACAAAGTATAATTCATGCGACAATGTGTCAATAGTGAGTTTTAGAATGATAGTGGATACAGTGGACTTGGAAAATTTTGGCCACACATTTTTTAGCATATTATTACCCATACTCTTATTCTTAAAAAAAATTCCATAAGTCAAAAAGGTCAAAACTGATTAGAAATTATACTGGGTAACTGCACCATACCGAACATATATATGCACGTGATCCCCTCAGAGAGTTATTACGGATGGATTAAGCCTACAAAGAGACCAACTCAAACATTTTGTGAAATATGAAGTGAAATTTGTTGTTTTTATCAATATATAATGCAAATTGTGGTTTTTTTTAGGTTATTTAAATTATATTATTTTTATATTTGGGTTACAGAAAAGAAAAGCTGTCGGTTGCCAACGAAATACGGGGACTGCAAAGTGATATTTGTCAGATGGTTCTACGAGGTTCGAGACAATACCTGTAAAGTGTTTTACTACAGCGGCTGTGGTGGAAATGCAAACAATTTTTCAACGAAAAGACAATGTGAAGTAAGGTGTAAACAGAAAAACGAATACAAACCTTCTGAAACAATGTAAATACTGATTGGTTTAAATTTCTTCGTTTTTGTTAGGGTGTTTAATGTGTTGATTATATAAGCACACATGAACACGCCATTAAATAATTTAATAAAAGTTAACCAGTGAACGTTATTAAGTACACAATTTGAAACCATATTTATTTGAGTAAAATGCTTGTTTGACTCCCCCATTTTGTACTTTTCACAATCTCATCTGCGTTGGTAAACTTTTATAGAATATTTTATAAATAACAAAAACGAAAATTGTATAAAGAAGTTTTCTTTAGTACTAACTAACATATGGAATTCAAGTTTGTCTTAGGAAATCTAAGGGGAAAATCTAAGGGGAAAATATACTTAAACCTCCAAGCGTCTAGTTGATTTCGGATATGTAGCGTTGCTTTTACCCTACAATACAACTGACGACGAAATGATCACATCTATTGGGTGACAGAATTCTAGGAAATGTTCAATTTGTCGAGAAAGTAAAAAGTAGTGAGAAGTCGTGCAGAGCTCTGATGGTTAACGTTAAAAACAAGATTAAATAAATTACTGATAGCATTTTCACAAAAAAAAAAAAAAAAAAAAAAAAACACTGCAAAATTCGTTGACAGTATAAGTTTTTTAATCAAGCTTTGTAAATGCATTCAACAGTAAATCGTAAGTTCTGGTGTAAGACTGATAGTAAAACAAACTCAATGCATTGCACTATTTAATTTACACAAGCTCCGATATGCGAAATAGTTGTTTTTTGTCTAAGGGGATCGGTGCAATCCATCTCTGTGATGTTAAAATGGTCAAATTTTAAGGAATATTTTCTCAGAATCTTTTATGTGTATTGATTTGAATTTTTTTATGCAAGTAATGAAGACACTAACACATAGATTTTTAAAAAACTTACAGTTTGAAACTTTGAGAATTTGTTTTCTTCAACTCCTATTTTTGTAATGACCAGTTTTCATCCTTTTAAACAATCAAAATGAACTTTTCTGAGCAGATAGAAAAAAAAGCCTGAGTTAAAATATGGTTATAGGGTTTTTACTCTTTTTTGTAAACCATTTTTTTTACATTTGCTTGAATAGACTTTGAAAAAATGTTCCTTTTACGAAAGAAATACACATTTTGAGATATTGAAGTTTAAGTATAAAAACGTCCTTACTTCAGGTACATACGTTACAGGTTACGTTTATTATTTTTCAAAAAATTATTTAAAATACTTCTACTCAACTTATCTCCATAAATAATATATCATTTTAAACAGAATTGTATCAGCATTTACTTAAATTTATAAAAAACTATTAGAAATTTTGAAAGATTTTTTTGCACGAGTCCCCTTAAAACGATTTTAATTCAACATTATGTATGAAATAATTTATGAAATTTTTTAAAAGGTTTTTAATTCTGATAATTTTAGTCCGATCTATTTAAATCGATCTTTTTGATGGTGCACATGTGTTCCCATGCTTTCTGTTGTTTTATACAAACTTAGATAGTCCCTTTATGATAATAAAATAACATAAGTAGTTCTTTTCCTTGAGGTATAGTTGCAAATCGGTTAATCTATGTTTGTAAAGGTAATATAATGTAAAGGTAATATATAACCTTTAATTCATTTTGCAATATTTATTTTTTAATATAATATATAGCCAATACTACATGGGTACCCAACTTTCAGCAAAAATTTGAAATGATACAATCATGTACAATACGGATGGGACACTGATTAGAGACATGATTGTCATACCACAATTCATGATTATAACTACTGTAGCGGAGGGACTCTTCTGTTGAAGAGAAAAAGGACAATCCTCGCGGTAGCTCAGTCAGAAGAGCGTCGGGCTCGCATCAGAAGGGTTGTGGGTTCTGTCCTCGGCGGAGCCTCCAATACTGATGATTGCGAGATCGGCGCTTCGACCTGGCTAAAGACCGTCGTGTTCACTAATGGTGACTGGGGCACGTTAAATAGGTCGTGGTCACAATGTCCCCCATGTTCCCATACCAAATCAATACCTCTGGGGGTACCTGATCAGGGGGTTATCGGCCTCTGATTGGGATCTAAATTACGATATGTGTGAGTGAATGGATGTATGAAAGGGACCTTCCGGTTAAACGGATGTGTCATGTATGTCGAGCAAAGTCGGACTTCCTTCCAATGGGGCTCAATAACATGGAAGGCGCACCCCCCTCGCCTCTTGCCGTCTTCGACGGGCCTGGCACTCCTCTGGTCTACCACAGTGTAGGCATAAGAAACAACAACAAACAACAGGACAATCCTTTTGCTTTTTTAGCTTTTCAGAGAAATCAATGACTGCAAATTAGCAGAAAAGTCTCGTGTTATAAAGTTTAAGACATTTCCACCATTACACACATAACATTATCTATTGTGTTCTGATGTTTGGATCTGTCCCATTGATGAATAATTAGTATAATTATAGCAACAAGAATTAATACTAAATGGGTACCAAACGTTCAGTAAAATTTTGAAATGATACAACTATACACAACGAGAATGGGGACCTAATTAGGGACATGATGGTCGTATGTCGCAACACACTCTCATAAACGCTGTAGTTGAGAAAGCAACATTTGTTGTATTACAGCTGTGTTATTTTGTTCTAAGGTTTTTCAGGGAAGCCAATGACTAAGTCAGCAGAAAATTCTCAAGTTACGGCGTTCTACACATTATTCAATTTTACCTACACTATGTAAGTAACGCGTTATGATGTTTAGACACATCCGTTAATCCACAAATCGAGTTGTAATGATGTAATGATAGTATCCGAAAGTGATATTGTATGAGTACCAAATATTTAGAGGCACTTGCGTAACCCGGATGATTAGGGATATCATGGTCATATACTACAATGCATTCGCATAGTAGTTGTAGTTCTCAAAGATTATTTCGTGAACTACAAAAAGGCAATTTTCTTTCAAATCATTAAAATTTTTGACCCACCCCCCCTCGTCTAATGAGAGGGTTCCAATAAAAATATGCTGGTGAACAAGCCAACACGGGAACTACCCCTGAAATGCTTTTCCAAATACGTTAAAGCAGTGTCCTACTACAGCGACAAAATCTCACTTTATGATGCTCAGACATAACATTCAGGCAAAAGAAATCAAGTGAAAGGTCTATAAAGTGCGTTTTAGATGTTTTGTAACTGACACCAATTGATTTTCAAATTCGATTCAGTTTCCCAAAGGGTATGAAATGATTCATGCTAGACGCAACACAATACAAATGAATTTGAGAACAAAGATTTTGCATTAAATCCCGCCATGGATTATAAAGTCGTCGGAATACCAGAATTGGGTAACTTGAAGAAAGATTTTTAGTCATTCTAAAATCAAGGAAGAAAAGAGCTGATATCATAGATGTGTATAATTTAATGAAAGGCAAGAGGTAACTGTTTCGACTAATTCTGCTCAATCTATCGGAATGAAAAAGTAAGTTTGAGAGGTATTTTCTGTCAAAAACTCTCTCTCTCTCTCTCTCTCTCTCTCTCTCTCTCTCTCTAAATCTAGGTGATGGTAATATGTTTATGCGAAGGAACAGGTTTTCCCCTGAGCGTATTCTGAACGTCATGTCAGTTGGCATGTTTTTCAAACATGTGTGTGATTCCTCTATAAAAATTAAAAAGAATGGATTTCGAATTCCAACATGATAGTTAATTGGTCAATGCCAAATTGTAAACACAAAATGTCGCTAAGATGGCGATAAACTGCATTTTAAGGTAGCCCGTTATGTACATATTATGCGAGATCAATTGGATAGTGGAGGCTAAATCACGCATGGCTTGCTTATTTGCGCTGAAAATCCCATTCATGAAAGTAGGTTAGGTGGCAAACCGTTTTACCCTTTACCGAAAAAAAACAAAAAATTGAGTTGCTTAGTTCTTGAATTCAGGTGAAGATATATCTCTATTCCAGCAGAACAACGAAGCAAATGGAATTCATCATTTTTTTCAGAATAAGAAAACTAAGAATAACGTTCATGATCAATACGAATTACAGCACGTGGGAATCTTTGATGGCAATGAAGATAGGTAATTGAATTAACGTCGCGCTGAAACAACACAACGAGCTACTGTCAACGATCAGGGAGCAATCCCCAAGCGAAACATCCTAGGACAACACCACGTAATTTTGAACCACGGTCAGATGATGACGACAACACCTGAGCTGGAACCCCACTCTCCAAACTTCCACTCACTTTAACATGAATACATTTAATGCCAATACAGATTTAACGTGCACCAGCCCCCATGTACATGGCGGTCTTTGACTTGACCAAGTTCCAAATTTGCTACTCTTCTGTGGCTAATCACATGCTCTACCTACTGCATTACAACGGCCCTTGATGGTAATGAAAGTGGTGTTAATAATAGCCTATTACTTTATTTTTAAATAATGCTTCGCTTGCTGGTATATCTTGCAAATTCAATCCGATTTTGCAGTCGTGACGTTGTTATTCCGGGACAGAGACATATCGTCACTTGGATGCGTGAAGTAACACCCTTTCATAATACTCTAAAATTTTGAGTGAAATCCCCATTCGGTCTTTTGATTGCACAATTACGATGAAATGAAATATATCGAAGTTGCCTTTACGGATTGCTGATTTATCCGGAAGTCTTTGAAGAAGCTATTTGAAGCAATATGGCTTCGAGAGTGGGTTTTCGTAATCTGCTTTTTTAAGATTGTCACATAGCTCTTCCTTTACCTCGTACAAAATGCCGGAAAACTGTTATGAATTATTTTTGCATTCTGAGTCAATGCATTGTTGGGAAGAACAATAAGATCATTATATTTCAGATGAATGCAAGGCAATTAAAAAATGAAAATGTTAATAGCAATTTGGATTTCCTTCGCACAATTTTAACCTTGATTCTTGTCGAACATTAAAAAACAGCCCAGAGAAGTAATTGAATTTTTCTCTATGTAATCAGTTTTCAGTCCCATCAACAGGAAAGAAAGTTCTCTTCAAGAGCTCTTATAATACACAATTTTAAGGTGAGTATTCTTTGTTTCATATAATATATTGATGCTAATGTCTTACCTCACTCGGCTCATCATATAATGTATAGATTTAATGTTGTAAGAAATTATAACTATTTAATAATAAAATCGTGAGTGAGCATATTTTTATTTAAAAATTTATGTTTAGTAAATTTTTAAAATTAATTTTTATTTTTAAATGTCTTTTAAAAATATTTTAAAACTATTTCATTTTGACATTTAGTTGTAAATATATCGCAGTGTTTTCTATTTTCAAAATAAAATTCTAAAACTGAAACCGCTTCAAAAATATTTCAAATTTTGTTATAAACTTTGTGATTTTTATCCACTATGTTTATTATAAATAATTGAATTTGACCAGGGAAATGGAATTTGGATTAGAAATGCTGCTGGTATTATGCTCAACCGTGAGCGTATTTTCAGGTAAGGTAGATAGCAATTCAATTTATTATTTTCTCAAACTTTCCTCGAAAAATGTAATGATATGTAGCTTGTCAAATTTTATACCATGTAGATAGTTTAGCGCATTCTGATAAGCTGGGAGCTTAGATTCCGGTATTTATTATCCCCATGAGAGTATATTAGCAATTTGAGGGAACCTTGTAGTGCTTTTTATGAATGCATTATACATATTCCATGGGACTGTGAGCTATAAAATAAGTAGAATTCTGTGTGAGTAGATTTTATATTTGAAAAAGTAATACAGTAACAGAAAATATAGATCAACTACAAATTTACGTATATAATTTCATTAGTTAGTAGCATAAGCATTTTCTTGAGAGCAGCACGATTTGTGTATTTATACACACACTGTTGGTATCATTTTCGAATTTAAAAAGATTTCATTACATTGGATACACTCCCGACTTAAAATTTGCAACAGATACAGTCAAAAAGAAAGAATGTCTGTGCTTAGTATCGTTTTAAAGCTCGCGACAAGATCCCTTCGAAGAAAACTTCACAGCGATTTGAACTAAGCATTTAAAAAAATATGTAAGCTACTTCTCTACTAACATATTCAATAAACGAACTCTCGAAACTGACGGTACAATGTGAGAAAAGAGCCTTTTTTGGTCGTTACAGACTCTGCGCGATATGTTTAGTAAAGCAGCCTCCAGTGTGACTATAGCAACTTTCAGTGTGACACACATTGATAATATTCTCGGCTGAGTGTCAGCCATTGTTTTCCCATTAACATAGGAAAAGCAGTATTGGCATGAATAATGTTTTTTGATAATGCTGATGGCAGTGACAATCGTCCTAACGCAGAGATCACAAGAATAATACAAATACACTAAAGTACTAATTTCGCGCCATTTGCGATGGATATTCTACCGAAGAAAACGTGTTTATTTCGCATACTTGTTGTACAAAAATTATATTTTGAAACGAAATAGACGTTACTGGATACAACCATTTATTAATTATTATTTATATTCCATTTATTTATGGAAACAAGGTACTTGAGACCGGAGAAGCGTGCGCAGAGAGGCTGCGGCGCCATAGGGAACTGCAGTACAAATTGGACGTGCGTCACCGCAACGGTGCCGGAGCCATGTGTGCACTACACCATTGGGTCTTAAATGTATCTCAGACCGCACTTGCGTTGCGGCAGCGGCGCCGCATGTTGAAAAACCGGATGTGTGCACCGGGCCTAAACGTGGGCATCTGCGGCCTCATTACCGGGGACCGAATTTCAAATACGTACATTGATTCTGCCACCGGGGGCGGGGCTAACCGTAACGGCCAATGAGCACTTGTTTTTTACTACGTATGCGTTTGGACTTGGAAAAATTTTGGATGGATTTAGGAAGGTCAGTGTTATGGACTTAGAAAATTTTCAACACTGAAGTGGGAGAGGGTCTTTCTTCTATGGGAATTAATAATTTTTTTGACAGCGTAATTCAAATATATATTATTTTTTTTTTAGGATAATTTTACTAGGAGCTCTCAAAATGAGCGCGTGGAGAGGGAGGCACTTGCTACACATGGGAATTATTTACATTTAAAATTGATTTTAATATATTCTTTCTCCTCTGTAGGAATTATATATATATATATATATATATATATATATATACTCCATTTACATTTAATTCATTAAGACATTGATATTTTTTAACATTGAATAATATTTATTCGGAAACCTCTCACATAAAAACCACACCAAAATCGGTAATGAAAAAGCGTTATGTTGGCTTAAGATCTTAATATCCAATTACTTTTAGTAGCATATCATACGATTAAATACCAACAAAATTATGTATCAACTATTCATTTTCTTATGCCAAATTTCTTAAGTCATTTTTTTTTTTGTATTTACGAAGTGTTTGTAGGAAGAGGACTTGTAATTTTACTTGCTTTCTGTGATGTATGTTATTATTGTGATGTCGTTATTATGTAATCTATCAATAGATAGCGCCACGAAGTAAACCGTTGACTTTTTGAAAACAGAAAGCAAGCTCTCGCAATCATTGGCCGTTACGGTTAGGCCTGCCCCCGGTTGCAGAATCAATGTACGTATTTGAAATTCGCTACCGGGGATTGCAGTGCAGAACAACTTTCTTTTGATATTCATTGAGTAGACATCGAAACGACACTACATTATACAACTTCTACAAACGGCAAGAGGCAGGTTTGCTCTAGTTCGCAATTGCGCGTATTGCAGCCATATTGGCATGCATTATAGATAGTTAAAAAAAAAATTATAGTAATTGAAGATTTGTTTTTTTTTAGCTGGATCCTGGAGGTGTGTGCAACCCATAAGTACGAATCCTTGTTTAGATGAGAGTGAAAGCTACTTTTATAATATTTACTCAGACGCATGCGAAGAGTATACGGGAGAAGACTGTTTGAGACATGCCAATAACTTCAAGTCACATGACGAGTGTGAAAATTATTGTATCTTTCCAAAATATTACGGTTAGTATGATAAGTAATGAATACCTTTTAAATTTATTAATTTTCATACGTATTCTGCTTTCTTTTTAGTTGCAGTGCAATCTTTAAAGTAAAAAAACTATTTTACCTTCCCTTTTTGCATTTGATCTTCTTTTGTACTTCTGACGCAATTTGATTAGCTCAACTTAATAGAATTGTGAGTTTCTTTGTTACATCCAATCCGAGATATGAAACTAAAGTTTCGCAAAATGTTTGTTTTTGTCAAGCATATTTTTAAATCTACAATACTTTAATTGAACTAAGTTATGAAAATTACGAAAAAAATAAAGTTTTTAAGTTAGCAATATGGTTGATTTTTCAGACATAATAACAGATTTTTCTAAGCCTATAGTAAAATCCGAAGACATTTTTTAGTTGAATGCGTCAATAGTAGTTCCTATATTAAGGTCCTAAATTCTTCTATATTTAGTAAACGTAGTGTGAAACGAAAATATTTAAAAATCCTAACACAACAGTGCATTGTAAAACGCTTGGCTTGCCAGGGCCGCATTGAGTGATGAGTCGAGTGACGTAAAACTAACTAGGTATCTGACCTTGTTTTTGTGAGATTTACCCATGAAAGGGATTACAATCCTTAGTGAGTTGTCAAGGTTCTCGTCAAAAAATTTAGATGTAATTTTATTTTCCATGTGCTTTATGTCCTTCAAAATAGTTAGATGCACATCTCAGCGAAAAAGCGATGACATGAATAAGGCGTGATTATGAAGTGAGGAATATTTTTCTTTAGGACAGGGTATGACAAAAATAAAAAATTTAGGAGCCAGAACTCTTGCAACACATATCATACTAACATTTTTTTGAAAGCCGAGTGTATCGCAGAACTTATTACACACACGCACAGTAAATAATATAGTATTTATAGTGCAACAGAAGCAATAAAAAAACATTTTAACATCTACATTAGACATTTTGCTCCATTTTTGACTTTTTATAGCCCCCAATTTTTTTTTCATGAAAAATAAACGTTTTTTACAGAAACAGAAAATCTAGGCGCTACACCAAATTTTTTAGTCGCCATGGCGACCGGGATTTGTCGTGCCCTGCTTTAGGAAGATAAGTCTTCGAGACAAAAAATATAGCTGAAAGTCACATAATAATATTAAAAGTCACGATTTTGTGGGGACGTATTGGGTCCTGGGTTGGACAGTTCTGAATTGAAAAGCATGTATTTCAACGAATTTTATAAGCTATGTGGATAAAATATACGAGGATTTCAATATACTCACATCTTATTGGATTACTTATAAATTGTACATTGAAACATGTATAAACCTTGGAGAATATCTGAGAATTTGTCATAAAGAGCAAGATAAATAAATATTTGGAACGAGAGAAAACGACAGTATGTGAGTTTACTGTTGTCATAATTTTTGTATTGTAATATATTTATTTCATGAAATTTTAATTTAACCGAATAAACTTATCGCAGAAACCAATAAGTTTAAAAAAATGTAGTTAGCTTGGAATTCTTATACAGCAGAAATTTAAAACTGATTATCTAAGAGAAACAAATTATCATCGATTAAACTAGCTGCATAAATAGAAGAAGGGTTCTCTTAGACGATACATTTGAAGAGATACTTGTTAACAGAAATATCTTAATTCGATATTGACTTTTATTATGCTTTTTAGTCCCTTATAAGGGTGGAAATGTGAAGATGGATTGATCGAACAGTTGCAGACTTACATGCAGTTCAAGCTAGTTCAAGAATTGAAGAAAATTGTTAACTACAACTAATATACACGTATGGAAATCTTTCAAAGATGATTACAATAAAATTTCATATTAATATTATTCAACAAATGAATCGTATTTATTGGTATTTCCTTTCTTTTTCAATACATCTTTAAAAATATGAAAAATAGATGATTGTTGTTAAAAGCTCTGCGTTTCAAAACTTTACAGAATATTTTTGTCTGCGCTTTGGTAATAGGTATACCAAGTTTACTAAATTGTACCTCGTAATTTTCTTTATGCGATATGAATATAATTTACCTAAAAAAAAGACATTTTATACAGTATTGTGAATTTTGTGTGTGTTTGTTTTAGGGTGAAATATATACACCTCTGAGGCTGTATAAAGTTTACTGTTACAAAGTAACGTTTGCACCAACTTGGCAAATGGTACTTCTAAAATTATGAACCAGAGCAGTAGTTCTCAACCTCTATGAGATCGCGTCTCGATTAATTCTTCTTTATAAGACGGGGGACTCGAGATCCTAGTATTATACTAGAGGAATCGAGATCCTAGATTTATTCTTTAATACCTTTCTCCAATTTTTTTCCACGTTCCTATTTTAAACAAACAAAAGTATTAATTAAGGCATAATCATGAATATTTTTAGTACATTAGTGGGCTTATTACTTTGAAAATAACGTCACTCAAATATCAAAACAAGCAGACACAGTAATACGAAGTTGAGAAGAAACGGTATCCAATATATTATTAGATTTGAAAACCAGTTACACTAACTGGATCTTCAATTTCAGAGGAAAAATGTTCTTTTTACTTACTTCTTCGCTGATTGGTCACTAACATTTACTACAGAAATGTTATTATGGGATCAAGTTTTTCGACACATTTACGGATATTAATCTTAAAATGCTTTCTTTATGAAATATTTATTCGCGAAAATGCCTAAAAAATGAAATTGACAAATTCCAGGTGAACCTCTTGTGGCCCTGGATGGTAGATGTCAGGGCACGATATTAGGCCGTGGGATCTACCATGCGTGGAAACACTGATCTAGAGGTTTAAACTCATCCGATCGTTTCATAGCATATACTGACTGTTCTTAAAAGAACAATGCTTCTATTTACAAATAGTACTATTCAAAAACTGAATGAAATTGCATACAGACCAAATACAGGCATAAGACAGGCTCCAATTGCATAAGAAAGGCTCCAAATGGAGGAACATTAAGAAATACAATTATTAAAATAATGACGAATTCACCTTTTGAAAACTAAGCTGGCATTCAAAATATATTGATATGCATTAATAGTTTTCAGTAATCTTCTACTTCAATATAACTTGTTACATTAAAGCAGCACTAAGAACATTTTTCGCTCCTAGAAAAATTAATTTTCACACTGCTTCAAATATTATTACTCCAAATACTTGTTCTAACACTTTTAAAATGAATGTTATAGTCCTTTTCATGTTAGTTACTGTGTACCCAGGATAAACATATCTCGTTTTGGGAATCAATCTTTTTTAGAGGTATGAAGTTCATTATTATTCAGATGCTATAGAAGGTATGATGCTCAATATTTTTTTGATGCGAGGAACTTTTTTATTGAATTTAGCTGCGTCATCAATATTTTTTATGAAATATCTATTATCCTACTGAACCTACTAATCTTCCGCGAACTAAAGAGAGGGAGTGAGATTGAGCTCGAAACGGAATTTGAGCATTAAACAAACAATAAAAATAGTAAATATGTGATAGGTTATTCCGCTATATATACTACTAGCCACCAGGGCAACGCTGTGATGTAAGGTATTAATCTGGTGTAAAAATTTCCGCAGATTTCAAATTCGCTGAAATTTTTAATCCATCTTTAGCAATTCTAATTTTACGAAAAAAAACTTAACAATCCCAGTCAATATATTTTTTATTTCTTGCTCTCATTCGCGGAAATGGAATGGGACAGGGAATGTAATCTGTTTCTTTTTTTTTAATGCAAAAAGCAGAAGATGCAATCAGTTTTTTTTTTGTAAAGAGAAAGTTTACGTGACGTCACGATCTCTTGCGAAAATATAAAAGAAGGTCACGTGGGTAGAAAAAGTCCAGATTCGTGTGTTTCTTCTTTTCTCCGGAAGAAACGAGTTGAAAAACCAATGGAGAATAAAACAATTAAATTCATTTAAAAATCTTCCAGTTTGAATTTTAAAATTCGCCGAGACCCCAAAATTGCAAAAAATTTGGACTACCTGTGTGCCAAATCTCATTGCTGTAAGTGCCATAGAATCATCAGGATTTTGCGACAAACAGACAAACACTTCTTTTTATAATAGTAGAGACTATTTCAAATTGATTCTTGAAGTGGTGGTTAATTTCACCACGATACTCCCTCTCCAGAATCTAGCAATGGTTGAATTCGATAAATGCTGGCACTAGTTGAGGGGTTGAAAATCGCGTGAGAACATAAGAGCACTAGTGTTTTTTTTTTTGTATATTCTCATGCTTGGTTGCGCAATGGATGATTGTGACCATTGACTGTCCCGTGTTGCCTTCAGCAGATGAGTGTGCGACGCCATGTCCATGCTGACTGACAGGCAACAGAAAGTGAAGCAATCATAGGAATAGGAGTAGCATTATCACAGGATATCAGGCAGATTTTGGAAGTGTTCGGTATCGCATTGACAGTTCAACTGTTAAGCACAATCCATCCATCGAAGTGCCTGACAATTGCTGCCAGGAACGTTTGGTATTTGTCAAGGTTTTGAAAATACGCGTATTCATTATCACGTCCGGGTCACCAATGTAGCAAGGCGTGAGAAAAACAGTGAATGTCTGCCCGAAACTGCCTTATTCTGAAGGAAGGTTACATTTTTGTATTTACTTCTGTATTGTTGGTTAATTTCCATGTTGGTGGCTAAATGTATCACAAAGTCATAAAGTAGTTACAATTACAAAGTGTTTGTTGAAAAAAATTTAATTATCAAATTAAGCCCAAAATGTGAAACGTAAATAAATGCAATTAAAATTCCATTGACAGTATGATGCTGCATGAAATTATGGGACTGCTTCAGGGCTTTTCTGATCCTCTGCTCTTTTACTCTTTGCAACAAACGTTACTGCAGCTTCAGATTCCGGCTTATTAGGTTCCCTCCATTTTCTGCACAGTTCAAACAAAGAAACTTCATGGAAAATCTGAAAGTCAAAGAATGAAATATTTATAAGTTGTTATCAAAGATTTAACACTGTTCTCTCCCTGGAATGAGTTTTAATTCCAGGGAGAGATTTTTAGTGCAAGATGGGGGCATTCTGTACATATTCAAGGGATGACGTCACTTGGTGCGTTTCGAATACGCTTTCATAATTTCACCAATAAAAATTCAAAAGAATTAATTACGAAGTGATATATGATAGTTGATTAGTTAACGTCACTTAAATGAAACGCCAAACATCGACAATACGGTGATAAGCTACATTTTAAGGCGACCTCGACATGAATAAAACGAGAGCATTTGGGTAGGTAAAATTAAAATTTCTGTTTGGTTTGAATACACTGAAAATCCCCTCATAATCCGTAACCACTTTTTAGCAGTCAAACAATCTTTATAATTTTAGAATAAAAAATGTTAAAATTTTACTTTGAAGGAGTAAAATGTTTTTATTGGTGAAATAACATTAAACACTGTCAAAAAAGAATGATGTTTTTATTAGATACATAAACATATTACACTTTTAACCACTGAATGTTTATTGAATTGTATTTTGGGAAAATGGTATCAAGTCAAGCTTGGGCATGGCAGTTAAGTGTTTATAAGAACCGAATTATTTATGTATTCTTAACCTCTAAGGTAAATTAAGTGGCTTGGTTGACTGGGTTTTATGGCCATATTTTGTTATCACTGCAACTGATTTCTATGAGAAATTTCGTCCATCAAGATATTGCCTATATTTTGATGATGACAAAATCAAGATGTGATCAGTTTTGTTCTAATGACGAGATGTCTCATCCATCAATATCTGCTAATGGCTTTGTTAATGAACAGATACCCTAAGTAGATAAACAAAATAAAAGTGTTAAACAAGTATAACCTACGTTAGATTATAAACATTACCCTTCATTACCCTAAAAAATTTAAATTGCCGTTTCATAAACAGTAGAATCAATTAAAATTGTGTAGAAATACGAATTTACCATTGCGTAAAAACTGTCGTGCTTTGTTTCATAGTACAATACCACGCATTAAGTTTCGAGTATTATTGCAGCTGCGCAAATAGCAATGGTAGTTAAAGATTTATTTTAAGACTAGCAAAGGAGAAATAAGAGATTGTTTTGTCTGTATAGAAAACATCTGTTCTAAAGAAATTTTTGTTTTGTACACCCTAAAGGCATTTATTTGTATACTGATGTGAGGAATTAGTATTAGTATGCTTGCAGACAGGTGCATACAAATTGGTAAAAAAACTTCCTTAATTGCTTATATCTATTGAGTGTAGTTGATCCCATTTCATATCTGGTGCAGCTTATTTAATTTCAGTGTAAACAGTTAACGTTAAAAATTAACAAAATTCTTATATTTGTTATTAAATTTTTTCAAAATAAATATAATTTTTTTTTTTGCATAACAAAATTGTTGCTGTAGTGTGTTTCCTTTGATTCTTGTGGAAAATGTTGGAAAAGTTTTACTTGCCAGCTGAAAGTAGCTTATCGAAAAAAGAGTAGTCCTCGAAGATAGTTTTAAGAAAATAAAGTTTAAGGTTCAAAATTTGAATTTGTTGACTTTAAAAATTCGAATAGGATTTGTAACAGAAACGAAGTCATTTGAAAGAACATAAGCATGCTATCAAAATTCAAAACCATCTCCAAATATTTATCACGGCGTATTTTAAAAATACAGATATTGTTAAAAGCAATGGTGCTCACTTTCCAATAATTGAAAATAGAATATATTTTAATTTAAATTACATTTCTTATTAATTATTTTTAACAGTGATTGGTTGTTGGATTGCGTTTTCATGCCTAGGGCAATATTTGATCAAAGTATATTGAACAGTGATTGGATAAATATTTAAAGTGCAGTATGTACAGACACGGGGGAAGAGAGAGAGAAAAAACCCCAACCACCCCCGTTACTTCGAACACTATTCAAAGAAGAGCAAATTCAAAGATGTAATTTAATAGAAATAATGTTCTCTACAAATTAAAAACCAAAAAAATTGCACAAGGAAGGGTCTTTATACCAAATTTAGTACAAGAAACGAAATTTCTAATGAAACACCATGTTGTGATGCCAAAATCAGATTCTGTATCGTTAAATTTGTCTAAATATGAAATTTTATGATTTTACTTCCTTTATTCTGAGATATTCAATACTAAATTTGTGCAAATTTCAGGGATCATCTCGAAATAGAAAGTCGTCATTTGTACATTTAGATGTATTGTACTTATAGTTACTTGAATTTCAAATTTGAATACCATTTGAAATGTACCTTTCAGCTTAAGGAGAATTAGGCCCGGTGCACACATACGATTTTTCAACGTGCGGTGCCGCAGCGGCACCGAAGCCCAACTATGCACACATAACCGTGAAATAACGCAAGTACTCATTTCGCGCCATTTGCGATGGATATTCTATCTATCGTTTATTTCGCTTACTTGGTGTAAAAAAAGTATATTTTGAAACAAAATAGACGTTACAGGATACAACCATTTATTAATTATTATTTATAATCCATTTGTTTATAAAAACCAGGTACTTGAGTCCTGAGACGCGTGTGCGGCGAGCTGCGGCTCAGTGGGGAACTTCGGCTCAAATTGCCCGCAAGTTGGACGTGCGTCGCCGCAGCAGCGCAGGAGGCATGTGTGCACCACTAGATCTAATGTATCTCAGACCGCATTTGCGTTGCGGCAGCGGCGCCGCACGTTGAAAAGTCGGATGTGTGCACCGGGCCTTTTACTTACTACGCAAGTGCAAATTGAATTGAGAATTGCAATATTACTTGGGGACCCGCCCCCTGCTCGCTAACGCTCGGAGAATTGCTTTGCAATCTCCCATTGGTTCGCTGCAAAATACTTGCTCACTTCGCTAGTATCAATGAAGACATGAGTCCTAGGAGAAGCGATTGTTTACAGAGTCTGATATTCCAAAAAAATATTTTTCAAACATAAATTTGTTGTACTACAGAAAAGTTATACAGTACCTAGGGAATCAGAAATAGAACAATTTGGAATTCAAATGAAAACTTTGAGCAAATTTTGACTCGAAATGTGAGTGCTGCTTTGGAAATCGAATCATTGTTTTCAATAAAATTTCACCCGATAACGCTATAAATTCAATTGAGGCGCGAGGATTCGTTGTAAACAAACAATAGTACAGTGTTGCCAAAACGCGTTAACAAATATCGTCAATTTTCTGTGTTATCAATAGAAATATACGTATATGCACTGACGAGCCAAAACATTATGATCATCCCCACATTTTTCAATGAACTCGTCTGGATGACGTGATGTACACGTGATTAAGTTAGAATGGTACTTAACTGCTGCTGGAGAAGGAAAGTAATCATTCTTGCACTTACTTTTGCGAGTAATGGGAAAGGCTGCTGATCTAAGCGAATTTGATAGAGGTCAGATCGTAATGACCCGAAGACTCGGAAAGAGTATCACCGAAACTGCACGACTGGTAGGTTGTTCACGATCTGCCGTTGTTAGTATTCATGCAAAGTGGATAAATGACGGTGACACCAACAGTAGACGGTGTTGGTCAATACCAAGGTGTTGGTCGTCCACGCGTCATTAAAGAAAAAGGACGGAGACTGTCCCGTTTGGTAAAGCAAAATCGGCGCGAGACAATGGCTCAGCTGACAACCCAAAACAATGCAGGTCCAAGCGCAAGTGTTTCGGAACACAAAGTTCAGCGGACACTGTTGGATATGAGACAGTGCAGCAGACGTCCCACTCGTGTGCCTCTGTTGACCAAGCGTCATCGTCAACTACTCCTACAGTAGTCCCGAGAACATCGAGACTGGACCATGGATGAGTGGAAGAGAGTTGCCTGGTCAAATAAATCCCGATTTCTCATTCATCACGTCGATGGTCGTTTCAGAGTACGCCGTCTGCCAGGCGAACAGTTGCTCTTCTCTTCTACAGCAGGTCATACACAGGGTGGTGGTGGCGGTATTATGCTTTGGTGAACGTTCTCATGGGCGACTTTGGAACCCGTAGTTGTGGTAGAACAGACCATGAACGCTGCAAACTATCTGAACATCATTGCTGATCAGTTGCACCCTTACATGGCGTCTGTCTTCCCAACTGGAAATGGAATCTTTCAGCAGGACAACGCCCCATATCACAAGACTCTGATTGTGTTGGAGTGGTTCGAGGAGCATACTGATGAATTCCACTTAATGTCCTGGCCACCTAACTCGGCGAATCTTAATCCTATAGAGCACATTTGGGATGTCATGAAGCGGCAGCTCAGAGCTCAAACACCACCATGTCCGAATATCTCGACTTTGCGTGACCGCTGCTTAGACATTTGGTACAACCTGTCTCCAGTCATGTACCAAAAACTTGTGGCATCTATGCCCAGGCGAGTTGCAGCTGTTTTGCATTTCCAAATAAGCCGCAATGCGTTATTGAGTAGGTGGTCATAATGTTTTGGCTCTTCAATGTACATAATATTACTATGTAAGTATAAACGATGCGAGAATTACCATCCGAGGTTTGTCAAACGTCTTTTAAACTTTTGGTGGGCCCTAATGAAGAATATTTAATGTAGCTTAAAAAATGTAGCTTTTTTTCCCATAAAAATATAAACACAAGTTCCACTTGCTAACTTTTCCAAACATTAATTTAATAATTATCTTTGAATACTAAAAACTTTTCGTTTGATAAAATATCGAGTGGATTTTGTTTGGGTTGTTTAACAGTAACAGTACAAAATATCAGCGTTATAGAAATATTATTTAGGAAGTTATCCGTAAAAGTATACGAAACTGATTTAACAATAGGAGCTCCATTCTTTCTGTACTCAAAATTTTGAAAGAGTAAGACCTAACGAAATGACATTTGGTATCTGAAGTTAAATTTTGATATAGATTTCAAATTGTGAATCGAAATTATGAAGTTGGTGCTCAATTTAATATGAAGGTGGCCCCTTATGCAAATCTCATGTATTTGAATTTATAGAAGGCGTTAATTCCTGTCAAATGCTATCGTTGAATTTTCTCCATTGCTAAAATGAAGAGGGGTGGTGCGTTGTTTTGTGTGGGTCTGTATCGATTTCATTGATTGTTTCAAACAAAAGTACACTCTTCACAATATTTTATGAAAATATAGCTGATAAGCATTTCTGTCAAGCTTAACGTAGGCGGGGGTAATGTTTATGCAGAGGAATCTGCTTCTTATACGTATTCCGAAAAGGACATCACTTGGTTTTCTTTGCGAACACGCATTGTTTTTCGAATACTCTGTCAGCAGTTCTACAAAAAACAACCAAAGTATGGATTTGAATTGGAATTGATATTCCAAAACATTATTTCCCTGCTTCAAAATGTTCTTATTGATCTACATTCTAGTGTTTCAAGATCAGTTAATACCTGATTGCTTCAGATATTTCTCTTTTAGTCTAGTTGTTTAACCCAATTCAACACCACGTAAATGAATTTGTTCGGCAAATTTTTGTAAAAGCCTTTATGTTAAAAGTATTTTCTGAGAAGCTGAAAGTAGTTGTAGGTAGTGTTTCCTGTTCGTTTTCCAAACATAACGTCACTTGGCTTGATTTTCGAATGCGATTTTAGTACGTCGCCAACAGAAATATCCGAATCGATATACGATAGGTGATAAGTCAAAGCCCAATTATATTAAACACCATACGTCGCCACAGACGATTAACTGCATTTTAAGGTAACCTCTATTTGTATGATATGAGAGCATTTGGGTAGCTGAAGTAAAATATTTGCCTTTCATCGGGCTTTTGCTTACACTGAAAATTCCAACAATGTGTCGTAATATGGGAAAAGTACTCACAAAAAATAGAGCCAAGTAATAAGAGGTGAGAGTGATACTAATGCTGAACAGAATCCGAAGCTCCTGGGTTTTGTTATGTAGAGCAAAGAATCCGAAGAGCCAAGACAGAACTGCAACAAAGTAGAAATGTTAAATTAAATATGGCTTGAAATAATAAAACAAGATATACTACAAAGACCTTTAAATCAGTTTGATAAATTATTGAGATGCAATTATAATTAATTTGGCAACATCACTGCTTATAGGTGTCACCCTTCAAACTAGCTCATTCCAAATTTCCGCAAGAAGTGACTCTTTGTTCAAGTTGTACAAACGTTTAAGCGAGCATTGTATCAGTTACCTCAAGAGTGAAGGAAATAAAAGGTCCCGTTTATAGACAACGACACATTTATTGCTTGGCCTCTTGGTCTTGGTTCACAGAACTGCCCATTAATCAAATAACTATGATGTTTCAAAATGCATGAAAAAATTAGTGTTGTGGAACAACAGATCTGGTTTTCAGTCAGCATAGAATTGGAATTTTCTTATTTTTTAGTTTTCTTCATGACACGAAAGCTGAATAATTTAAAATTTTGATAAATTTGTTTTTAATAAAAAATACTAATAACCATTCAAAATTTAAAATATCTTTGTCTTCCGGAATTTGATTCAAGCTAGGCATGCGTCACGTTCATTTGATTTAGTTTTAAATTACACATATGTTGGTTTGATTAGGTATAAACATTTCTTTGCATCAGGAACATGTAGTTTAAAATTAGTTTTCATGCAAAATGTTCTCTAAGCATATCATATCTCTTTTCTCCGTACCAAAAATGTTGTGGTTTTAACAGATACTTAATCTACTACACTTACCATAGAACAGGTATATTGAGTTGGCAATCCTGAATTTAACAACCGAGTCATTATAAATGGAATTTGAAATCAAAAAGTCCTTTTTAAAGCTACACGTCACTGCATATAAAGCACATAAGTTGACACAAAGTATTATCAACAGGACAGTAACGATAGGAATAAGGGCAACATTAGAGACATCTGCGACTGTTCTCCAACAACTAAAAGAGAAGAAACATCTTAAGTTCGAATTTCTTGGGATTGGTTGAATAGTTTGATACATATCTTGGTTAAAGGAAACTTACTTTGGTTGCTTGTAGTATGTATAATCTTTAGCGAGCCATATGATACCCACTATGATGATTGGAAGGCCTGTAAAGTGAAAGAGAAATACGAAAAAATACAAAACCAGAATTTTCTTTCCTTAAGTTTAAAATTTTTCATGCATACAGCATGATATTGCAGTTGTACAAAAGCATGATTTTTGGCCTTGTTCTAATAAAATAAATCTAGTAGTCTAAGTAATTAAGCAGTGGTTCCCAAACTGTGCTCCTCGCAGACATAATGGTACTTATAGATTGCCAATATATACATTTAATATAAGGTAAATAATCCTATAAAGGTTAAAATCAGATGGGGTAACTCACCCCAAAATGTTCTGAATTACGGATTGAGGGCCCGTAAAGCCTTGGGTCATATTTTTTTCTGATGAGATTAAAAAAAAAAGGATATAATTTATTTTTAACCTTCATTATATGCCCCTCTCTTTTGACTAACAAATATTTCCAATTGATCTCACCTGGGAATATGTTAAGCTATGCAGACGAAAGTTTGAAGGTAGTTAAAATCCCTTGATTAGCAACTGCTTCCGAAAATCAGCTGCGATTACTGACAACATATCAAGATGCAGGTCATCACTTCAGAAAAGGTTGTCTTATATTCCAGGAAATTACCAAGAGACACCCAATGGCATCTAGCGGTCAGTGTCGTAACTATGAGTTGCACTTGAATCTTCTTTTACAAATATGTGTGTGGGGTAAGGCACTAATTAATTTAAAGTAAGTGTACAATTTTCTAGATTTGGCAAATAGTATGTTTATTTTTTAGTTCTATTTAGAATTATTATTTGAGATGTAGTTCTAAACTGTGAGTTTAATTCGATTCTGGGCATTATTGAGTTATTATGAGATTATTAGTGAGACTGATGCATTTTTGAGCTGTGAAATTTATTAATGGACTTACATTCTCTGAGTATTGTGAATTATTTCACGCTTCCGAAATTGTATACCTGAACAATGAAGAATATCAAGGATGCATTTCAACGCGTACTCATTAGATCCGCAAAAGAATAATAGGCATAGGAATAAAAATAAATGATTTCTAGAGTCCGATGCATTGACATTTCAACGGACCTTGCAGCTAGTAATTGTATATTTGTTATTTTTAAGAATGGTTTACGATTTTTATACGAAGAGGCTTATTAAAACTTCGATTTGAATGAACTAAGCTAACTTCAGCATTTAGTTTTGTAACATTTCAGGCCGCTGCCCGAGCCTCCTATGAATACGTCTCTGGATTCTCCAGTCTTTTTACAAGAAAAGATCTTACTTTACCCCAAGTAGCCAATGCAGATTTCAGAATGAAATGGGGAACTTCTTCAATGTCCGTTTTCTTGGCAAATCGTAGTCTGTGCATGATAGCTTGCACCAAGAGCCACCCCAGAGTCACGAGGATCGTGTAGTGCAGAAGCATTGCCATCAAAAGACAACCGGGCTTCCACAGAAAGTCCATTTCGCTGATGAATAGAAATATTAGACAACATAGAAAACTTAGAGCCATCCAGAATAAGATGCCGTGGTCTACTGTTGCACGCCAGACTCTAAAAAAGAGAATGTAGTATAAATACTTTGTAAATATAATAGATTTTGTTCTTATTACATTAAAAAAGTTTGTTTTGATATAATTTTGTACTGTTGTTTCTTATTCCTCTTTGTGCTGTTGCACATAGCTAGCTTTCCGTGGCATTCCGCAGATTGGAAATGACCGATGGGATTTACGCCTGAGTTTCTGACACATCCCCACCACTTTGGGTATACAATGGGAATATAATGGGCAATAGGCTGCAATGGGCATATGGGTCTGCAATGGGCAACGGGATGCCGGAGAAGCTCTCCCGGACGACGCTGCAAGGACAAGGAATCCGGCTCAACAAGCGAAGACCCTAAGAATCAAGATATGCCCTCCTTTTTTACTTCCCCAAAACTTAATCCTATTTCTTATCGCGTATCATCGACACATATCATCCAATACTCCAGGACGGATCTTATCATCCCGTGTAGTCAATAAAGGAAATATGAATATCTAACAAATCGTCTCTCTCCGTTCTTTCGAGGTATGTTACTTTTATAATTATTTCCTAGATGATCATCCAGCAATGAACATCTGAAGGAGACCTGGTCATTAATTTATTAACTTAATTGTTCCACTACTGTACATTTGATCACGCTAGGCCATTGAATTAAATGAGTTATTTTGCTTTTTTTCAAAATTTTCCTTTTCTGGACCACACGATAAAAATGGTACCGTGCTTCAAGACAAAAATTTGTGCCGTGACACCTCACGACACAATTGGTCTAGACAAGCTAGATCAAGTCCCTTCATAAAGCCCGAGGGGAGCAGAGAATTAAAATACAGATCCACCATGGACAACAGCAGACTAGCAAGGATGTGACCAGTAGAGGCCTTTTCCATATTACATCTACAACAGGTCGTTAAAACCTGTAAACCATGATAAAATGAACTGGACATCAAATGACAAGTGACTAGTCTTGATATGACAGACAGCTGATTTGTATCCCCCACTCTGGGTTGTTTTCCTGACACAACTTATGGGTAGGAAGAATTTTTGACGAGATATTGAACTTAAGTTTTTTTAAAAAAACCTTTCGTAATAAGTAATTTTATACTTCTCTTAGCATCTTCTGAGTATGGAGTTTACAAAACCATAAACGATCTTTTGAATTTCTCCTATGTTTTAAAATAAAGAAGCGATATAAACAAAGAAATGAATGATACATATTAACATTTTTAGTCTTATTTAAATCCGAAACTCTTAGCTTTCTGAGGAATATGCTCAAACTGATTAAATTAACTGTTATATTTAGATGAACTGTGTAGGAAAAATTACAATTCAATTGTGACTTAAGTTCCATAATATCAAATTCAGTAACTTTGTAATAATGTTTTCAATTTGAAAATAAGAAACTCGCTAAAAGAGAGAACATTTTTGTGGTTAGGACTAATTAGATGTATCGTTGCTAATATCTTCCGACCCTAAGCTATTCATATGGATCAATTAGAGCCAAGGCCAAGATTTATGGAGTAAACTCTTACAATGTGTGCATTGTGCATGTTTTGGGCTAAATAAACAGAAATGAAAATTTTAAAATTAATTATGACATGCTTTTTTTTGTCAAGTTGAATGCAGTTTGTGGTGTGTTTTCGAGGTGGAAACATACTTCCCCCGTTCCTGACGTGAGACACTTGGATTGTTTTCCGAATACGATTTGAGCACATCGGTAATAGAAATTACAAAGGAAGAATTTCGAATTGATATAAGATAGTTAATTGAGTCGCAAATTAGATTAAACAACACGATTATTACTATTTAAGTTAACCTTGATTAGTATGCTAGAGTATTTGGATGCACTAAAAATCATCCCTCATATAGCTCTTCACTCTTTTGCATAAATTAATTACATATTTTATTCTAAAAAGTATCTTGTGTTCATTTCCAGTGATGGAGGATAATTACAAGAGACTGACAGAAGTCAAACAACAGTACAGATAGAAATGAACAGTAACAGAGGAAAAGTCTCTTGCTTCCCAGTACCTCTGTCACATTGAAATAAAAGAGCCCAGGACTTCAGTTGCCAAGCCAATAACGATCAAGTTGAGCCAGATTAGGACACCGGAGCAGATGTGTACGACGTGCCAAAATTACTTTAGAAAAACAAGCAAAGTGAAGTTACTTTAGGAGTAAAACAGGAAGTACGTACACGTACTATACCACAGAACATTAGCACCTCTATAATTAACTTTACAAACCCTATGATATCAGTCTATAAACTTCATGGAAGTCGATATGAATGTCATTGTCACAAACAATGCGGACAGTTGCAGTACGAAATGAAAATGTGCACTCATAAAAAATGGAATAAACGAGATCAACAAACTTACTTAGAGAGCAGGTACAGTATAACAGTCATTGACAGCGCTATTATCGATATCCCACAGCCTACATAAATAGACGTTCCTAAGTGGAAGTTCGTTGATGTGGAATCTGGTCTCTCTGACTGAAATTTATAAGACAGAATTAAAGAAAATAAAAATCTAGGTTGTCATATTCATTTATTTACACTGAGCATGATTGTGAATTCGGTCAATAAAAAGTGAAATGCATTTAATTTGCATTTTTAGTTTCTAAAGTGATTTGAGTTTTTAAAGTGGTTTCTCTACAAAAAGCGAAATGTGCTTCAAAATTATCGAGTACTCTTCCAAGGAAAATAGATTCAGAACGAGTTAAAATGTAATAGACAATTTTCCTACTTTACTTCCAGGGCTAAACGTATTTGATAGAAATCAATAAATTAACACAGTGGTACAATACAAAAGCCACATACAAATACTGGAATCGAATATTATAACGAAAATATGAATACATATAATAAAATAGAAGTCAACTTTCAGAGACTTCAAGATTTAAAGCTCACAGATAACTAAGCAAAAGTTTTATTTTAAGCATCTATTTCTATTAAGCACTATATTAAAAAAAATAGAAGGTGTTTTTGTGATCTTGTGATCCGAATTAGCTGTAAACCCCAATTGCTTATTATTTTCAAACTTATGCATCAAATAATTCCAATTTTATACCTCTTTAAAGTGATAGAAACGATAACACAGGAATTTTCCTAAACAAAAAACAATTAAACAGCTTGATATAGTGCTATTATGTAGCGAAGGCAGACGCTCTTGCATGAGTCCATTTCTAAAAACGTATAAAGCTCGCTAGGGTAAAGGGTTATTCACTTAAATTCATGTGTGACGATTGCTTAAACTGATATTTGCTTCCCCAATTCATTTTCATCGCTATCGCATCCTACAAAAAAAAAAAAAAAGAAAAATCGAAACAAAAATTCACGCTAACCGATGGCAATTGCGCAAAAGTATTGAGTATATATAGCCTGCTCACTGATGAGATTGATAGATTCATTCAAAACCACTTGACTCAAGTGACAACTCCTCAGATCCAGGTTACAGTACTCAAATTTCACAGAGGTGAGTCGAGTCTACCATGGACACAGTATCGCACTGAGTAAACCATCCAAGTGTTTCGACTAGTTATCTTGTCTAAGATTTGGCTTGGACAAAATACCTCGTTGTGACAAAACTTTCGTATTACTCTGAAGGGGAATAAAGATGAAAGAAGGAAAAACAAACTGTCCCTTGTCCAGAACTGGTGATAGTTTGGTGGCAGCAGAGGCCGACCACTAAAAGGCAGTTTTTGTTGCGAAAATAAACCAATAGGAGGATTAACATTGAATATCGTCGATGGTTAAACTGTAGTTAACTGGTAGAAAAGCACAAATAAGGTGTGAATTTTATTCACAAAGAAATTTGGACACGGAAGATGGTCATGAATTAGTTGTGGTTGGAATTTTATCAGAATAAAATTTTCTTTTAATGTATTACTAGCACAATATCCAACCTCATTCGGATTGGATTGGGTCATCCTCAAAGTACTCTCCGTTTGCCTCAATACAATGTTCAATAAGTTCTTCACTTCTGGAAGTTGTTCTTTAACTCCGTCAAAGAGATTCTTCTTACAACTTGATTCGTTTTTTCTTTAACCTCATAAATGTCCACAAAACGTTTTCCTTTAAGGTCCTTTTCCATCATTGGGAACAAAAAATTATCACACAGAGCAAGATTGGATGAATAAGGGGCGTGGGAAAGTGGGATCATGCCGTTTTTGGTCATACACTGTTTAGCGAGCAAAGAGGTGTGTGCAGGTACGTTGTCATGGTGGAATCGCCACTCAACACTTTGCCACATTTCGGGCCGATTTCTTCGAATGGCATCTCTTCTAATTTTCAATTCATTATTCAAAATGGGCAGGAAAAAACTCCAGGACACCCCAGACAAACCCAAGAGTTCGTCTATGATTCTCCGTCGGACTTCCATCACCATTCGCAAATTTTTTTGATCTTTTCATCCGTTTCTGAGGTTGAAGAACGTCTTCACCGAAGTAGATCTTCAATCGACATTTCACCCGTTTTAAAATAGACAAACAACTCAAAAACTTGCGCTCTCTTCATAGCACCATCTTTGCATCATTTTTCAACCGTTTCAGTACCGGATTTTTCCAACAGAAAACAAAATTTAATTGCAGCGCGTTATTCCCGTGTGTCCGCCATCAGCAAAATCCACCGAACTCCCTAAACTTATTTAGAAAAAAAATTCACTTGCTTAAGGTCAACACCTGATGACACCACTTGGCAAACTGATAGTTGAAATCCACCAAGCGGCAGAACTCCGTACTACAAAAGCAGTGTCCACCGGAGCATCTGTCCAATTTCTTTTGAGTCCCCCTCTCGTATATTGAGTAGTAATGTCTGTCCATAATGTTTCGATTCTTGAATCGATAGTGGAAAAAAGTAATCAATCGTAATTGATTAGTCATTAGTTTTCAATAATTATTCAGATTAAACTTTGCCTAACGCTGGTTGGAGTTATAATATATTATAACAGGTTATTTGATAAGAAATTTTCAATTAAAAAAATAAATTGAAAAAGCATCTACCCACAATGACTTCTCGATTGGAAAGAGTTATGTTTACTCACTAAAATAACAGCAAATATGGAGAGATGGTGACAGCGGCATTGATAGAATCCATCTTGATAGAAATAAATTGAAAAAGCATCTACCCACAATGACTTCTCGATTGGAAAGAGTTATGTTTACTCACAAAAATGACAGCAAATATGGAGAGATGGTGACAGCGGCATTGATAGAATCCATCTTGATAGAAATAAATTGAAAAAACATCTACCCACAATGACTTCTCGATTGGAAAGAGTTATGTTTACTCACTAAAATAACAGCAAATATGGAGAGATGGTGACAGCGGCATTGATAGAATCCATCTTGATAGAAATAAATTGAAAAAGCATCTACCCACAATGACTTCTCGATTGGAAAGAGTTATGTTTACTCACTAAAATAACAGCAAATATGGAGAGATGGTGACAGCGGCATTGATAGAATCCATCTTGATAGAAATAAATTGAAAAAGCATCTACCCACAATGACTTCTCGATTGGAAAGAGTTATGTTTACTCACTAAAATAACAGCAAATATGGAGAGATGATGACAGCGGCATTGATAGAATCCATCTTGATAGAAATAAAGTGAAAAAGCATCTACCCACAATGACTTCTCGATTGGAAAGAGTTATGTTTACTCACTAAAATAACAGCAAATATGGAGAGATGGTGACAGCGGCATTGATAGAATCCATCTTGATAGAAATAAATTGAAAAAGCATCTACCCACAATGACTTCTCGATTGGAAAGAGTTATGTTTACTCACTAAAATAACAGCAAATATGGAGAGATGGTGACAGCGGCATTGATAGAATCCATCTTGATAGAAATAAAGTGAAAAAGCATCTACCCACAATGACTTCTCGATTGGAAAGAGTTATGTTTACTCACTAAAATAACAGCAAATATGGAGAGATGGTGACAGCGGCATTGATAGAATCCATCTTGATAGAAATAAAGTGAAAAAGCATCTACCCACAATGACTTCTCGATTGGAAAGAGTTATGTTTACTCACTAAAATAACAGCAAATATGGAGAGATGGTGACAGCGGCATTGATAGAATCCATCTTGATAGAAATAAATTGAAAAAGCATCTACCCACAATGACTTCTCGATTGGAAAGAGTTATGTTTACTCACTAAAATAACAGCAAATATGGAGAGATGATGACAGCGGCATTGATAGAATCCATCTTGATAGAAATAAATTGAAAAAGCATCTACCCACAATGACTTCTCGATTGGAAAGAGTTATGTTTACTCACTAAAATAACAGCAAATATGGAGAGATGGTGACAGCGGCATTGATAGAATCCATCTTGATAGAAATAAATTGAAAAAGCATCTACCTACAATGAATTCTCGATTGGAAAGAGTTATGTTTACTCACTAAAATAACAGCAAATATGGAGAGATGGTGACAGCGGCATTGATAGAATCCATCTTGATAGAAATAAATTGAAAAAGCATCTACCCACAATGACTTCTCGATTGGAAAGAGTTATGTTTACTCACTAAAATAACAGCAAATATGGAGAGATGGTGACAGCGGCATTGATAGAATCCATCTTGATAGAAATAAATTGAAAAAGCATCTACCCACAATGACTTCTCGATTGGAAAGAGTTATGTTTACTCACTAAAATAACAGCAAATATGGAGAGATGATGACAGCGGCATTGATAGAATCCATCTTGATAGAAATAAAGTGAAAAAGCATCTACCCACAATGACTTCTCGATTGGAAAGAGTTATGTTTACTCACTAAAATAACAGCAAATATGGAGAGTTGGTGACAGCGGCATTGATAGAATCCATCTTGATAGAAATAAATTGAAAAAGCATCTACCCACAATGACTTCTCGATTGGAAAGAGTTATGTTTACTCACTAAAATAACAGCAAATATGGAGAGATGGTGACAGCGGCATTGATAGAATCCATCTTGATAGAAATAAATTGAAAAAGCATCTACCCACAATGACTTCTCGATTGGAAAGAGTTATGTTTACTCACTAAAATAACAGCAAATATGGAGAGATGATGACAGCGGCATTGATAGAATCCATCTTGATAGAAATAAATTGAAAAAGCATCTACCCACAATGACTTCTCGATTGGAAAGAGTTATGTTTACTCACTAAAATAACAGCAAATATGGAGAGATGGTGACAGTGGCATTGATAGAATCCATCTTGATAGAAATAAATTGAAAAAGCATCTACCCACAATGACTTCTCGATTGGAAAGAGTTATGTTTACTCACTAAAATAACAGCAAATATGGAGAGATGATGACAGCGGCATTGATAGAATCCATCTTGATAGAAATAAATTGAAAAAGCATCTACACACAATTACTTCTCGATTGGAAAGAGTTATGTTTACTCACTAAAATAACAGCAAATATGGAGAGATGGTGACAGCGGCATTGATAGAATCCATCTTGATAGAAATAAATTGAAAAAGCATCTACCCACAATGACTTCTCGATTGGAAAGAGTTATGTTTACTCACTAAAATAACAGCAAATATGGAGAGATGATGACAGCGGCATTGATAGAATCCATCTTGATAGAAATAAATTGAAAAAGCATCTACCCACAATGACTTCTCGATTGGAAAGAGTTATGTTTACTCACTAAAATAACAGCAAATATGGAGAGATGGTGACAGCGGCATTGATAGAATCCATCTTGATAGAAATAAATTGAAAAAGCATCTACCCACAATGACTTCTCGATTGGAAAGAGTTATGTTTACTCACTAAAATAACAGCAAATATGGAGAGATGGTGACAGCGGCATTGATAGAATCCATCTTGATAGAAATAAATTGAAAAAGCATCTACCCACAATGACTTCTCGATTGGAAAGAGTTATGTTTACTCACTAAAATAACAGCAAATATGGAGAGATGATGACAGCGGCATTGATAGAATCCATCTTGATAGAAATAAATTGAAAAAGCATCTACACACAATTACTTCTCGATTGGAAAGAGTTATGTTTACTCACTAAAATAACAGCAAATATGGAGAGATGGTGACAGCGGCATTGATAGAATCCATCTTGATAGAAATAAATTGAAAAAGCATCTACCCACAATGACTTCTCGATTGGAAAGAGTTATGTTTACTCACTAAAATAACAGCAAATATGGAGAGATGATGACAGCGGCATTGATAGAATCCATCTTGATAGAAATAAATTGAAAAAGCATCTACCCACAATGACTTCTCGATTGGAAAGAGTTATGTTTACTCACTAAAATAACAGCAAATATGGAGAGATGGTGACAGCGGCATTGATAGAATCCATCTTGATAGAAATAAATTGAAAAAGCATCTACCCACAATGACTTCTCGATTGGAAAGAGTTATGTTTACTCACTAAAATAACAGCAAATATGGAGAGATGGTGACAGCGGCATTGATAGAATCCATCTTGATAGAAATAAATTGAAAAAGCATCTACCCACAATGACTTCTCGATTGGAAAGAGTTATGTTTACTCACTAAAATAACAGCAAATATGGAGAGATGGTGACAGCGGCATTGATAGAATCCATCTTGATAGAAATAAATTGAAAAAGCATCTACCCACAATGACTTCTCGATTGGAAAGAGTTATGTTTACTCACTAAAATAACAGCAAATATGGAGAGATGGTGACAGCGGCATTGATAGAATCCATCTTGATAGAAATAAATTGAAAAAGCATCTACCCACAATGACTTCTCGATTGGAAAGAGTTATGTTTACTCACTAAAATAACAGCAAATATGGAGAGATGATGACAGCGGCATTGATAGAATCCATCTTGATAGAAATAAATTGAAAAAGCATCTACACACAATTACTTCTCGATTGGAAAGAGTTATGTTTACTCACTAAAATAACAGCAAATATGGAGAGATGGTGACAGCGGCATTGATAGAATCCATCTTGATAGAAATAAATTGAAAAAGCATCTACCCACAATGACTTCTCGATTGGAAAGAGTTATGTTTACTCACTAAAATAACAGCAAATATGGAGAGATGATGACAGCGGCATTGATAGAATCCATCTTGATAGAAATAAATTGAAAAAGCATCTACCCACAATGACTTCTCGATTGGAAAGAGTTATGTTTACTCACTAAAATAACAGCAAATATGGAGAGATGGTGACAGCGGCATTGATAGAATCCATCTTGATAGAAATAAATTGAAAAAGCATCTACCCACAATGACTTCTCGATTGGAAAGAGTTATGTTTACTCACTAAAATAACAGCAAATATGGAGAGATGATGACAGCGGCATTGATAGAATCCATCTTGATAGAAATAAATTGAAAAAGCATCTACCCACAATGACTTCTCGATTGGAAAGAGTTATGTTTACTCACTAAAATAACAGCAAATATGGAGAGATGATGACAGCGGCATTGATAGAATCCATCTTGCAGACCTGCATATTCACAACCTTCTGTGCTCCAATCACCTTGTCCGCCTTCCAACCGAGGATCATAATAAACGCACACCGGATTTTCTATCTTCCTATAAAACTTTATAGAATAGAAGCTGGTTAGTAGCTTAAAATGTCGATTTATGTTTATTACTAAAACGCTGAACATCAAGGAAGTTAACAGTAAAGTATGTTTCACAATGTCCATGTTCAATTATTATATTTAAAAATTAATAAAAATGAAATTATTGTTTTTTAGCCTATTTTACTTTTGATGTTCTAATTTTATCCTGCATTTTATATTTCAGTCTCAAAAACTTGATTTGCATAAGATCTAGATCCACAAAACCGGAATATCTTCTAATTGTTTTGAGGCGTGTACTTTAATGTGTTTAAAAAAGCCTGTAAATCTGAGAAAACTTAATTTCATGATGTTGAATTTAAATTTGCATGGATTTAAAAGCATATACTATATCTATGCATGTAAAAGTGCATTAATAATCATGTATTATTCTAAGTCTTTGGCATTGTTCACTATGAGTACTATTTTTTTTCTTTGTCCACTTTAAGAAAGCTGTATTGTGTTTTTGGAATAAATGAAATTAATATTTAGCTGCTGGCAAATTAAAAATAGTTCTAAAAGTTAAATTTGGTTTATCGTTTGTATTTCGCTACGATACAACTAAAATAATTAAAAAGCGATAGAAAATTAAACTATTGGGTTTAGCCTATTTTACTTTCAACCTCAAAAGATTTTCATTTATTAAATTTAAATTTTGTATCTGAAATCCTATAAAGCTTTAATACATTTTGTTTCACGATGTCCATTTTCAATTTCGCATATAAAATGCATCAAAATTATACTATCAGCGTAGTCAATTTTCAAAAAATTCTATTTCAAGGTGGCATATTAGGTCTTTATAGGCATTACAGCTTTAAAAAAGTTCTGCAATTTAATATACTTTGAAACCATAAAAGAACTATGCTAATCAAGGAGGCAGCATCTCTATATGCGGTCCTTTGGAGTTGACGATAGTTCCGCATCGTCAACTCAAATCGTGTATGTATAAATACCTGATACTTAACTGGACAGTGAACTTTCAAGGCAAACTTTTACAGTTAGTATTCGATTGTTATGAAATTTGCAAAGATTATTTGTTTCTTTAATTAAAAGCCTAATTTTTACCCAAACTAATAAGTTGTGCGAAAGTTGTTACATTAAAGGTGGTCAAAACCATTAATAAATAAGCAAAAATTGCATGATTATTAATTTTACCCCATGTACTCTCAAATTACAATTATCTTAATAGTTTGTATGCGTATAAAACAAATTAACCCCTCAGTTAGTAAGTGTATATCTCAATTGTAGAACAAAAAGAATTGTACTAAAATGCATAAAATTTTTACAAAAAAGGAATAGGCCAATCAACAGTTTAAGCCAAAATTAAAAAATAAAATGTGGTCATACTGAATTTTTTAATTGCAATTAGATATAAGCAACAAATAGCAAGGATTATTCAAAAAATTTCAATGAAATTAATTAAAACCTGAACATTTTGAAATCAGACATCAAAAAATCTCGAACGCAGAAAACTAGTAATCTTTTGATTTGCCTATTACACTATGTTCTAGTATGTTATTGTATATTTAATTTAGTCAAGAATTATCTAAATTGAAAAATTCTTTCTATGATACTTAGAATGTGTGACAATAAAATAAAAAAATCAATTTTTGCGATAAATTTTGCTGATTTTGAAATTTTACTTTCCTTTAATAAAACTATACAACAGTACGATAATTCAAGCAACTGTTGTTTGAGTTCGATCTAATTCTGTTAAAAACTTATAAAAATTTCATTAGATATCTTAGGTAATCTTTGCATCACAGCTTTTAAGAACCACGAAGCCTACAGATCAAGCTTGAAGATTCTACATCTTGGTTAATATGCCAGAATATCTAATTATTTAGAGCAGTGTCTTTGCTGTGTTATAACAACATTTTACAGAACGTTGGTAAACTAATGCTTATTTGGGAACTCAACGTACCGTGTCTTTGAAATAAATCTGTACAGGCTCCTTCAAATTCCATGCAGGTCCTCCAGAGACAGAGATATACATGACCGGAGTTGGCAAGACTTTGTAATTCCTTTTGTAAAGAACACCTTTTGGATTTTGAAACAGAAGCCACTGATCGAAGAAAACTACATTCACTTTACTTTTATGCGGTAAAACGGTTTTGTTTTCTCTTCTAATTATTAAGTCTGCTGGTAATACGAAAAATGCGAGACTGTTATGCGTAGGAACGGACATGTCACTCGTTAGAAATTCCACGGAACTGTTCATCAAAGTTTTTTCTTCTGATCGAGGCAAAACTGCAATCCCGTGTATGTGGTCTTCTTTATCTCCAACTACTTGAGTGTCTTTCGAATCCAATAGGAAATGCCTTTTCGAAATCAGCACATCTTTGTTGTTGACGGACTCCAGTTGTAAGATATTGTCTATTACTTGTAGTAATCTGGAAATAGATGGAGTCAAATACAGAAGAGCACCCCATGATGTGATTACTGAAAAATAACAATTTTCAACCTTTTTCATTTCAAGGCACACACAAATTAATTACTAGAATTCTGTTGCCCAAGTGTCGTAGAACCTCTGAAATCCGTCACTTTTTTTTTAACTACGTTACTACTTACTTGTTTAATTGTAATATTTTTTTCACTGCGTCATTTGACCAATGTGAAATCTTGATTGTTCTTTCTTTTTTAATAATTTACTCACAGTTTAAATATGCGTTGAGTGTTTTTTTATTAAAATTTTAATTAATCGAAACTGACTGAATAAAAAATTCATTTTTCTGAAATCTGTGGTGCAATTTTAGCTGTATATAAGGCATTCATTGCTCAAAGTATGCTCTTATGCAAAAAAAACCACATATTTTCTAATGTGGTGCAAAAAGTCTCCCCCCCCCTCCCCCCCCGAACACAAGAGAGACATTGTTCCAAAGTTCAACAAAATAAAAAATAAATATAAGACGTGTTTTCTAAGTTTTTCCGATCACGAATTGGTTCAATATCATCCCAAGAATGGATTTATATCAAGAAAGAGTGATTTAGACTTATTTAACACAACAAAATCTTGAAATTTCCGAAATGATGGCATAAACGGTATCATATATATTTATCAATTTACAAAAAAAAATTCCACAAAATTACCTATTCTGTTTCACCAAAGTAACTTTAAAAGATAACTTTAAAACAATTTATTTATGATACTTTCACCCTCTGTGGGGGCTTGCAGGCATATAACCATTGTGTAGTCTTCCCTGCGTGATTTTTTAACTCGTTCTGACGTTCTTGACATATATAATATTTACTAGTATTTTTCAAAACAATTAATGGTGCTATTGAGTCTTGTGACTACACTACACTACTCAGAAATCTAGTGACGTTCGGAGGGCTAATAAAAAATAATGCTGAAAATAATTTACACAAGTACTAAAAATACGGGTATATAATGCTGAAAATAATTTACACGAGTACTAAAAATACGGGTATTTCTAGAAAGTGTTGTGAACACAATTATCAAAAGTTCAAAACCGAACCCAGACCTGCCAACCTAGCAATTTCAAAAAGCCTGAGACTTTTATCGACATCACGGCCTATTTTACCTATGATAACTTATGTATGATCACACTATAAAAAGGGTAAGGGATTTACAATTTACTAAGAAATACACATAATAAAAAGAAATACTCAAATTTTGTATTAAATATTTTATTTATTAAGAGTTGCAACAGTTGCTGACTTAGCATTTTTCAAAAAAGTGGAATCAAAATTTCTTTCATAACAAACATGTTTTGGATTGGCCTTAACAATAACTAAATTCTCCAAATTCTGTATGTTAAGACATGCTCTGAATTGGGTTTGTGTTTTTGTACAAAAACTAAATACCCTTTCACAACTTGCATTGCTATGAGGTAAAGTCAAAATTGCTAGCATAAAATCTGCTAATTTTTTGTAAGCAGAATTATTAATTTTTCCAATTTCAAACCATTTTGAATCAATTCTTTCTTTTGATACTAGTAATTCAGAAATATCCTCACACTGTAGACTACAGAACTGAGACTGTAGAGTATCAAGATACAAGTCCTTATCATTATCACCCAAAACTTTGACCAAAACAGGGTACCTTTCAGCAAGAAACTTAATGCTAGAAAAAGAAGCATGGGCAATATTATCTAAGTTACTAACTTCAGCATTAATTATGAGAGGATTTTCTTCAAAATGCAAACATTTTGCGAAAAATCCGAAAAAAACCCTCAGAAAGCCGGAGATTTGACGAAAAAGCCTGAGAAAAGACTCTGAAAGCCTGAGACCTGAGATTTGACCAAAAAGCCTGAGACTCAGGCTAAAAGCCTGAGAGTTGGCAGGTCTGCGAACCGTTGAAACGAAATAAATACAATCTAAACAGTTTCACCAATCGTAAGGCACAGCCGAGCCAGTCTTGCTGCACACCGGTTGAAAATCAATTCTCTAAAAACTTAACAATATTTAATACCTGCTTGTGAGTTTTATGGTGTTCTTGGCTGCCTCCAATTTGCTGCTGTTGGTTTCCACTACGTTGTCGAAGACAGTAAATAAATCTTTTACTTCCTGAAAATGATTAATTGCACATTACAGTAGTTGGATGCATATAAGAAGTCAGAGGGACTTTTTCTGTTAACCCTCCAAGTATTTTGATGAGATATTTCGTCCATCAAGATATGATCAGTTTTGCTAATGACGAGATAGTACCTCGTCGAGATAAAACTACCCCATTACTATAAGTAGGAAGACAAATTTCCCCATGCCCTTAGCTGGTTAAATTTTGAAATAGATTTTCGTATCAGAAGTTGGCCGCTGGCGACCAATTGTAGACGTGAAGATAAACCACCAGGAGGATTTAGCTAAATATAAGAGGGTGTAGTATTAAAATTCCAAGGGATGTATTCAAGATTGATGTATGGCAGATGATTGGTCATCGCAAACTAGATTAAACGCCAAAAATCAACCAAACGGTGATAAACCAAACTTCACGGTAACCCCGATATGTATCATGAACCATATAATTTGAATCGTTGTAGAGCGTTCAGTTTGTTTGCACTAAAAACCCTATTTCAATCTCTTAGATCATTTGTTTTTCCACTTTCTTTACAGTTTGAATTGATCAAGTAGTTCAACCCACCAGAACTTGACAATACCTGTAAAAGCCTTTACCAGATTTCAAATTGTGGCAATAGAGCCCATGAAAAGAGGCTTAAATAACTGGTTCAAACCCTGGTGTATCTGTGAAATCCCAATTCCAAAGAAAATAGATTAAGATTTTCACCGATTTCCAAACTTCAAATTCTTTGGCGGATAATTAAAATTAGCCATATATCGATATAATCCCAGGGTTACTGTACTTACATTTAACTTGAGTTCCTTGACTTCAGAGAGCCTTGTCATAATATCAGCCACTATATGCAAATCGGTTACAGTCAGCATGGTTGAATCTTTCGTCAGTTGCTGAAGTTTGTTTAGATACACGAATTTCGAGTCGTCTCCAAATTTCTAGCAACGAAAGGTTTCGGTGTTACCAAATGAAACAAAAACATTGTAGATATTGTAAAACATTTTAAACTTAAAAATAACTTAAATAATATTCAGCGCGTTCAATATTCACTCAACCTGAAACTCCTAATAAGTTTCCACAACGACTTAGATTTCAAATGAATTTAAAAAGTATCCAAGTAGATTTTACCAAGATGAATAAGTAATTAGATATCTTTAAAACAATTTATAATTTATATGCTATTATAAACAGTTATGATTGAGGATTCAGCTTTAAATTATCCAAGTATAAATGTTAGTCGGAGTAAGTTGTTTTAGTTTTTATGATTTCTGTATTTTGTGATTAATTCAATTTTCATAAAATATTTCGTATTTCTATCGTCTATTGCTTAATTTTATAGGTGCACATATATCGTGTAGGTTTCCAAACTGCATTCTTTACCTCTATAAATCAAGTTGTACTAAGAAATTTATTGTAAAAACCTTGCTTGATTTACCCTCTAATCCATTTAAACTTAGGTTTGAAAAGCGTAGGAAACTTTCATTTATCTGTTTTAGAATCAAGTAAAATGGCTTTTCAGAATAAGCATTTAAGAACTCTTTTGTTTTAAAGGTTAATATAAATGGCTGAGGTTATAACTTTATTTTCTTTTTATCACATGAATTTTATCTTCACATAAATATGTACCGTTCCTAAGAAATACAAAGAGGTATAGCGCAGATTAGATTGGAATTATTTCAATGGAAATTATGCACTAAATATAATAAGCTCTCGGTAGAATGTTCATACTGACCAGACTAGGAATTCATTCTAAGCAGTACATATGGACTTATATAGATAAGCAAACCTGTGTAGTATGAGAAATAGTATGACAGAAAAAAACAGAATAAAAACACACACGGCATAGGATAATAATAATTTATTATTGACATATTGCATTGTTTAGGGAAATTAATTGTTAGAAGTGTGTTCGTACACTTTAAAATTTATTTATCATCTAATTTAGAATCAAGTTAATCCGTTTTAATCCGCAACTAAATGTGGTCGCAATGTTAAAACAATTTAAAAAGCATTGTCATTACATGCATTTATAATCGTAATTAATTTACTGGTGGAAGAGTAATGTTATAAGCAAAATATCCGAAATATATTTCACAAAGCGATATTTATCCAAGAGTTAAAATTTTATTTCATATTTTATCAGACAATAATTAATTTAAAAGTACAATTCATATATATCTGATTTGGAAAAAAACAACGACGCTGGTCAAATTAATCAATTTATTTTGAGAAAGAAAAACTAAGAATACCGATGTGGATTAATATTTATTACAACATGCGAGAAACATTTTATGGCAGTGAAAATGGAGTCAATAAAAGCATATTACAATACTTTTAAATAATCCCCCTCATATATGTATATCTTAAAAATTCACCCCAAGTTTGCGTTCATGTCTCTGTTTTTCCGGGACAGCGATATATATGCCTTGCAAACAATTTCTAATTACGTTTTAATTTGATAAGTATTTAAGTATACTATATCTATAATTGTCAGTATTTTGTTCTGTGGTAATAGAAAGAAGATAATAATAATTAATCAATAAGTGTTACGTAAAAATATAAAGACGAAAATAATCGTGGCATCTTAATACGATATTATTGATAATAAAAATTATGAACTTTTTCATGCTTTACTGTTCTTCTATCACCAAAATGAACAACATATGCACGCAAGTACCTGAAAATAGGAGAAATATCACTTACACTGTAAAGGTCTGTAAGTTGAGCGGTCAATTTGTTAGCAGGCATGTCGCATTGCCCCGACGGAGTTCCCCATTTTGCCCCAGAGTAAAAATAACCTAAGCACGAGCGGGTCACTGCCAAGCCAGCTGTAATAGAAAAAAAAATTACATTAATACTTTCTATTCCATAGATAATCCTTTCAGCTATATAAAGTTATAGCAAAGCTCAATGTAACCGAAGTTTTACTAGGAATAAGGGAAGGTGGAACACAGTGTTACACGTTTTTGTTTTCATCAAGATATGCATCTATTTTTTGCATTGATGTACATTGTAACACTGTGCCCCACTGTTGGGTTACAGTATTACCCATTGTGGGATACAGTGTTACACATTGTGGGATATAATATTGTGGGATACAGTGTTACACATTGTGGGATATAATATTGTGGGATACAGTGTTACACATTGTGGGATATAATATTGTGGGATACAGTGTTACACATTGTGGGATATAATATTGTGGGATACAGTGTTACACATTGTGGGATACAGTGTTACACATTGTGGGATATAATATTGTGGGATACAGTGTTACACATTGTGGGATATAATATTGTGGGATACAGTGTTACACATTGTGGGATATAATATTGTGGGATACAGTGTTACACATTGTGGGATATAATATTGTGGGATACAGTGTTACACATTGTGGGATATAATATTGTGGGATACAGTGATATAAAGAATAGGCTTTTATTAAAATTAATTTGAATTGAAATATACAGATATCTAATGATTCCTAAGGCAGGTGTAAAATAAACTGCCACCTTTGATTAGTTTACGTATCATTGAACAGCTTTAAATATGAGAAAAACATTAGCAATGATTGTTGCCTACAGTTACAAAGTATATGATAAAATAAAATTAAAGAAATTGTAAACTTATTTTAGATTATGATAAGTTAAATCCACAGGGAAAATCAGAACTTCTATTTTTTTCATTGTCCCTCTTGATGGAATTGGGAGAGGAAGTTTGGCAATGATTTTGAAATTTTCAAATGAATAAACTTCATTTGTACGTGAAAATTTATAAGATGGAAAAATTATTTTGACGTACAATACTTCAAAATCAACATTGTTCTGATTCACAACTTCCCCTATCGAGTGAATTTTATCTTTCTTCAAGGTGTCCTTCTTAAACTATTACGTAATCAACATTGTTAATTATTGTCATCTGCAAAAATATCTGATTGTAAGTCAGAAAAAGAAATGTTTATCAATATCAGCATAAGATGGTGAATCTTCATCTGTATCTCTTTAGGCTTATGCCTCAGGTTCACTTTTGCTCGCTTCTTGGGAACTTCGTTCTTTTTTGGGTTTAGTGCTTTTTTCCTCTTCAATATTTCTTCAATTTTCACCATATTTTTAGCTGGCGTATCAGTCAAGATCTAACATTTCACACGTCATATATTTTGTGTAGGTTTTCTTGGTGGAGCTTTAGTGAAAGACCTTAGTACTTAAAGAGACATAATTTTGTTATCTTGTGAATGTTTCGAATGCTAATCATATAAAGAAAAATTTAAATATCACATAAAAAGGTATGCAAACGTATATGGAGAAAATGCTTTAGGAAAAATTAACCAATTTATTTATGTTATCATTCATATTTATAGTTAAAATTTTTAAATGAAAAATGCAGAGCTATAAGAGTAATAAAATTTACACTGTAAAACATATGTTTGTTTCTAAAGTGTTAGTTGGACAAATTATGTATGTAACAGTGCACCCAATTCATTCTGTAACACTGTATCCCATCTGACATTGCTCGTAACAAAATTTTTGTATGACTACATAATGTGAATTTATATCATCCATTTTAACTCAACAAAATCTAAACACAATTAGCCTTACTACTAAAATATTATCTCTACTATTATAAAAGGAAGTGTTTGTCTATCATTTTTTGTGATCAGTCCTGAAGAATCTACCGCACTTACTATAGAGAGATTTGGCACACAGGTAGACCGAATTTTTTGCAATTTTTTGGGTCGCGCCGAATTTTAAAATTCAATCTAGAATATTTTGAAATTAATTTAATGATTATTGTTATGCTTAGAATGGCAACACCATAAAGATATGACAGATTCTAAATTTATTTTTTCCGTTTCATTTTGTGGAGGAACGATTTTTTAGTAGACGAAAAAACAACAAATTAAGTTTTGACTGGAGTTATGTAGTTCTTTTTTCTATCTCCTAGATCGTCAAAGATAGAGTTAAAATTTCAACGGATTTGAAATCTGCGGAAAATTTCACATTTGAACGATAACCTAAAAGTATGATTTTCTTTAAATAAATCATTTTTAAATTGCAACTTTTATATTTTTTCCCATATGACATTCGCAATCTAGAAATCAGATTCCATTTACTGGTCTCAAATGCTTCCAGCAAAGGAAGGCAAAACAAGTAAAAAAAATTTTTTTGATTGCCATTGTTTAGTTTTTTTTTGTAAAATCGGGATCGCTAAAGATTGATTAAAAATTTCAGCGGATTTGAAATCTGCGGAAAATTTTACACCAGATAGAACTTATACATTTTAGAACCTTATACATTTGATTTTCTTTTAACACTAGGGGGCTCCGCCCCCTGCTCGCTTACGTTCGCCAACCCCCGGGGATTGCTGCGCAATCCCATTTGGTTTGCTTGGCAAACCAACACTCCTGTCACAGATGCCATTTGGTTTGCTTCGCAAACCAACATTACTTTCACAGAGTGAAACTATCTAAATAATTCGTATTATGCTGATTTCACTTTCCGGTTCATGACGTCACAGCGAGGGCTTCGGTGCGTCTCGCTTACGCTCGCCGACCCCGGGGATTGCTATGCAATCCGTTTGGTTTGCTTTCTCAAACCAATACTTCTTTCGCAAGTGATTTCACTTTTTTTTGCTTTAACACTTAATGCACCCTAAACTAATAGCCGCATCAGTAAAAAATCTTCTGTTCCCTTCTTGTTCCCTGTACAATTTTAAGTAAACATTGTTAATATCCAAACTTTACGATCTGTACTTTGTCGGTAAACTGTCTTTAGTACAGAGGGGAAAAAAGCGAGCCTTTTTCCTCGGCAAATAAAAAGAAATCGTTTTTATGGCAATTGTTGCTACGATAAATTTGATATCTGGCAAACCCGATAGTCAAAAGTGCAACCCACTACTGCTTGCGGAAACAGCTATGCGAACTGAAAAATACGAAATTTGTGTCACCAACTTTTGATTGCATCAAATTTATTTATGAACCAATTTAAAAAATAATTGTACCGTAAGAAAGAGTATATTCTGAGGTATACTGCAATATTTTTAAAATTAAAAACTAACAGTAATACTATACAGATATGACCATTTTAGTTTTGTATCGGAAGTTACGATCTGAAAGTTCCGAAAATTGTATGACCAACTTTTAATTGCATCGATTTTATTTATTAACCTATTTGAAAAATAATTGTACCATAAGAAAGAGTGTAATGTAATGTATTCAGTGATGTTTTCAAATTTAAAAAATAATGGTTTTTGCAGTAGACAAAACGGTTTTAACAATAAGTAGCGAAAATATCCAAAGATTCCGAATTTTGTATGACGAACTTTTGATCGCATCCAATTTAATTACTAACCGATTTCAAAAATAATAGTACCGTAAGAAAGAGTATATTCTGAGGTATACTGCGATATTTTAAAAATTAAAAACTAATAGTAATTAGATATTGATACGGCAGTTTTAAAAAAAGTAACAAAAATGTCCCGATTTTTCCTGAATTTCAAAAAAATATTATCAAGAACCAAATTTAAATTAAAAAAAAAACTCGACGAGCTGCAAAAATTTACGTTGAGAGGTACTCTTAAAAAAAACTCACGACTGAAGACTGAAAATTTGAATGTGTTTTGCTCACTCGCGGAAGAAATTTCACTTCTTCAACTTTAACAATTAATAAAACCTAAACTAATAGCCGCATCGGAAAAAAATCTTAATAATTATCCATGGAATACGATGAAGAACAAAGCGAGAAATAATTTCATTTTTTTCCGATCAGTACTTTCTCGGGAAACCGTCTAAGAATCGAGCTAAACAACACAGTTTTCAATCCTGCGGTGGCGGCAACATTTTTTTAATATAGAGAGAAATAATTTTTAAATTAAATATTTATATTTTCGCAAGAGATTGAGACGTCAAGCCGATTGGAACTCTTCGTATTTCGAATTTGTTCGCATTTGACAATTGGCGTTGCCCGTTATCAAATAGGCTACGAATTCCCATTTGGTTTGTCAATTCCCAATGGAATTCGTAATTATCACCAGGGGTTAGCGAGCAGTGGTCGCACCTGAGCCCACGAAAAGAACTGTCACGGCCAACGCCGTGCTGGACACGCAGTGTCTAGTTCAAAATGAAATAAGCACCACTCATCAATATAGATAATTTAACTGCCGAACACAAATTTTACTTTTAAAATACAAAAATACAGATTTGCTTACAGAAATATAACTAATGTTGCAAATTCTTCCAAAACACATGGACTTCTAGAAAACAAGATTGTAAAGAACTTGGAATTAATTTTGCTACCACTTTAAAATGAAATCCACTGTAACACTGTGCTCCACCTTCCCCTACGTCTAATTTTGTTGATCACTGGTTACGTATAAACCTTTTCCCATCACTATCTGTCAACTTGCCTTGCTTTCCAATGGGGTTGTTTTTTGAGCAATGCTGGCAAACAATATTATTGGAAAACTTAATTTTCGATCAACACTGGTGAAACAATGAGCGAGCTACGTACTGCAATCGTTTTATACTCAATGTTATTTTCATGTCGATTTCGAATGTAAAGATTTTTGATATTTCGTATCTCGTTTCGTTCGTGACATCACACAACCAATGAAAACAATTAGTAATCCCGCCTACTCGTGACGTCACACAACCAATCAAAACTTTAATAGCCACAGAAAACACAGGAGGATCTAGCGTTGGATATAATAAGATGAAGTGATAGATTTTCATCGCTAGAGTTTAAAAAAAAATTAAAATAGTACTCTTCAAAGCGTTAATGAGCGCATGTTTAATTTACATTTGCTACTAGTGTCTGAAATTGACTATTTTAATTTTTACGCTTAAAAAAGGTAAAGGAAGTTTATTAGTACTTTTCGAAGAACAGCTTTCAGCTGGAATGACTAACTCATCGATGTAGGCATAGGGCCACGTGACTTCTCGCGGCGGTTCATCTGGGACCAAAGACACGTCTTCGTAACATCCCACTAAAGGAAAGAAAGAAACATGCATCACACAAATACAAAAAAATTTCAGATTACAAACACACAACAACGAATAACGAGAACGTTCTTTGAATTCCAATATAAACAGATATCAAATTTTCAATCGATTAGCTCATGAAACATTAACCCTTTGGAGAAGATTTCTTCTGTTCATTCAAACACATACTAGCAGACCCTTCGAGGCAAGACTACATCCAGGTACCAGCTCAAAACCTGCAAATTAAAAAAAATCCCATTCGGTGACGTCAGATGCTTGATTAATCGAAATGGCCTACAAATTCACCAACAATCTTTGCGTTCTGACGTTCCGATCGGAACTTCAAAAGTTCTTGTGAGCTATGAACTTTTGAAAAATTAAGAAGAAAAAGAAGGAACGTTCGTTCTGAGTTTTAGATTCATTCTAGCTTTCTGTCTCGCAGGGTTTGGACGCGCTGACTGTGAAATTATTATGTGGAATTATACATTCTGATGTTGTGTCTGTATGATTTCCGTACTTACGCTAAATTAAAATTGCACTAAAAAAACTGGCGTCTGGTACAAACTAATCACCAGAACCTCATCAACAGCACCTCACAAGCAATCTTTGCGTTCTGACGTTCCGATCGGAACTTCAAAAGTTCTTGTCAGCTATGAACTTTTGAAAAATTAAGAAGCAAAAGAAGGAACGTTCGTTTTGAGTTTTAAATTAATTCTAGGTTTCTGTCTCGCAGCCTTTGGACGCGCTGACTGTAGAATTATTATGTGGAATTATCCATTCTGATGTTGTGTCGACATGATTTCCGTACTTACGCTAAATTAAAATTGCGCTTAAAAAAACTGGCGTCTGGTACAAACTAACCACCAAAGCCTCATCAACAGCACCTGCCCTGACGTTCCTACTTAAATCAATTGAAGACAGTGTCGTTACTCATTTTGATGCCTTATTTAAATTAATTTATAATCGATATAAGTATTGGTATGCACATTTTATATCACCAAATAGAATTAAAAAAATGGTCAAGAATATGAAACAGCATTTCGTGTTCTTACAACTAATTTCTAATAATTAATTAAAAGTTCATACCCAATCATGCTACCACAATTAGCTTCAACACGTCAATTTAAATTGTACTACAGTTACTTAAAAGGCAAATTGGGGTATTGTAACATCCAAACCTATTTTTCATTCAAACGGATGAAAAATTTCACTAGAGCCTCGAACTCTTGGGTCAAATTCTTCAAAAAAGCACATTTAAACGAATCTAAAATTAGTAGTTGCTCACTTTATGATTTATATGCGTGCGTTAACATTCACCAGTATGCAAATAAGATCGATTTATGTTCCACATGTCAGTGAAATATTTGTATATAATTTGATAATATCTGATATCTTCAAATTTAAATCTTCTGATCCAGTATGCTTAAAAATTACAAATGTGAATATTACTATAACTTTATACTTTTAGTTTTAAATTCAATGTGTCAGTTCGTAAAATATTATTACTGATAGATGATTCAATCGTCTAATGTTTCTCTACATATTTACCAATTTAAAAGGCTAGAAACAGCAAAGGTTTTGTATTTTTAAAAGTCATAGCCCTCAAATTAGTCAATTTTGGGTGTAATAAAATTTGCATATTATATTCAGAAGTTCCAAAGTCATACAAATAAGTTAGCATATTTAAAATAAAGTCCATTGCCCAAACGTTTAAATAAGCACATATTTACTTTTTTAATAATAATCCTAATTAAAGTATTTATAATTTTTTTCTAACTTTTTACCTAGGTAGTATTAATTGAAATGTCCAACAATTTCAAAGCAGATTTAATTTTCTACATGGAGATTGCTATCAAACCATAAGAAAATGTTACGAAAATATCTTTTCTCTTTTATTTCACCCATTATTATTACTTCATTATTTTCTCTATAATTCATATTTATTTCATTGATAGCCCTGACCATTTTTTTTTCGGATTTTTGTTTAACGCTAAAACAGAAGCTTCAACCACTTCATCGACAGTGTTTCCACGAAAAGCATCCAAAAGCAGAGATGCCTCCTTTCCGATAGCTTACACGGTAAGTTGCTATCCCAGTAGCAATACCAACTTACCAGTAACCTAGTAGCCGGCTGGACGTAGTCTAGTAAACAATCCCTCCACTTTAGACATTGTAATTTTTATCACGAAGGATGGAATAGGAGATTTTGTCTGGTGCCACCTGTTCCATCAATGAGGATAGTGGGTCTGATGGTTGTTTTGGGGTTTTATGGTGAAAGGACTGTTCCCATTCCATTTCACCTCTCAAAACTGGCAAGCCACCTTAACCGTAGAGAGAGTATCCTACAGCATCATAACAACCGTACCATCCACACACATAATCTTTGTCTACCAGGAGAAGTGCTTTACATACAAAGTATAGATACTTACCATAGAGTATCCTACAGCATCATAACAACCGTGCCATCCACACACATAATCTTTGTCTACCAGGAGAAGTGCTTTACATACAAAGTATAGATACTTACCGTAGTATCCTACAGCATCATAACAACCGTACCATCCACACACATAATCTTTGTCTACCAGGAGAAGTGATTTACATACAAAGTATAGATACTTACCGTAGTATCCTACAGCATCATAACAACCGTACCATCCACACACATAATCTTTGTCTACCAGGAGAAGTGCTTTACATACAAAGTATAGATACTTACCGTAGTATCCTACAGCATCATAACAACCGTGCCATCCACACACATAATCTTTGTCTACCAGGAGAAGTGCTTTACATACAAAATATAGATACTGACGGTAAATATCGAAACAGGGCTCGTTCATTTTGAGAGGGAATGATTCGGATGAGGTTTTGACGAATTTGACGTTGGATGTTTTGACCAGTCAATTTGACGACGGTGGGAATACACCTCTGTGCTCTCTTCTACACCGTAACCGCATCCAAAGGACAGGGTCGTCGTACCCATATTGTTCTTAAATTTATTGTAAGAATATTCACATCTCCTAATTCATGAGTATCAACTGCTCGAGTATACAGGTCGTATGGTTCTTTTGTTTCACTTCAAGAGAGTCTAAATAGGACATCTCCGTGTTCTTTTACTTTTGAGAAATTATTGATACAGAAAGATAAATCACTTTCTACAATTTGATACAGGAGCTTACCAGAAGGTTATTCGCAGTGTCCTCTCCCTAATACTTTAGGTAGTAAGGAATCTCACTACAAATGATCACAACTGCATTTTAATACTCTCACTATACCACCCACTAAAAAGTAAATAAAATTACACAAGAGGTTACTTGTACACTCTTTGTCTACCAGGAGAAGTGCTTTATATACAAAGTCTAGATAATGATGGTAACTATCGAAACAGGACTCGTTTATTTTGAAAAGGAATGATTCGGATGAGGTTTTAGCGAATTTGACCTTTGTTGTTTTGGCCAGTCAATTTGAAGACGATGTGAGAGTTTGATGTACCGAATGTCTGGAGAACCGATTGCCCCTAAATGCGCCAATATGTGACAAACTTGATTGCTTCAAGAATCCCCAACAAAGAATAAACTGTCTTGTTTCTGAGGTTTCACAAACAAGTCTGTCAACAGCCCTTCTTCTCTTGACTAACAGATAAGTTCCTTGTGAGTACTTCAATATTTGTTTTTTTTTAGCTTAAGTTTACCCGTAAAGAGTTCGTACAGAACATTTTTGAAACACTGCATAATAACATCTGTATTTCGAGACAAACTTACGAGTGCTTCGGATCGTGATATCTTTGACGTTTATGCCTCGAAAGGCCAACCACTCCTTTATTCTTTCGTAAACGGAAGGATCTGCCGCTTCTGAATCGTTGTTGAGGTATTCAGTGATGTACCCCAGTTCATGATGGTCTTGGACAAGTTTATCAGGTAACGGCCGACGTGGGTCCAATACAGGACGGACATATAAATAGAAACGGACTTGTAAACCTCTCCTGTAAATGGAACAAAAAAGTTTTATACCAACAGAAACTTTACGTGTAATGAGCATCTTAATTGATTTTGTAAATGCCAGCTGTCTCAGATAAGTAGCCAGCTGCATCGTAAGTAGGTCTCGGAGGTTCCCGGCTGCTCAAGAGCCTTGTTGACGATGTTCACGCCCGCGCATGGAAAACAAAGACAGTTGCCTTGCGGACTTCGTCTAGAGCTGACGTCTCCTTAACAACGAATTTCAGATTTTAGCATTTATCATGCTCTCCTTGTGTCCCCTGTAACCCATATTTAGTATCGTCTTTGTCGAAATAAACGTATTTGTAATGTCCTACAAGAGTTGGATTATTTCGGTACAATTTTGACGAATTGTATCGTTTATATCTGCCGTTCCCACGTGATGTTTATTTAAGTTATGGCTGAAACGAAAATTTTGTAACTATGCTTTTCCTTATATCTGTTCTTTGATATGCAACTACCTCTTGAAGAGACTTGACCATGGCCATCCTTGGCCACTCCCACATCTTGGGATACTGGACGATTGGATTGTTTTACTTTAAACAAGTGTCAACTGAGCTGTGAGACTCTTCAGTCAGACACTGAAGAATGCTGAATGGAAGAAACCCCCTGATCTTTCCTTCAAAGGGCAGATCAAGTAGTTCTTTATACTGTAATTACACCAGGGACTCTCGTCTCGGGGATATTATTCGTTCGCCTCATCTTCGTTTAGCTGTCGTGTCTGTCCCACGAGTAGAGATGGGTGACACTGTATCGAAACCCTAAATTTTGGATCGATACACAAATAGTGGATCGATCCGTAAAGAGTAGATCGATACCCGGATCGGTTCACTTGGGGGAATATCTTTGGAGAGGTGAACCACTTCTGTACAAATGGTTCCTACTTACTAGCATTCATCAGTGAGGCTGGAGAACCTCACACGAGCTTTAGCGGGATAGATTGCTCTATAAATCTCTAGCGACCTTTATATGGCCTTATTTAGTCTCAAATAGAGAATGACTGTGGACGTAACTGGGTCTAACACAAAAGCAGAAAAGATCAATACTTGCGGGTTTTATTCGTTTGAAACTACACAGGGGTCTCTACCCTTAGTAATATGAACTTTCTATGAGAAAAAACATGCTGAACAAGCATTAAAATCTGTCCTAAATTCTCGTGAAAAACTTCTCGTGACTGCCAGACTGACTATGAGAGGCTTTTTTCTATCAAGCTAAATATAGGTGGCTTCAAGTGGTTCGTACGTGTCAGCATTCATCAGTGACTGACTGGAGAACCTCACACGAGCTTTAGAGGGATATATTGTGCTCTATTTAATCTCTAGCGACCTTTATGGCGTGTTATTTAGTCTCAAATAAAGAATGACTCTTGACGTAACTGGGTCTAACACAGAAGCAGAAAAGATCAATACTTGCGGGTTTTTCTCGTTTGAAACTCCACAGGGGTCTCTACCCTTAGAAATATGAACTTTCTATGAGAAAAGACATGCTGAACCAACATTAAAATCTGTCCTAGTCGCTTCTCGTGATTGTCAGACCATGAGAGGCCTTTTCTGTCAATCTAAATACAGGTGGTAGTAGTGTTTCTGAGGCGAAAAGTGTTTACGTATTTCTCACGTTGCTTACGTTTCTAATACGATTTCAGTGCTTAAATAAAAATGGTTTTCGTGTTTTGTTCTCCCATCTCTTTCAAATCATAACTCATCCTAAATACGTAATTGTAACAATGGATTGCAATAGAAACCTATTAAAAACACACCTAATTTAGCACTGTTCAAAATACAAACTTTGAAGTTTAATATTTCAGATAAATAGTACAACTCAAACCTGTTTTTGTGCGATCTTTTTTGTGCAATCTTTTTTTTGCGCGGTATATGAAAAAAATTTATCCAGTACAATCTACTTACAGTCCTTTCAAAATTTCAATCAAATTAGAACATAACTGACAAAGTTATTCATAAAAATTACTTAAATAAATTTTTTTTTGTAACGGACTAAAAAGTATAAAATAATTTATCCTTTTCCCATATAGATTTATAACCTCATACAGATTTATAACCCCATACAGATTCCTGACTCCATACAGATTGTCCTGAAAATTTGTGATTGTGAAGTTTTAATAATTATACAAATTCCTGTAAGATTTAAAACGAAAAAAATGGGGCGCATGCGATAGATAATTGTGAGGAGCGTAAAGCGCCCAACGAATTTTGATCCAGTTCACCACAAGAAAATCCGCATATTATCAGACTACGAAGGATAATGGTTATACATTTTGAAAAGTTTTGTATGTATAAAATAAGTAAAAATAAAATATTTAAAAATGTTCGCATGTGTATTTTCTAAACGAGATTTCTAAATGAGATTCCAAAAGGTTTGACGAGATTCCAAGTAGTTGCCTCGTGTCTTCATTTCGTTTAAAAAAGCAATTTCTAGTTATTTCGTAAGGTTTTGAGTTACTTTCTACGTGAGACTTATTTTATGCAGTCCCTATTCACCGCATAAAAACAGGTTTGAGTGTATATATATATATGTTTTCTATTGAAATAGGTAGAACGGCAAAGTAAAAGCCTTAGTTTTTTGGCATAGTAAAATTTGTATATTTTAGGACTACTACATATTCGGCCACTACAATAAAATTTATAAGATATCACATAGTTTCATTAAGTAATTAAACTGCTATTTTAATTTTTTATGGAAACCTAGTGAATTAAAATTTAATCCAAGACAAATCAATATGGTAATATGTTAAATATTTATAATTAATCAAAAAAAAATAATAAAAAAAACAAGCTTTTTATTAATTAAAGAAGAAAATGTTCACATACAAAAAAACTTTCTCACATTTCGAAAGAAACTCTTTTACGTGTAATGCAACGAAAAATTATTCCTCTCCAGCAAGAAATTTCGACAGAAAACGTGATTATAATTTAAATAAGGGAATTCTATTGGTTCAATTTTAAACAAATAGGTTTCATTCACAATATTGATAACTAGATGGCAGCACAAAATACAATGGATGGGAAGCCTCGATTTTCGACATATCTTGATGTTTTTTCTAAACTTATAAGACCGCAACTTAAAAAACGAAAAGTATTTTATGACGGACAGGAAACAATTCGAAAAAAAAAAAAAGAAAAGGCCGTTTTGAAGTGGCAGATAAGTTTATCACTACGTCAATTTGATACCTTGATGCCATTGTGACACAAGAATCAATACAGCCATTCAGTATTCAAGAAATGTTTATAAAAAACAACAACAAAGTATTATATAATAAACCTATCAATTTTGAAAGTTAAATTTCGGCCATTAGGTAAATTTACGTTCATAAATTGCAATAACAAATTGTAAGCTTACTTAAGAATGTTAATGGTAGTCACATGAGTGTTAGGCTTTGGTAGGAAATCGAAAAGGTCCTCTTGCATCTCATCCTCATAAATTTCTTTCTTTATGGCCATCTTTTCTTTTAGAGTCAAATTACCAACGCTACTTTCCAGAGAGTCTTCAGTCGATACAAACCATCCAACGAACGTGTGAATCTCTGGAGTGGAAGAAATGTTTAATCAAAAGCATTATATAATGAAATATAATTGTTACAGCTCTGTTTGCAGAAGTGGCAGGAGAAAAAGGGTTTTAAAGCTATTGTAGTTGAAAGGGAAAAGCTAACAAAAAAGACGTTTATGCAAAGATAAATACATCAACGCACGAGGCTGGTATCTGGCAGTATTTCTGAAGTATAAAAATGTTTTAAACCACAAACCTGGAAAATTTAACAGTATACTGCCAAAGATTCCAGCTTCAATCTACAGAGCAATCACACATAAATAAGCTGCAAACAAAGAATTTATAGGGTTCAAAGTTAGACAGCAAGTTTTGTCACATAAGTAATTAAAATTTCGAAGAATATTTAATGGTTTATTTGGAGAAAAGAGAGACACAGAGCAAAGCATATCAGAAGGGAATTGGAATACTAAATAAATAATGATCCACGTTACGTAAAATAGTTAACATCATTTGATGTTTTAGAATTGTTTGATAATTGTTTTTGTCTCCTGGAAAGTTCAATGATGCTATTGCCAAAAATACAAAAGAAAATGTTAAAATTTAAAGAAAAAATAGTTACCGCAAAATATCGTCTTCTATCAAAGTCTAATGGCATTTTTGAATGGAACTCTTTCAGTTATTTATCGGCTGCTAACTTCAGCACGTGGTAATATGTTTTGTAAAAAGTACACATTTTCAACACGCTTCATGATCCACATAAATGAATGAAAAAGGGCACTTTTACAAAAAGATGAATATGATATGACCCCCTGTTGCCCTATCCCTCTACACGACTTTGCTGTTGGGTTTATGTTGTAGGAATAAGTGAACACATATCGTAATAGAAAGAAACACAAAAAAAATGATGAATTTTGGAATCTGATAATAGTTTAAAAACTTTCAGATTGGTATGGTTAACCGTCTGAGGGGTTCACAGGTATACATCCATTTGTTCTGCAACCTGTAGTTTTTTCTGCATCACTTATAACCAGTTAAAACCAATCGAATCTCTGATACGCTTCTTTCCTTAACAGATGTGGTTATGTGGATGGTTGTATGGTGAATATTGTAAGGATTACGTATGTTATAAGGGAAAAAGTGACACTATACCACTCAGAAATTACGTGTCGCATAGAGGGTTAACTCAAGGTGTTTGCTCTACAAGTGTTGTGAATCACCTCAATAAATCACAATAAGTATATACAAGAAAAAGTTATTTCTTAATTTCAAAAGCATATTAACTTTAATCAAATCTTAATGATTTTTCTCTGTTATTATACTAGTACTCTCTCCCATTATACTAGTAATATATTCAATTTACTTAAATGCATGAATTTGATCTGGTGTTTCCTAGTTATAGGAATACGATAATATTTTTACACCTGAGTATTTGTAGTTTTTTATGCAGCTTCCAACAGCAAAAGACACTTTTAGGTATCCTAAAAGTTGGTTCAAATTTAGCTCTCGTAAATTAGCTTTTCAGGTATCGGGTATAGGTATTAATTGCATTAGTATGGTATTTACATTATTGTTTGCACCTTTTTCAGATGACTACATTATTTTAATTCCGTTTTATGCTTTAACATAAATGTTACTAGACGAAAAAAAAAATCTTCGATTAACTTAGAATTTTACGAGATCATTAGAATAATTCGATTCACTCTGTATCAAATTGGAAAAGACAGTGCCTATACCAAAAGTTCTTCATGGTTGAGATCCGTTGCTACTACTTATATATTGTAAGTTATTTTTGTAATAAGTAAAGTGAGAAGGGTCTTTGCAGTTTTCTGAACCTCTTGAATTGAGCTGTGACTAATTGCTGACTGATCTTCATTTGCGTAAAATCGCGAGAGCCTGTGTTAAGATCATTAGTGAATTTTACATCGACCTTCTAACGGAATAGACGGAGTATGAGAGCTCAGCTTCATAATAATTCATCCGGTCGCTCGGTTGTGCCACGGAGTTGTGGGAAAAAGCACGTATCTTTATGTGACACGAATTATTGATTAGTTAATGTGATCATACAGCGTAATTAAAAACACTAGCCAAGCACTTTGATAGCAAACCGGCTCAAGTCAATCGTAAATCCACGTGACTTTCCCTTGAAATCTTACGACAGAGATTCCCCACATGCTCTGTCTATTTAATTAGAAAGTCGATGACTTCCATAGGTTTGGACCTGCAATAGACGGTGGTGATCATTTTGAATGTCCTGTACTGCCTTGTTTTTGAATGAAGGCCATCAGTTTGAAACGAATAGTTCCAAATGAACTCTGAATTTATAACTGAATTTTGATTTATTTTGACTAACTGAATAGCTCGTGTTTCAAATATGAACGCGACAGCTAAAATGTGCCCGAGATATTTCCCTGTTAACTCAAATACACAAACCCCGTAGAACGTGTTTCCTTGTCCATGTCCATTTATTGCAAAAAGAAACAAAATTTAGATTTTAAAATTGTTGCTTCGAGGGGCAGTTTTAGACTGTGTGACAATTTTCTCCGCTACAGATTGGTCTGAAGTCGGGAAATAAATAGCCTATGTTTTCCGCAGTGTTCTTAAGTATAACTGTGCAAAATTAGGCGTGGATTGGTCAAACGGTGTAGATTTGTATAAAGAATATACACACATCCTTTATATATATATATGGTGCTATAGCAGTCGTTCCAATAATATTTTCATTCTCTTTAATAAATTAATTTATTCTATAAAACACATAATCACTATTTTCAACATCATCAGGATGAATATGTATAATGAAGATCGAGCCAACGCCCAAATCGACAGGAACAGAATCATACGTTATGTCAGCAAGACAATATCATTACAAGTGTGCCTTTCTTCTGTTGCTAGCCCCAAACCCAGACGGGGATTACGGTCATGTGACACTCCGAAACCAATCGGAATCTTACACGTTACTTGACAGATACCAGACACCCTTCGAGGGAAGCACTCGTGACATCTGAAAGGTGAAAGAACTTTATTGTAAACATGGTGCATCTCCCTTTTTCACCCGTTTGGAACAAAACATCTCACCGCTTAGTATTTAAAATAGAGATGATATATATATATATATATATATATATATATATATATATATATATATATATATATATATATATATATATATATATATATATATATATATATATATATATATATATATATATATATATATATATATATATATATATATATGGCGGTGTCGTACTCGTCGTTCCAGTTTGTCCCACAGTTGCTCGATCGGATTGAGATCGAGGCTCTAAACAGGCCAGTCAGGTAGATTCACCTAATTTTCAGGAATAATATATATATATATATATATATATATATATATATATATATATATATATATATATATGTATATAGATAGATAGATAGATAGATTATTCTATGCTGTAGATATCAGGGATATATAATGTTTATAGGTTTAGAGGATGTGTGAAAGGAACAGTGAAGCTGTGATAGTAGGAGCAATGAATGCTATCATAGCGCTTCAGAAAGTTTTTAGAAGTAGTTTACATCGTACTAGTAAATCCTCATGTCATTTCTGTCTCTTGGTTCGAAGATCCGTCACGAGTTTGTGGGGAAAATCACGAATCTTAATGTGAGACAAATTATTGATTGGTCAAAGGTAATATTCAGTGTGATTACAATCAGTAGTTTGAACTTTGATAGCCAGTCGGCCTAAGTTGATTCCCAAACTCCCATGGACAATACTTTAAGATCTTACGACAAAGACCACATACTCTGTCTATTTCATTAGAAGGTCGACGGGGAGAATTCGCTTTCGAAAGAGTGTTATTCACCTAGAATTGGTAATCGACTTTGACTATTGAAGCGTAAACTAGTGTTCCTAATAGCTCTCGACAACAGTATGAACCAGTCAATAATTAGTCCTGCATAAGGGTTCGTGTTTCTACCTTTAACATATGACTTATCTACAAACCGGACAGGATATGATTTGGAGAATTAACATGAAACTTACCTCACATGCTCCGTCGATTTCATTAGAACTTCGTTGAAAAGAACTAACTTTATTTATCGCCCTTTTGAAGAAGCTAACTTTTAATAAATGTATCAATTGCATTCAAGTAAGGTATATTCAAAGTTACGCTATACTTAATTAAAAGGTAACAAAACACTAAATATAATAAGTGTCCTTTGTTTTACAGGAAACCCCTCTCATATACATTATATGGACAAAAGTATTTGGACACTGCATGTTTTTCAGAAACAGTGCTTTGTTATTCTATTTAGTAACGGGTAAGAGCCCTCCTTTTGCTTGTATTACAGCTGCAACACACGATTTTCCACAAGTTCTCTGTAAGTCTGGAATAGCAGGAATAGCTCGCCATGCCTCTTGCAAGGTTGTGAAAAGAGATTGTTGAGTAGATTTGCTTACATGGAGGTGTCGTACTCGTCGTTCCAGTTTGTCTCACAGTTGCTCGATCGGATTGAGATCGAGGCTCTAAACAGGCCAGTCAGGCAAATTCAACTAATTTTCAGGAAACCAGTCCAGCACATGTTTTGCAGTATGACATGGAGCTCGATCCTGTTGGAAGAAACAACCATCATAGCCGTAGTGTTGCCATAGTGTAGGCAAGGCCGAACTGTCCAGAACGTCGATGTACACGTCAGCGTTCATGGTACCAGGTACATATAGTAATGGGCTTAGTCCTAACCAGGAAAAAACAACTCCACACTAAGATGGATCCTCCTTCAAATTTCTGCAGTGTCCAAATACTTTTGTCCATATAGTGTATAGTACTGTCACCACAATGTGTAAGAACATGAAACGTGTGTGAGCTGTAAGGATTTTGCTACAAGGTGCCAAAATCAAGAAAATGTATCTGCTGGAGATGGTCACAAAATATCCTACCTGATATCCTGAAAAGGTAATTAAAGACTGTAGTAGGGCCGGTGTAATCGGTTTCGCACCAGTAATATCCTTGTAGTTCCCCAGCATGCTTGAACCGTGGAAAGGAGTCGTTTAAAAGTGTAGCTAATGACAATATGTGATTAGGGATATCGGCGGATCCTGTCCGCAGCAGCTTGTAGTCTTTGTACCAGCGCACTTCCTTGTATTCTGTATATTTGGCGTGACATTTTAACACAGGAAGGCGTATTTCGATGCCCATGGAGTAATCCAGTAGTTGAGCGAGCTCTGTGACTTCGGTTGCGGACACTAAAAGAGGATATCAAAAGTCGAATTAAAAGAATTCGAGCTGTATCAGTACAGTATTTTGATTGCGCAAAGGGGATATATCGACAAAAACATCTATGTCAGATAGTGACACAGCATAAAACAAAAAACAGTGCAAAGATCAACAAGAGTCCAGTCCAGTACAGGGTGTCCATAAAAGAATGTCCCAGTTTCAATGGTATATTATAAAGTTTAATTTAGACTATTTACAACAAATCATAAATCCAATTGAAGCTAAACTAACCTAGTTTTTCTTACAAATGTTCAATAGGTGTACATCCAACCTAAAGTCCAATTCTTCCCACAATTTGGTTAACAAGTCGGGAGCAATAGCATCTTCAATTCTGTCTCAACTCTGGCAAATCATTAGGTACCGGCGGAATGTAGGCACTTTCTTCCCAAAGGAAAAAATCGCATGTCAGGTGAACGGGTAGGCCAGCGAAAAAGAGCTCTATTGTCTCGACCATTACCAATCCAACGGTCAGGGACGACGTTCAACCACTCTCGTACAAAGAGATTCCAATGGGGAGGGGCTCCATCCTGTTGCCAAATAAAGTTCACAGGTTCACCCTCTAGTAATTGGGGAAGGAGCCATTCTTTCAACATATCCAGATAGTACGCCCCTGTTACAGTATGAATTGGACTTTAGGTTGGATGCGTGCCGTAGAACTAAAGGTACACATATTGAACATTTGAACGAAAAACTAGGTTAGTTTACCTTCAATTTGATTTATGATTTGTTGTAAATAGTCTTAATTAAACTGTTATAATATACCATTGAAACTGGGACATTCTTTTATGGACACCCTATATTTTGATTGCGCAAAGGGGATATATCGACCAAAAAAAATGTGTGCTTCCTATGTCAGATAGTGACACAGCATAATACAAAAAGCAGTGCAAAGATCAACAAGGGTCCAGTTGATTCAAAAGTTGAACCAGAGGAAATACAGCTGCATCCTTACAGTTTTTTTTTATTGAAAGACGCTTCTACAAAAAACATCTTTAGCAAGAATTTGCAAGCCGGAATGAAAGTTCAACTTTTTATATCTCTCTACCAAAAAGTACTCCGAAGTAGAGACGGGTTACACTGCTATATATACTAGTGAATTGTAAGTAAATTTTTATAGTGGTGGCCAAATTCGCGCGCGCGCGCCACAATTCTCCCCTTTCAGAGTTTAGCTGTAGCGATCATCTATCATCAGATAGATGACGCCACTAGTAGAATTATTACCATTTGCGTGAGACTGTGAGAGCTGTATTAGGCACTGTTCACAATGAGGCGTTTTCTAATGCGCGTTTTTGAGGTCATGCGTTAAATTCTGTTTTTTTTATTCCCTAATTCAAGTTCCTATCTTTGCGATCGTTGAAAATGGAGTGAAAATTTCAACGGATTTGAAATCTGGGGAACATTTTATACCTTTTAGATATTTTAAATGTGATTTTCTTTAAATAATCAATTAATTATTTACCATTTGATTATTTAGCTATTTATTAAATAATAAATCTGTTTTTAGTATCGTTCTGGTGTAGAATTTTACGCAGATTTCAAAAATTTTACACCATATCGATATTATAAATGTGATTTTCTTTAAATAAATAATTAATTATTTACCATTTGATTATTAAATAGTAAATCTGTTTTTAGTTTCATTCTAGTGTAGAATTTTACGCAGATTTCAAAAATTTTGCATCATATCGACATTATAAATGTGATTTTCTTTAAATAAATAAATAATTATTTACCATTTGATTATTTAACTATTTATTAAATAATAAATCTGTTTTTAGTTTCGTTCTGGTGTAGAATTTTACGCAGATTTCAAATCTGTTGAAATTTTCAATCTTCAACGATCGCAAAGATAGAAACTTGAATTAGGGGAATACAAAACATAATTTAACGCATGACCTCGAAAACGCGTGTTTGAAAACGCCTCATGTGAACAGGGCCTTAAGATTACAGTTGTAATTATCCTGTGTTGTCTTTAGCAGCCGAGTGCGAGTACCCTTGTGAAGTAAAAGCTTTGCAGCAATGCTATTAAAGAGCCTCAGGTGGTTTTTGAGAGTGATTATTCATCGTAGACCATCTATCGAAGTTGTAAATTTTAGTGTGTTCAAATCACGTCCATGTCAATAATTTAGCATGAAAGAAACATTGCAACTTTGTGTCTTCGAAAAAGTACTCCAAAGTAGAGATGGGTTGCAGTACTATATACATAAGTGAATCGTAAGTTAATTTTTGTAGTGGCGGCTTAGTTCACGCCACACGTCTGTGAACCCCCATGTGTCGGATAGTGATTCAGCATAAAAAAAAGGAGTAGAAAATCAACAAGAGTCCAGCTGCTTCAAAAATCGAATCAAATGAACTCGAACTATATCAGTACAGTTTCTTTTATTGCAAAGACACTTCGACAAATCAATCATATCGACAAATCATCGACAAATAAATCACAGAATATAACAAAAAAGTTTTAGAAAGATCAACAAGACTCCGGCTGCTTCAAAAGTACTCTACCCTTTCACGCATGTACGCCTTCCCCTGATAATCCCGAATATTCTAAAAGGTCGTCAACAGAAGCGAAGCTTAACAGTAACACAGCTAGGGATGTCAATATTAAATTTGCTCTACTATGAATAATAACATGGGTAGTTCGAGAATTTTCCTCAGCTGTACAGCCTGTACACTACTGTCAGCCTGTGTACTGTATTTGATCTCAGCCAAGATGACCTCTCGTTCTGAAAGCAATTTCATCTCAACCCTGTAAGCTTAAGCCCGAATCAAGTTGCAAATGTTAGGATAGAATAAATAGGGTTAAGGCTATCCATTTCCACAATAAAGACATCGATGGAATGTTCCGTTGATCTGAAGAGCACGTACTTCCGGTCACATCTAAGAAAATTTGCCAGCCTGCGAAAGGCGAGCGATGTCTAAATTTTCAGCACACACCCTGTGAAAAGTGATTTTTCGTAACAATTTGTCGTGACCTCAGCCATATTTTCATCGGGCCTTTCCTACACCATTAGTGATTTCAACTAGTCGGAGTGGAGGTCTATGCCCTATGTACTCATAAATCTAATTACGGGTTTTCCTTGCCTCAACTTTGAGGATAGTGAAAGGAGTATGATTTTAGAACAAATGCAATTCTTCATCTGGCAATTTGCATACAAAAATCGTCATGAAAATCCAGTAATTTCTCTCCCAGTATCAAAACATCACTCATAAAATTACGACACTGACAAAACATTCGATATATGGTTCGGGGAATAAGAGTAGAATAGAACATCATTATGACGGATACTATTATGACGGACGCCGCTTATAAAGGACAGTGAGCGAAGTGAAAGACCATTTAAATTTTGTTAGTCAATATACACAGTCCAGTCACATTAATGTGACCACCACCGATGTTGACGTCAACGTGAAATAACCAATCACAAAAGGCAGGTAGCAGCACATTGCAGTGGAGTGTATATAAAGGATGTCCTAGGGTATCGGAAAGCATTTCAATCGTTGGCGTAATGCAGAAACGTAACGATTTATCCGACGTCCAAAAGGGCATGATTATTGGCTTTCGGGCCAAGGGTGGAAGCATTTCGGAAACGGCTAATTTTGTGAACTGTTCGCGTGCTGCAGTGGTAAAAGTATGCCGTGCATGGCAAAATGGCACTATAAAAATCAGCAGCGTGGCACATGTGGTGCACCACGGGCTATAGATGACAGAGGCGAACGAAGGCTATGGAGATGCGTTCGGGCGAATAGACGTGCAACTGTTGAGCAACTGACCGTCCAGATGAACCAAGGGGCTACCAAGAGTGTATCCTCAACAACGGTTCAGCGACCGTTGCTGCGCATGGGCCTCCGCAGCAGACGCCTGGTTAATGCGCCTATGGTGGCTGCTGTTCATCGGCGACGAAGGCTGGAATTTGAACGCCAGTACCGCAACTGGACGTCCACAGAGTGGCGACAGGTAGCTTTTTCCGATGAATCTAGTTTGATGCTCCATCGGACAGATGGACGTTGGCATATACGACGTGAAACGTCTGAAAGCAAACATCCTGCAACAGTTGCCGGAAGGATCCATGCCGGAGAAGGGAGGTAATCTAGCGCAGCTGGTCATGGCACTGGAGTCGGCATGGCTCAACATCCCAGTGAACACCTTCAGAAACCTAATTGACCCTCTTCCTGCACGTCTCGCAGCGGTCAGCTCTGCCAAAGGTGGTTATTCTGGCTTTTGACAGGTGGTCACATTAATGTGACTGGACTGTGTAATATGTTGAACAATCGGCAAATGAAAATATATTTGGATATTATGAACATATTAGGCACCTATGTCAGTTATTAGCCGAAGAAATAAGCAAACAAACAAACCCAGCAGAAAATAAATTATTTTTTCAAACCAATGAATGTGAGCACTTAACACGATCAGCAATCAACAACCAACCACAGCAATCAGCAACCTTCTTGTTCTTTAGAATAATGCTGTGTATACGTACACATCTTTTTCAACTCAACCTATGTTGAAAACTGTTTTTTTATTTGATACATAATAAACACATTTTATAGCTAATTACATAGTATTGATGTACACCCTACTTCATTATACCCCTATTACAATTATTTGTTATAATCCGGACTTTCATTGAAACGGAAAACCTTCAGCCCTATTAGACCGTTATAATCAGGTTCTACTGTATTGCTATTGTAAAAGAATGTGGATTTAAATCAGCAGGTAGTCGCTTGATATTGGATCTTTTAAAAAGAATTGGTAACGTTTGGTGGAAATTTCAATCTATGACTTTGGTCTAACATGACAGTAATACAGTAAGTAGTGTCATACAAACAAAGGTCTGATTGGTATACAGAAAATAAAATGTCTTAAAATTTGACTTCAGTTTAATCCTAACATTTCTTGTCTTCAGGGGCACATCAACGAGCTTCACAGACCCGAAGTATTCTGGTGGTAATTTCTTTTTCCAAGGGATTTATAGTCTTTACTAAAAATGAGTGTCGTGCTCCCGGATACCCAATTGATCTTTTTCTGCACTCACGCCTCTTCTCTGTTCGCCAATTCCTCTTTACCCCTTCTACGACCTTTTAAACTTAAAGTTGTCCGTCTTGCGTTTGGCGCAACTTGGCCAAATGCTGGCTTCTTTGCGCCATAAACGCTTTCAAAAACCAATCTATCACATAAATGTGAAGAAATATATCGCACATTTTTATTACGTCACAAAGTAGTTAATTCAAGAATTCGAATAAAAGAATATTCATTTCGCGATTTACTAAAATTTATACATCGATTAATAAACAAAAGTTTACGCATTTGAAAAAAAAAATGCATAAGACGTTAAGAACAATGAGTACTTCACGAAAGAACTGCACATATTTCATTTATCCGTTGGTAGGTAGTTGAATTTATGTCGCACTGGAGCACACATCGGGGTACATTTTATCCACCAACGTAAAATAACGATACTTAAAAAGTTTTACAACAAAAGGTTTTAAAGTTAAAAAAAATTGATTGCAAGAACCCTTGTTGATGTTTCGAAACCAACCCGTTTCAAGTCCGACATAATGACGTTAGAACAGGTAGCATAGCAGTCACTACAATCAGCATAACAGTCAATACAAAACGAGGTAAGCGATGCCCGAGACTGAATCACTACTGCGCGAGATGCGACGAGTCTCTGATAATAGTGTAAGGGGAGATAACAAAGACCGGATGTTATGCGTATGCCGGATGGATGTATTCTTAGAAAGAATGAGTTACGACTTAATTACCTTTTATTCTGCCGCTTAATTAAAGAAACCTTGGGTTTGAAAAATGTTTTTTGAATAGGTTGGTTGGTTTTGGATTTTACGTTAAAAGAGCCACGTATGGCCAAGCTGTGCCAAATAAATGGACATACGCCTAGGAGAGAAATAGCTCCCAGAGGGAAATCGAGCCGGTGCCATCTTCGACTCGCAGGTTGCAAGCGTAGCAGGCAAACACATTGGTCGACTTCAGTTGAAATGAAAAATATTCGAATTGACAAAAGTTCATTCGAATTAAACGATTAACGAACTCGGTTTTACATTATAATTATAGGTAGAGATATGCAGTTGAGTTAACATCGCACTGGAGTAACACAAATGTTTACTGGCGAGGGCACAGGATAAGAGGACAACACCTCGTAATTTTGAACCTAGGTCATATGGCATGGTCAACACCTGAGCTGTCACTCCACTCACCTAACTTCCACACCTGCCAAAGTGAGGATATTTCTGGCCACTACATGAGGCTACGAGCCCCACTGTCTTTGGTTGGATCGAGTTTCGAACTCGGGACCCTTCAGTTAATAACTGTAACTCTTCTGGGCTTGTTTCCATTATTCCAATAACTCGAGTTATTAAAGGTTTTCCGTTTATGTAATATTTATTAATCGTTTATTCGTATTATTGGGACCCCCCCCCCAAAAAAAAAAAAAAAAAAAAAAAAGCTTCCATAGCTTTATGGAACGGACACTTTCAAATTAAATTGTACCTTTCACACACAACTGTCTGATATCAATAGGATCCGTCAAAAATGTTATTCCGCATTTTGAACTGTCGGACTGTCTGCGTGCTAAACAGGATCGATAAATATCCAGGACGCATGTGCTTTGCATTCCGCAATCCCAGTTGTTTATATCTACATCTACATTTTAGTCGCAGTAATCGGCTTCCTACGCAACGATTGTTTGTTTACCACGAAGCCTCGCGCCTCAGTTGATTTTTTAACGTTGTCCGGTGAAATTTTATTGAAAAAAAAAATTAATTATAGTCGAGCTGTTGCAGTTTATAATAAATATCAAAGAAAGCGGAGGGTCTTTTCAAGGCCATTTAAGAAACGGTCCTTTTCATGGTCAACAATCATAGTTCAACAAGACGCTTGCACTACAATTTTCGACAAAAAACTCAATGAAAAGGTGTAAGTGGCTCGAGGGCTGGGGAAATGTATACACAAACAACATGACGGGTATTCAATTTCCACAGCACATTTCGAGTCAAAATTTGCTCAATGTTTTCATTTGAATTCTGATTCCAAAGGTACTGAATATATCTTTTCTGTAATACAGCAAATTTAGATTTGAATTTTTTTTTTTGGAATATGATATTTTGTAAACAATCTATTGTGCTAGGACACATGTCTTCATTGATACGAGCGAAGCGTGCATAGTTTTGCGCCCTAGTTTTAACTAAGCTGCTAAAAAGTCGAATAAAATCGCTTTATACCATTTGATCACGTTGAAACGCAACTGACGCAGATCGATAAAAATCGGAGGTAATAAACAGGAGACCATACTTGAACACCGCTACTTCTATTATTTCGTCTCTGACCTCAGATAATTATCAGTGTGTGTACGAACGCTCTTAATGTAAGTTTTTTTTAAATATTTATTACTTTGTATTAGTTTCATTTTGAAGCATCATTTAATCTCACGCTCTTATGCTCAGTCTAGTTTAAAAAACAAACAAACATAAATAGCATTCCCCCTCATGTAAAGGCCACTGTGCTAGCAACCTTCGAGCTGTAGGTAGCTCAGGCTTGATTTGCTCCAATTTTTGTGTCAATTAAGCCTTCTTTGTGTGTGTACGTTTATTTAGAATAGACCTGCTCTACATAAACTTTAATTTGCATTACAAAACTAACTAAACTAAAAACTATCATAGCCAACGGTCCAGGTATTTTGAAATAATAAAATAAATGTCATATATTTATCTATAAAAATGATGTACTCTTATTACTGAATTTTACATTCAAAGCATTTTCTGTCTTTTAAAAGGAACAATTATGACTATACCACTTATGCTGTAACTATCATGTTATTTAATATTAAAATATTTAAGTGGATAAAACATTTGTTACTTAGAGAACAGTTCAGCATCCCGAGAAAAGAGTTAAGAGAAATTACTAAAGATCAAAATGTTTTCTTACCATCTTGGATGAAACACAAAATTATGAAACAGTACTTCAAAGCATAGAATGTCGAACTTATTCGATGCTTGATACTAAGCATTTGCGAACAATTATCCTCCTAATGGAGTACCGCAAAATTTCTGCAAAAAGAAATACAACTGATTAGAAATCACAACTAACCACCGTTTTCAAAAATATTTTTACGTTCTGAAAAATGCTCATTTTTTTATATTCCACATACACCACAAATACTTACACGCAATTTAGAAGAATACAGATGCGTATTTTAGAAAAATCCCATTGGAATCGAACAACTTTTCTTTACGAAACAGGGGGAGGAAATTGTATGGTTTTAGAAGTCCTTTTTATATTCATGACCTCACATAAACATGGTTCTTACTGTTCCACATAGAAAATGCAAGCACTTTCTTTTTAACGACTTTTATGAAAACTTCAAGGACCCCATTTCGTCAATAATGAGTATTTATTTTTGAGATATTAATGAAATTGACACATGAAGGTCTAAAAATTTAAATCCAATGGTAAATTATAAATAAATAATTCATGTCTGAGAGAACAGTTACAGTATAATTTTTTTTTAATCTCTGCACATTGAAGTAAAAGCAAACACCAGGAAAACTTTTTTAAATGATAAATACGTTTTGTTTTTCATCAGCATTCAAATAAATTTAGAGATAGAGAGGGGTGAAGGGGTAAAAATGTCACAAATAGTGAGAAACCGAGAAAGCAGTTAGACAAGGAAGAGTAACTTTAACGACACACATAAAGGTAGTTAGAAATGCATCTCGAAAGAATTAGAACAAAAACATACTCACAGAAGCAAGTTTATACCTCACCGTCTAGACATAACATCATGTTTAAGGGTATTTTCTTTCAGAGTGAACGTCTCTTAGTTATAGAATACGTGAAGTATAGAGGCAAATCCAAAACGAAGCGAGTTTAAGAAATAAATGATTTACAAAGAAGCATGAAATTCAAACCTCAACTGAGAAATGGAAAAAGTCACCTCACTTCCGCAGAGATAAATCACAAAAAGGAAGTATAAATGACGGTTTTACATCCTCCTCTTTCCATGATGGCTCTCTGTAAAGGTGATCGCGGTGCTTCAAAGTAGTGGTTTGTCTCAAAATTTCCCCATGCAACGCTTGAAACACAGTATCCCGAAGTTGGCACTGGAGGAATATTGGTGAGAAATGGGGGAACGTTGATTTGAGAGAGTGCTCAATAAGACGCTTTACAGGTTTGTCACCTAAATATATTTTTTAAGTTCAACTATCCACCTCACCATACATCGACACACTCACTGCAATGATGCATTCTCGCAAGTCGTAAAATGGCATACGTTTGTAAAATGCAAGCTGCAACTAAAATATCTAAAAACAATACGAGAGGTCGTAATCAAACGAATGATATGGACCGGTTAATGTTAAAGTGGAGTAAGTCACTTTTTCGAAAAAAAAAAGACAGAACTTCCTCTGCCATCAATTGGTCGTTGAATAAAGATTTGATTTATTTTACGTTTTCAGTTAACAGATTGACTTATCTAGATCTGGTTTCTGTGTCTAGGTCACAGGGCTCGAAATATCCGGGTGCACAGGTATACTGTGCACATAAAAATAAAATTATGCACAAATTTTTAATTTTGCATAATATTTCCCGCTATATGCACGCAGTTAAAAAAAAGGGGTGAAACGTGTTACGTTATTTTGATGTTTGAACAAAATATTAATATTGACCTCTCTAGCTCTTAAGGAACATAATTAAAATTCCTAAATACACACTATGTGAAAACAAATACGATCGACCGTAACGGTTTATACAGGATGAAGGTTTACTTGTGCCACTGCCAAAAGAACTTTCCGATGATCGAAACATTGGCTAGATGGCTCTGTTGCCGCGACAGCCGTGCGCCGGAAAATTTAGATGTTTAAATATTTTTATTCACTATCTACTACTAACCTATATAAACATACCCAAATAATAAAGTAGTTTACACTACATTAATGCCCTTATATTACTTTTTTTTTAAATATGCACATAAAATATAACATGTGCACCTAATTTAAAAACTTTAAAATATCTATTTCGAGGCCTGGTCTAGCTAATTATATTTAGTTAAATTTGGTTACATTATATCTGGTTTATGTGTCCAACTAAGTATATTTACTTAAATTTGGTTATACTATATCTGGTTTCTGTGTCTAACTAATTATGTATAGTTACAGTTGGTTATATTATATCTGGTTTCTGTGTCTACATCTTTTTTTTTGAAAAAGTGACTTACATCACTGTAACTTTAAGCCTTCCATATCACGCATGCATTTCCGACATACACTGGGCTGCGGAATGGAATAGCAGTGGATTAGAAACTGAAGAGTTTCCAATTTGAAACTGGATCCAGCCAAGGACAGTCGTGTACGTGGGGCCTGGTATTGGCTTCATGTGTCGTACACTCAAATGTACTTAATGTGTGGAAGTTTGGAGAGTTGGGTGACATATCTCAAGTGTTAACCTCATCATCTGGCAGTGGTTAAAAATTACGACCCTCGGATTCTTCTCCTCGGGATTGATCACGGACCATCTCCAATAGCTTGTTGTGTTGCTTCTACGCGAAGTTAAATCAATTACCTACTTTTCGACTTACATAGCGGTAGAAATAAGAGCATGTTTTGGCAAATTTACTACAAGAATATGCATTCAAACCACAGCACACAAGGCTTATTCTTCTCATTCGTGATTATTTTAATATTAATTGAGGCATTGACATTGAAAAATAGATAAATGCCAAATCGGTTATTTCATTGAAATGATTCTACCAATGGATGTAACACTGAAAAGAAGGTAAGTTCCCGAAGTCTAGTTCCAAAAAAACCCACAAGATGTCACTAACTAAAACTTAATCACTCTTGGCTCTCAGAAGGAGGTAAGTGAAACCTTCAACTTGCCTGTCCTATAACATTTAGTTTTTGCTACTTACCACCTTTTGAACGTCAACGCCTCAATTATCAATAGTAACCAGCAATCCAGTGGCTTGTATGGAATTTATTTTTGTTACTTCATTTTAATAAGAGCTTTAAAATTACTATTACAAGTAGTTTTATTTCGAAACTACTTGGAATTTTCCAATAAAACCAGCAATCCAGTGGTTTGTGTGAAATTTATTTGTGTTACTTCATTTTAATTAAGAGCTTTAAAATTACTATTACAAGTAGTTTTATTTCGAAACTACTTGGAATTTACCAATAAAACCAGCAATCCAGTGGTTTGTGTGAAATTTATTTGTGTTACTTCATTTTAATTAGAGCTTTAAAATTACTATTCCAAGTAGTTTTATTTCGAAACTACTTGGAATTTTCCAGTCAAACCAGCAATCCAGTGGCTTGTGTGGAATTTATTTTTGTTACTTCATTTTAATTGAGAGCTTTAAAATTACTATTCCAAGGAGAATTATTTCGAAACTAGCATCTGAGATTCTAAAATTACATAAATATTTTAGAGAAATTCAAAAGTTATTGGCACATACCTACACTTACAGCTTATTAGCTGATATAGAGTTTTCTAGAAGGGGTGCAGAAAAAGTTTTCTTTGAAAATGGGCCGTGGAGCCGAAGAAATTTGGGAAATTAGGACTGAAAACTTGGAATAAATATTTCAATAATTAATTCTTACAGTTCTGAAAATAATATCATCACATAAAATTTAATAAAATTGGAGGGGCCTCTTGCTTATTCTACTTTATTCGTAGTCTGATTCTCGTATTCTGATATTCGTATTCTTATATTCTACTTTAGTACGTAGTCTGAGTTAATTTATTTTGTGGAATGCTTGTCCTTATTATGCTTATTGTGATTTGTAGTTTAATGTAGATAGTTAATTTTGCACCTTTATGGATTTCAGTAAGGGGTTAAAAGTTGTTGTTTAGCCATTTTCTTAAGGTCTGAGTAAGGATTTCATCTTCCGAGAAACATCCTAGCACTTGGTCTTGATTTATTTTGGGGATAGCATGGGGTCCTAAATTGCGATTTGTTTTATCGATGAGTTATCAACAAGGGTAAGAGGATTTGACAAAAACCTTTTGGGAGTGTGACATGATTTTCGACGAACTGTGGGAATTTAAAGAGCAGTAGCGATATCATTACTTTTGTATCCATCTTGGTTTTTGCAATAGTTCTGATGATGCTTGTTTGTAGTTTCCCTATAATTTAGATGTTTTAAATGTCAGATTTGGTTACGTCCCTAAAATGGGAGAAGCATAAGTTAGAATTGGGAAGATACAGTAGAGATGTGTTAAGAGTTTGTTGTTTCTGGAAAGCGGAACAACGAGCAAGCAGTAGGAAGAAGTAGTCCTTTGTTCTTATAAATTTACTAGCCACTGTGTGGCTAGCCCGGCGTTGGTGTTTGTTTAAAGGGCAACGCCGTGGTGTAAGGTATTAATCTGGTGTAAAATTTGCAGCAGATTTCAAATCCGTTGAAGATATATTCAATTAAAAAATTATTTATTTAAAGAAAATCATATTTTTAGATATCAATCTAAATGAAATTTTCCGCAGATTTCAAATTCGTTGAAATGTTTACTCTATATTTAACGGTTTAGGAGATAGAAAAAAGAACTGTGACTATAGTTAAAAGATTTATCGTCTGACTGGAAAAACATTCCTAAGCGCAAAATCAAAGATCTGAGTTTGATCTGAGCGTTCTCCGGGGCGATGAAAAAATTGGCATGGTTCCAAGGCTGACTGCAAGGTCACGTGGGTAGAAAAGTCAAGATTGGGGTTATTCTTCTATGGCGGAAGAGAGGCGTTGACGAACCAAGTAGAGAATAAAACTATTAAATTCATTTAAAAATCTTCTAGATTGAATTTTAAAATTCCGCCACGACCCCAAAATTGAGAAAAATTTAGACTACCTGTGTACTAAATTTCATTGCTGTAAATGCCATAGATCGTCAGGATTTTATGGCTGCGAAACAAGCAGACAGACAAACAAGCACATCCTTTTATAACATAAATTTATTTAGTATAGATTGCGTATATTTTGACCAATTTAAGTGTGTATCTAGGATTAATCCTAGATGTTTTGTCTGAGTAGGAATGATTATACTGTTATCTCATCGACCTTCTAACGAAATAGACTGACAATGGGTTCACAACTCCATGTTATTCCTTCCGGTAATCTCGGTTTCAGATCTGACAAGTGGTTGTGGAAAAAAACACGAATTCTAATGGGGGACAAATTACTGATTAGTTAAAGTGATCATCCAGCCTGATTAAAAACACTAGCCTGTGCTTCGATAGCAAATTGACTCAAGTCGATTCGTAAGCCCATGAACAAGCCACTTCTCTTTTGAAATCTTACTACAAATATTCAAATGAATTAGAATGCAAAACCTTTGAAATGAAAGCAATTTTATTGCTGCATGAAGGTTACACAGTGATTTGCGTATGACTATAAATGCAAAAATACATGAGACATAAAATAAATACTCAGTAAGACAACATCGGTAAAACAAATTGTGTGAGGGAAGCTCTGTATGATGGTTTCAATCTCCGTTCTAGCTTGTTTCACTGCTGTTACCTGAAAGCAGAAAAATATTCCATATAAAACATAGTATCAGAGACAATTTATTTTAGGGATCCGTGATATGTATGTGATATGGAATTACGGCGAACAGAAAAAAAGCATGCACATGTACTTGCGTTCAAAGTAAATTGCAGAAGCTATAAAAATGAGAAAATGGTGTTTAAAAAATTATTTTCAGTAAGCTAAAATTATATCTGCATCTTTCTATGAAAGAGGGGTTATTCTGATTACTTTTTGAATCAATGTTTAGCCAATACAACTAGAGCAACGCCGGGTAATTGTGCTAGTGGTACATAATAGACAATGCCTGAAACAAAATATCCTACAAAGGACAAACATTGGTAGCAATAAAAGCAACGAAAAAGTACTTCAAACTCCTCTTCAAATGCTAGTCGTGACACAGATCAGGCGAAAAGTAACGCACAAGACACCTTACACTAGACAGAGCTCACATTCAAGAAAGTGGTTTTTCCCATTAGAAGAAAGGTGATAAAACGCAACTGGTGAAAGGACTTTTCACGAGCAATATCATATCTTCGTTCTACAACCACAACCTTTGTAAATTTTAAAAAGAAAAAATTTCGGAAGCCATACAAATTAGGTACTAAATTTCAAACAGTTGTGAGAAACAAGGTTACAAATTCACGATAGAGGTGTTTTAAAATTGGTATACACTAAGGAGCTTTTGAAACAAGTTAAATCTTATAAATAAATGTTAAAACATAAATGGAGAAAAAGCTCTAAAATTTTGATATTGAAACGACGATATATGGCGAACACCATAGATTATTAGTTTCGCCAATTCGTAATTGCTGTTGTAGCTTCTGGCACTTGGATATAAACTCGGAACAAGAAACTATGTCTAAGTCACCAATCGTGAAAACGCAGTTTACGTTTAACCTGCCCCCTAATTTAATAAGTTGACCATCTGACTCGAATGCCAACTCGTCTGAACCAATCCATGAGAAGTATTTCTGTCAAGCTAAATGTAGTATTTCTGTGGCGGTAGTATTTCTGAGGTGGACGTGTTTCCTGTATGTATTCTGTACGTGACGTCGACAGCCTATTTGACAATGTAGCTTAAGGTAACTCCGATATGTATCACATGCGAGAAAATTATAACACCACAAAAGTAAAATCTTCGCATGCTTTTTGATTTGTTTGTTTTTACACTGAAAATCTCTGTCGTTAACACTAATTGATAATTTCTGTCGTGAACACTAATTGATAATTTCTTTCGTGAAACTAATTGATAATTTCTGTCGTGGACACTAATTGATAATTTCTGTCGTGAACACTAATTGATAATTTCTGTTGAGCACTCTAATTGATAATTTCTATCGTTAACACTAATTGATAATTTCTGTCGTGAACACTAATTGATAATTTCTGTCGTTAACACTAATTGATAATTTCTGTCGTGAACGCTAATTGATAATTTCTGTCGTGAACACTAATGGATAATTTCTGTTGTGAACACTAATTGATAATTTCTGTTGTGCACACTAATTGATAATTTATGTCGTTAACACTAATTGAATCGTCTTAAATATTAATTTAATCTCTTTGAAACACAATTATATTTGCTGTAGGAGTGACCCACCAGCTTTTCGAAAATTGAACCATGTTGCTTTAGGAGTGGTCAATCAGCTTTTCGAAAATTGAATTCTGTTGTTCAGAATTGGTCCATTAGCTTTACGAAAATTTCATTTTGTTGCTATAAGAATAGTCCATCAGCTTTTTGAAAATTTAATTATGTTGCTTCAGGAGTGACCCATCAACTTTTTGAAAAGTTGATTCTGTTGCTTTAGGAGAGTTCCATTAGCCTTTTGAAAATTTAATTCTGTTGATTTAGGAGTGCCCCAAAAGTCAACCTGAGTAGCACCATGGCAGTAACTTACCTTGCACACTCTCAACACTTGCAGCAGTAGAATTTCTTGGTGGGCAAGCCTTCTCACACTCTTCGACGGTCCAGAAGTTGTTCTCGTTTCCACCACAGCCACCGTAGAAGAAAGATTCGCACTGCTGTCCGTTGAAGTAGAACTTAGGCATGGCGGCGTAGCAAAGCCCGACCTCCATCGGAAGGCTGCACACATCCACATCGACTGAACGCTTCACGTTGTCGGTAGCTTCTGTCACCAGCTCGAATTTCGTAGTGGCTTGAAAAATAAAACATACATGTTTGTTTTCGTAATGAAAAAGCAAATTACAGAGTGTCCAACGCAAATAAAAGCAACGAGTAACTATTCCAGTAGCCTAAAGGCCGCTTCTCAACTTAAGAAACTGGAAGAACTCAAATCAATCCCAATCCATGAGAAACAGACTGACAAAGATTCAGGAGAGTCAGTTCCTTGAAGTCAGTCATTAGAAAATACCTTGTACGTTTTAAACCTTTCACACTGCATGTGTCTCTAGCGTTCATTTTTAACGTACCCGAACCTTTATTACGAAGTTCCTACTGGATTCAGATTGACTTGGAATCTGTTGGTGTGAAGCGACCCTAATGCAATATAATCCCAGGAATGGATAAAATCGATGTAACAACATTATAAAATCGCCATATAATAAAATTAACATCGTCAATAGATTGATTTTCAGTTAGTCAACATTTAGTGACAGCTACTAGGAAAAATATCTAAGTAAAAGGAATATTGTTAATTTTCTTTTCACTAAAAATATTTATCTTCTATTTCAGGAAGAATTTACTATGAACTTGACAGGGTTCTAGGATGTCACATCGATGACACCAATGTACACCCGTCAAAAAAAAAACGACTCACTCGATCGCAATTGCACAATTTACATCGCAGAACAAAACGGAAGGTAGCAATCGATAAGAATGAATGTTTTACTACAACAAAATTTAAAATTTGTTTAAGGGGCCGTATTTATATTAAATTGGGTATTTTCTCCGAAAATTTCAATACGAACCCCCATCTTTTATCACAAATTTGGTATCTACACACAATTTCAGGCGGAAATAAAATAAAGTTCATCAATTTTATTGGATATTTCACCGCTTTATAAGTGTTTGAAAATTAGATCTCTTAATGTCAAATTGGTATCACGTTTTTTGTTATATTTGCTAAAAACATTAATTTTCCTTGGAAGTTGTTTTTCTATCCTTTGCTACCCAAAATCCCAAACATAATCTATAAACATTTTAGTTATCAAACTAAATTTTACTATTTTTTAATAATTTTGAAATTAATATTCATAAAAATTATGAATAGAAACCTGTGCAAATTTTGACTCCATAAGATTTAACTGTTACTGAAACATCGGAATTCCAAATTTCAGTTCATCACGTGCATAATTCGTAGTGCAATGAGACTGTTTACAAAATTCGATGATTATTATCGTTATTGGGGATTGTTCACAATGTGAAAACAGAAATTTCTGCCAACAGATTCTGGGATTCAATTAGAATGGATTCTGACTTTGTCACCATCTTCATGGACTCTATACCAATGCGCCTGCAACAGGTCATTGACTGCTACGGACACTACACGTCTCTATTAATATTTATAATGTGATTGAACTCCGAACATTAACACACTCCCTCAATGGTTTTTATGGATTTTCTCGGTCAATTTTATGCTATTTTTCATTGCGTTTTTATCAAATCTGCCTGAAAATGTGTGTAGATTCCAAATTTGTGATAAAAGATGGGGGTTCGTATTGAAAATATAGGAGCAAGCACCCAATTTAATATGAAGACGACCCCTTAGACAAATTTTAAATATTTGTATTTGTCGGAAACATTTACCCCTATCGATTGCTACCTTCCGTTTTGTTCTGTGATGTAGATTGTACAATTGCGATCGGGTGAGTCGTTTCTTTTTGACGGGTGTACGTATAAGTTAAATAGGGGGAAAGGTTGATAAAGTGAGGTCATATTAGGATATACTTAAGAGTAACTAAGATACAATGGAGTTTCGTTGTTTGTCAAAAAACCAAACGCCGTCCAATGTACAAAGCTCTAATTCTGACTAGTCTTGTCACAAAATTCTCAAAACTCTTCAATCTCTAAAATATAATTCTGCAAACTAATCTAAGGACTCCATAAAGTACCATGAGCTTTAGAAAAAACTGTTTATGGTTTAGCAGTGATCAGGGCTCAATAACATACCTGTTGGTAGCTTTATTTACGCCGCACTGTAGCAACGCAACGAGCTTTTAGCGGCGATCCAGATTCAACCCCGAAAAGAAAGATTCGAGGACATCACTTGAACCACACCACGCCAACCGGAGGCCATGGCAGTTTTAACGTGCACCAGCCTACACATGCCACGGCCCTACGATGTATTTCAGGGAGGAAGAGAAATGTAGAAATGTTTTCCACAATGTTTCCTCAATGAATTAACATAGAAGAGGGCTCTACGTTGCCCATATAAATTCATCATCATAACATCAGAGACTGTTTTGTTAACATCATTAGCAATTGCATAAGTAGCTAAAATTATCATCAATTTGAAAATTAACTGACAGAACTTGTGGAAAGTATGCCTCGACGTGTTGCAGCTGTAATAGAAGCGAAAAGAGGGCCTGCCAGTTACTAAATAGAATAATAAAGCACTTTTTCTGAAAAACAGCTGCGTCCAAATTCTTCTGTCCATTGTATGTATAAGAAAAAGAGAAACGTCGGACACGTGATAAAAGGTATTTGAAGAATTTTGTAACATGTGTGTTTGTCGACCCCCACTTCAAATGAAATCAGCTTGATTCATAACATTAATAGACACAACACTGAGTCAAACATTGTGGCGGAAGTGGTCATACATTTCGATTTCGAAACAGCCGTTTCGTCTGGCCCTTGAATTCTATAAACGAGGAACGCATCACTGTAGTACTGGTGAACAGTAAAGAAAGTCGATCGCCCTTCAAAAGGTGCTTGACCCCCTTCACGAGTCCACCTACACGCTAAGTCCTCGACTGACACTTCACTTTCTGTGAGGTAAACGAGTTTTTAAATTTGTCCTTGGATGGAGCTTACGAAACGCAGGATGACCTATTGACTCGGGCCTTGGGAAAGCTACAACTCGGATTTAATTTTTCTCTCACCGAAACATCTGCTGCGTGTTTCATTTTCTATGAAATCGCGGTTTTTCCAGAACTTCAGTAGTTCATGTATAGATATCAGCCAGTGTGGTTGGGTGTTGAAATCGAGTGTTGCAGCTGTGACGTAAAAACAAGGATCGGACGTAAGCCGAAACTCGTTGTTGGCGCACGAACGGTTGATCCGTATTTTGTGAAATACTTGACCTCTTTCTGAAATGCCACTTCGTAAGTCAACTTTAATTGATTTGGCTAGCCTTAAGGGACAGAGGTGTATCGTGTTTCATTGAATCGGATTCACAGACTTGTTAACCAAGGACCACATAGATTCACTGTGAGTTATGGGAGGGTCGCTAAAACACATGAAAGTTTTCTGTCATTTTTATTTATTTTATTTACATTTATTACACATCATTAGGAAAATGGAAGTAATTCCCTGATTGATTTGGACTCTAATTCCCTGAGTTTAATTGGGTTTGAAACACATTTAACACATTGAAAAGACACAGTAAAGCTGAGTGATCAATTAATTTTTGCCTTGAAGTATTTACATGATTAGTAATGTCAACCAGAAAATAAAAGTAACGTTACCCATCTGGATTTTTTTTTAATAACCGGATCGCTGTTTTTTCAGTCATGTAAATTTCTATTTTATCAATTGACTTTAGAAATGGCTCCAATATTTGACCGATACTTTGACATCTCACTTCTACGTAAAAATTAAATCACTATTCCATTTCAATGACTTCAACAAACTGTCAGAGACTATGGCCACGGGATTTTATAAAGTTAATTGTTGAAAACACACAACTTTCATATTCTTCGTAAACTTCGATTAACCGTCACTCCTTTATTGCGGAACGTTGCGATTCAGAAAGCACGAGTCTCGAAGAAACAAAAGAAAATGACTATTTTAAAATTTGAATATATACGTCTAGACTCGATAAAAAGTTCATGCAACAATATGTACTATACTGTACTTAATGTACATCACAATTGTCTATTGTTTATTTTTGTAAAATAAAATACATGTATGTACAGAGCATTTCGAGTTCTTAAGCGTGCATTTTTAAACATTCGTTCATATGCAATGGATAAGATGATTTACGGTTTTCCTGTTATCCGTATATTCGATTAACCATTATAGGCCCTGACAGTTAATCGAAATTTCACTATATATGTATTCAAACCTTTGTTTTATCTTAGTTTCTTTAGTTTTAACCTCAATCACCTTGTTGTGCAACTTGTTAAGGTTAAAACAACACATGGTGAGATGAGCCTCCAGAATATCAACGGAGGGCCACATGAGGCACGCGGATCGAGATCTTTGCATCCCTGTCTTAGATAAAATTATTGCAAGTTATTTCGCAAGTTGGAGGAAAGCAGGAATATACAACATACGGCCCGCGAAATGCTTCTATCCGGATTGAGAAGGTCTGATATCTGCTAACCCCAAACTGAAGAGAAAACTATTTTAATTTTAATCATTTAGTCTGATAAATTTCTTAAAAGATAGGTATTGCGGTTCCTGGGAAAGAAACAGATGCAAATGCACAATTGGGATACATTTTCAAGAAATATCTGCGTGAGTGTCATCACTTAAAAAATAACACAATATAAGCTATTATTAAACTCAACTTTCATTGTCATCTAAGTTTCTCACATGTTGTAATTAACAGTAATCACGACCGGTATTCTTAGTTTTCCTTTTCTGAATAAATTGATGAATACCATTTGTGTCATTCTTCCGGAACAAACGAGAAACTTCCGATGTAAGAATCTCGACGCAATAAGAAGGAAAATGTGAAAGTAGGGTTCTTAGAACTAGGTAGGTTGGTATTTATTTAACGTCTCACTGGAGCAATACAACGGGTTATCGGCCGTTTCAAATATCCCGTTCGGTTCGGGATCAATTCAGAGGGGAAACATACGAGAAAAACACCACATAATTTTTAACCACGGTCAGATGACGAGACAACACCTGAGATGGATATCCACTCTCTAAACATCCACACCTACCTAACGTGAGGACTTTCGGCCACGACAGATTTAAGGTGCACTAGCCACCTCTACAACATACGCTTTTAAATATCCTTGCACGGACCCGGATTCGAACCAGGAACCTTCTGATTTAGAGGCTAACACCTTAACCACCGGTTGTGCAAGGATTAGGATCGTCCTCCAACTGGAGATATATTCAGAATTCAAAATAAAAATTTTGGCAAGAATTTTATAAATTTTTTTCTACAAAAACCTGGAAAACGGTAAGTTTTAAAGATCTGATAACGACTGAGCAGCAAATTTTAAGCCTCTTTGAGAGCAAATTTGAAGTTGAGCAATTTTAACCTAAAATAAGTTTAAATTGCAGCTAATTTAGAATACTAGAATTTACGGGGTATACAGAATTTTTCAATAGGATTAATCATACTATTATATATCTTGCTAAAGACAAAAAACAATGTGTCTAATTGATGTCTAACCCTGTTGCCTAGACGAGATATCTCGTCCTTAACAGAACTGACAAGATCTAAATAACTAATTTCCTTTAGAATTAAATGTTACACCATTTCCTTCCTCATTCAACACTCACCTTTTCCCAAACTAATACACGCGGCCCGCTTTCTTCATAATCTCACAATACGGCCCGCAGTTGAACTCAAGAGTTTCACTCGCAGTCAACAATCATGAAGTTGAGAAGTAAATGATTTGAAAAACTTAACTGGATAAAAGAAGTGGTGATACTTGGAGAAAAGTTTTGATTATCTGGTTCAAGCCATATGTGACCAATCCGACTCAAACACAGTACAGATAGCGTCAAGTAAGGGATATACGCACCCAAAGATTACCCCTTTACTGATGTAAATGAGAAGAAATACCCCAAAATAAAATCACAGGAAAACGCATCCTACAAATCGCCGGTTGCTAACGCAATGGAGCATGACGGACCCTCTAAAATGAGAGAAAAGTATTGGAAACACTAAGCTCGATTTTCATTCAATAAATATTCTCTCTTTCTCACTCGATAAGAAGGATCATTCGTTTGTTAACTTACTGCTCACTTGTGAGTTACATCAATTGTTCTAACACTAAAAGCGGAAAACTGACAAAATATTGTGAAGCTTTTAAGGTTTAAATGTCGATGTACAGAAGTAATAATAGTACAAATAAACTATAAATCTATAAATCAGATAACTCAGAAATTTAATAAATTAAAATATTATTCATGTATTTGTGAGTATCTTTACAAAAACTAATTTAAAATGAGAATACAGGAATCTATTTACTTAGTTTGAATCCCCCGCATGTTTTCATGCAGTCAGCCTCAGAGCGGAATCTGTTCTTATTGCCAGTACATCCTCCATAGATGAAACGCTCGCATTTCTCTGTAGACGGATTGTAGTTAAAGCTTGGAATGTAGGCCAAGCATACACCAGACTCCTTAGGTTGGGCACACTGTGGAATGTGATCGTAGTTTGGTCTCTGGAAGGGGCCCTGTACAGCCGCTGTAATATTATATATAAGAAATTACATACACTTTGAATGAAGGTAAAGGTTCTCTACTCGTTAATGTGCCCACCACACTTTAACAAAGCGAACGCTATCGGCCCATATGGTCGTTGTAAGAATTCTGAGGGGCAGTGCTAGCCTCTGGGGAAATAGGAGGCTTTGTGGAACAAAATCGGGAGATAAGATTTTTAAAAATGTTTATATGTGATAAAAATTTTAAAAAGTTTTAACCCTCCTGCTGGTTGTATCAACCAAGTATATATATATATATATATATATATATATATATATATATATATATATATATATATATATATATATATATATATATATATATATATATATATATATATATATATATACATTATCAAAACCTACCAGATCTGGATGGATCAGGTACTTCGTAATTCGAAGAATGATAAAAAAAGATAGGCAAGATCTTGATGAACAAGATTTCATTGGAAATAAAATTGGTCAATTGTGATAGACACGTGGTTTCCACTCTTTGTACAAAAAAATTCAAGTGCTGTTCCATGACTTTTCAAAGCCCATTTGAAGGTTTTCGAGGACTATCATAAAAAGGCAGAAATTTCCTACGTAATCCCCCATTTTAGTAGACAACTTTTCTGAAGAACCTCTCCTATAATGTAACCTCTTCATTACCATTCACATACTTAACAACTCCAAACATATTTCTAGTCAATATTCAAGTATGTTATGGGAAAGAAAAAGTACTTAAAAAGAAAAAGTAAAGTATCTAAGTTATTACACTTATGTTCTATAAGTTCCAACTGACACAGAATCCCACTGACCTTGAGCAAAGGAAATAAACACATGTATTTTGATGAACAAGTGTATTTGGCGTATTCTTCCGAACCGGAATAAAACCACGCCTTCTAAGCGTGTTGTAAGCCAATTCAATACTTGAGAAAATTCCAGATTAAAATTTTTCAAAATAAATTCAAGGACTTTCAAGTACTTTGCACCAAATTCAAGTACTTTCCGGGGCCCTTGAAAGCGAAAATGAAATTCAAGTACTTTTCAAGGATTTTCAAGGCCCGTGGGAACCTTGAGACGATATATATCGTCATAAGAAGCACAATTGGTTTGTCAAGTAGTTTTGAAGAGATATTTCGTCCATCAAGATTTGACCAATTGTGCTTCTAATGACAATATATTGTCATTAGATTATGGTTTTCTTTTCAAGAAAGTCAAAACTGGTTAGAAGTCGTGGAAGGAAAACCTGTTCGCAGTACGAATATATGCTAGTGAACGAATCCCTCAGAGAGTTAATGGAAAGCTTTACTTGTGAAAGGGCCTTCCCCCCCAAACTCAGATTGTGCATTTAGGATCCTAAGTTTTACAAGCCAGTATTTATTGCTATTTCTTAAAAAGGGAGCTACATTGAATGTCAATTGAAGGTGCTGCAGGTGCTGTCTGTTTTAATTGATATCCTTATAGTAAAAACGTCGTGACAACCACAAAATATCTACGTACAAAAACACTAAAACAACTGAGAACATGTAGTACCTTCAGGCATACTTATCAGAGACAGTGAGACTGTCATCGGTTAACGATCCATTTTGTCTACCATTTTATGGTCTGTGTATACAAATCATGTTTATTCTCTCAGGCTTTAGAGGGGAACTGCGTCAATGCTAGGATTTATTTTTGACTATTCTTCCAACAATTCAAAGTCAAGGTAAACGACTCTCATCCCATTTAGAAAATTTATGTTTTAAACAGTTAATTTTCACAGGAGTGATAATGTGCCACGGGAAATAATCTCTACTCGAGGATTCTGAAATAATTTCACACTAAAATGACAAAGCCATCTTATTAGGGCGAACTACTTAATTAAGGCGAACACCTGACTAAGTTGCGAAGTTCATTTTTAAAACTAAAATGCATCAACTACTAAATTTCATTTATTTTTATTAACTAGGATTTTATAGTTCATTTTATTCTACATTTTTAATATTTAGACTATTTTAATAAAAAAATTGTCTTTGTCTTGTCTGTACGGTGAATAAAAGCGGAAATAAAGTAATTTGAATAAATCTTGACAGCTGTTTTTTAATTCATTTTCAAATATTTAAGTGGATTTTTCTCCATTTGTTATTATGAGTAAACTTTTTTCTAGAGGTACACGGAAATAAAAAATTCACAATACGTTTTTGAATGAAATGCGGTGGTACTGATTTTTATATTTGTTTTCGAGGGTTTGAGCTTGAATATCTTGAGTGATCTTGAAAGGTATTTTTTGGGAGACTTCAATGTTGTAAAGCCAGAAAAAATTTCAAAACAAGTTTTCTTCAAATTTATTCCCAATTTCTCACGAGGGGAAAATAATATTGCTTTTTTTGTTCAGGCCCTAGCATACATATTTAGACTTTCAAAATTTAAGGAAAATATACTCGTAAGGTTTTCAGTTGTAATATTTTTCGTTACGTTATTTATTTAACTAAATTTTTTAAATTTGGTCAATTTTTAATAATTTATAGTTTTAAATGATTTTTTAAAAGTTATAATGTTATTTTAAAGCTGGTTAATTTAGTTACTTAGTACTTTAATCAGTTACCTCAAAAAGAAAAAAAATAACATAATTTGAACATTAAAAAATGACTCAAAACGCAGTCAGATTACCCTAAGCAATAAATAAAATAAAATCTCAGGACAAGGCATACTGTATGACGAGCAAGCTATAAGCTAAGTGCAGATTTGGGAGGCAAGTTTTGGGGTTCCTTACAGCAAAACATAAATACGTTTTCATCAAATACGTTTAGAAATGTGGCCTAAATTACAAATCATATACTTGATTCAGTGGCGTCTAAAAAATTCAAGGGGGCTCAACTTAACTATCCTGGTGATTGTCTCGACGAGATATCTCGTAATTAGCAAAACTGACTAAATATTAATGGACGAGATATCTCGTAATTAGCAAAACTGACTAAATATTAATGGACGAGATATCTAGTAATTAGCAAAACTGACTAAATATTAATGGACGAGATATCTTGTAATTAGAAAAAAATACTAAGTACTGATCGACGAAATATCTTGTCATTAGCAAAACTGACTACATATTAATAGACGAGATATCTCGTCATTAGAAAAAATACTAAATACTAATCGACGAGATAGCTCGTCATTGGAAAAAAATTACTAAATACTGATAGACGAGATATCTCGTCATTGGAAAAACTTGCTAAATATTGATGGACGATACATCTCATCATTAGCAAAACTGACTAAATATTAATGGACGATATATCTCGTCATTAACACAAGTGATTAAATACTGATGGACGAGATATCTCGTCCATGCAAAACTAACTAAATATTGATGGAGGAGAAATCTTCACATTAGAAAAAAAATGTGAGAGTCGAAATCAACAATTGTAAAGAAATCGCCAATATCTTGACGAAATAGCCCATCATTGGTAAAATTGGTCAGATCTTGATGGACGAGATATCTCGTCGAAACCACTTGGAGGGTTAAAAAGTTATTTAGCACATGAGGAATACGGAGAGTTAAACGTTAGGTGCCTATGTATACAGACGGTAAAAGGGTTAGTTCAGTTCACACTTACTAAGTAGGCCTATCTTTTGAAGATAGTGTAAACACTAAGCATTAGTTAAAAGCTAGATATAATGTCCTAAAAATCAGTTAATAACCGTACAAGAATTGTTTCGAAGACACACACACAGTTGTATTTCTATTTATAGTTGTTTATCATAATAGTTATTTCCCTCCAGGCCTAAAGATTCCAAGTCATGTAAATCTTGGAACAGCAACTAACGTAAAACAATGGAACTCACTGATGTGAAATGGGGCCTTGGTAGCGCGGGTAGAAGTGTAGCGGATCGGCAACCAGAGGGTTGCGAGTTCGAAACTTGATCCAATCCAAGACCGCCGTGTATGTGAGGACTGGTGCTCCTTAAATCTGTCGTTGCCTCATATATCCTCACGTTGACGTTGTGTCGAGGCTTTTAGAGTAGGGTTCATGCTCAGGTGTTGACCTCGTTATCTCACCGTGGTACAAAATTATGAGGTGATGTCCTCTGATCTTTCCTTTCGGGACTGATCCCGGACCGTTATCCAAACACTCCTGTGTTGCTTCAGTGCGACGTTAATTCACCTACCTACCTTGCTGTGAATTACTACAACAGCAATAAAATGTAAATGCGTGCCGTTCAATGTCAGATTTCATACATGTAAGCCAGCGCAGTTTTAAACGAGACTGAATCATTCATTTCTGTTGCCTATCTTTTGAAGTTAAGAGATAAAATCTTAACGGATTTGGAGTAGAAATTCAACGTGTAACAATTTTCTGTTGGAGTTTTTGTTTTGTTTTTATCGTTACTATCTGCTATTTAATTGTAAATAAAGAAGTATTTCTGGGAAGCAATTCATTTTTTTATCTGTTTTTTTTCCAGATATATTTGTTATCTTTGTTGGCAAGTGGAGATAAGTTAATATCCTTCAAAAGGTAGCGCAAAGCGGAAAAGGATGCATTCTAGACATCAAACAAAAGTCCCATCAATTTAAGCAAATTCGGATAATTTGTGTAGCAACTACACGAGATTTCATTGGTAAAAAAGGGAAACTTCAATCGTATTTTTAAGAGGTAAAGATAATGTGTAGGTTATCCATTGACAAATGTTCGCAATTGAATATGCATATTTGATGACTACAATATCCATGATTATATATTTTAGTTTTGTTGCTTTCCCGGCGGCATTAGCTTTAGTGAATTCCCATGTCATAATTGAGCCATTTGTTAAATAAAATTTTAAAATCTTTCCACTGGCTATATAAGGAACAGTTTAAGGAACCCGCACCTGTTAATTATAAATATATTTTCAGTTTGGCCTTTGAAAATAGTTACATCTTTCGATGCTATATTGCATGCGAATATTTTTAATGAAATTGAAAATGGGAGAAATTGGATTGTCAGTTTCGAGTTAAAAATAAATAAATATAAGATGAAAAATATAAGGTTAAATTTTAATTGTTGGTGCATTTGCAATCGAAACGAAATATACTAACTTAAAATGCCCATTTGAAGAAAGGATTGCAACACTTTCGATGTTTTCGTTATAATTTCATTATTTGCCGTATCGGCGTTTGAAAGATGAAAATCCGTAACTTTTCTGGGAATTAGGAAATATAGTTGGCGTCTCTAATACGCACTCTCAAAGATAGTCTTTCGACACGACAAATGGCATGGATAATAGTTATTAAATTCATCAAAAATTAGATTACTAATGCTCAGGTTTCAATACCTTGGAAAATATTCAAAATTGCTAATTAACGTGCTTGTGAGATATGCTGTAAGAAACTTACCTGCAATGGTAGCTACCGTCAAACCGATGAGTAACAGTGCGATTACGTTGGTCATTTTTGAATCCTTTTAGATCTATGGAATAGAAATTTGGGATCAAAAACATTCTCTTGAATTGGATAAAAGTTCAAATTTGTTGAAACTACTGTACAATGCTTAAAAGTTGGCTGTAGAACATTTATTTGAAATGTAAGAAAAGTCATTCTCTTCCTACTCATAAATAAACGTTGTAAAGTCTTACTGAAATACATTACTGTAGCGTCGAGTCCTTTAAAATCTTAAATATTATATAATTTATAAAAATATAAAATAGCGATGGTATTTTAACATTGAACCTCCTGTCGGTTGTATCGAAGATGTATCTCATCATTAGCAAAACTGATCAGATCTTGATGGATATTTTATCATCAGAAGAAAACTTACAAAATTTTATCTCGAAATCATTGAAAAATTGGCAAATATCTTGATATCGAGATAACTCGTCACATTAACAAAATTGGTCGGATATTGGTGGATAAGGTATCTCGCCATTAGAAAAATTTGTCGATATTGATGGACAAGGTAACTTGTCATTAGCAAAATTGGTCAGATATTGATAGACAAGGTATCTATCTTGTCAAAGGCAAAATTTTTCAGATGTTGATGGACAAGGTATCCCGTCAAAAGTAAAATTGGTCAGATATTGATGAACAAGGTATCTCGTCCTTCGCAAAATTGGTCAGATATTCATGGGCAAGGTATCTCATCAAAAGCAAAATTTATCAGATGCAGCACAGGAACTGACATATACTGATTTAATTTAGTTAATCTAAGCCGCGTCCGACGAAGCACAAGAAGTACGTTTACCAACTTGTAACAACTTTGTTTTACAAAATTAAATTTAAGTGCTATTTTTACCACATTTGGAGTGAGTTGTATCATGAATCTAATTTCACTGATAGAAGGATGTTTATATGTTGCTCTCCAAAGTTGACACGGTTTCTTTATGGCGTGTGTGATCATTCATAGGTATCAATGTGCAGTTATGAGGGAATATTTGTTTTGTCAAAAGGCTGCAATAAAAGATAGGATGTTCAACGATACGCTCGATACACTGACAGATGCTGCTTTTTTATCTGTCAGTAGGAAAAGCCGATGGTATGCAAGTTACCTTCCGTTGCAGGCTTTTAATGGGGGATAGATCAGATTCCCCTAAAATAAGAGATATCGATGAATGATCTCCCCATAACCTTCATACACTAAAATCAATACTTTCGACTTCACACTAATCTGTTTACTCACGTTTTAATGTGTACATGTGAGATAGAAAACTGGTTTTCCATTTGTGAATCGGACTTGTCTTTGAGTTGTGTTCATTTACTTGATATGCAGTACGATTTAACTCCATATATTTTCAAAGCAGCAAGACTTACTATTGTTTTACCACCTGTGAGCAGAGATGCGAAACTTCAATTTTATTAGAGAAATTCGAAAGGAGAGTTTCAGAACTGTTTTAGAATGATATTTCTGACTGCTTTCAATTTCGTGTTTTGTTATATAACTATTTTTTCATAAAAAATATCACAAGACGTAATTATATTTAGTTTTATTGCTTTCTTAACCACTCATAACAGTACTCATTAGTTTAGGGTAACCGAACATGTTAAAAATGTCATTTTTGACCAAAAATTAAAAAATTATTTGATTTTATTTGATAGAGTATTTATTTGGCTTTCCAAAATATATTTGATTTTTTCTCTAAGTTAATTTAGTTGCAGAGATTTTAAGATTTTAATCAAGGCGAGAAAACCGGAAGTAGGTATGGAAAATACCAGAAAAAGCCGTTTAAAGACCCAAAACCTGTCAAAATTTAAGCTTAAAATTTACTTTCTTTTGGCAAATGTAGTTTTAGAAAAGTTTCTTAAATGTTTAAATGGTGATTTTTTGTTTAAATTTCGTTCAATTTTGGAAATATTGTGAGCATTTTTTAAGAGAAGAGAAGAACAAAATTGTTTACACAGACAGTAAAAACAAGAAAGAGCAAACGATACACTTCAAACTATTTTGTACTCTAAATTAATTTTTATGCATTATTTCCTCACTTCAAATATTATAACACAAAAAGTTATTGATGGATCATCGTAAAACTTTGAGAAATTGTTACTTTATAATATTGTCTAGTGAATAAACTAGAATATTTATGCTAATTTGATAAGTTTTTTAATTATGGCCCTTTATTTAAGAAATAGGACTGTAAAACTATCAAAAATCATGTATTAATTTTTCGATCGACTGTAAAGTTTTTGTTTATTTAAATATCCTTTTGATTCTAGTTCCTTCCCAAGAAAAATGCAAGTAGTTCATTTTGATTGGTTGAATAGATTTTCATTTAGCCCATTTGAAGTTTTTGACAAATTTCTGTAAAATGTGATGCATAATTATCATTTTCACAAAATTATTAATACATATTTTAAATATTTATAGCCCAATGCAATAACACTAAACATAAAAATATCATTAAAATATTTCTATGCGACATTTAAAAAAAGGTTCTCGAACGTGTCCGGATACTTTAAAGGATGCAAAAAAGATTGTGAATCCATCTAATGACATTATCCGCATACTTTTCATTATTCACCATAATGAAAGGCGATCCTTGTTGATACTCTGAGTTAACTAACCTCAAAATTTCAGCTGCTATTCCAGATACAATCTCAACCGACAGTTATCTGTCGAAAATTTCGATTTTCATCATAATTTATCTTGTTGATTTTGTTTGTCGCTCTATGTTCATTTTTATTTGTTATACGAGGGCTAGATAAATTTTATCGCAATGGATGTTTTGCTTTTGTTCCATGTCTTTGCAATGAACCTAAATGAGTATATTTTAAACGATAGAAAAATTCCTTTTTTAAAAGTTAGATTTTCGTACCAAAACAATCTCAAGCTTTGACGCACGTAAATTTACCCCTAGAAATTGAAACCTAGTCTATTTAGAAATGTGTTCCTACAACAGCATACCTGAAGCGTTTTTGCCAGGTTTTCATGAATTGAACCTAATTAAGCAAGTAAGAAAGAGTTGAGTTGAAACTAAAATGTCAATCATCCATTCTAAAGCAAACTTTGAGTTGTATTTGTTCTTGAAATTGTACCGGTTTCTCAAACTGTGATACGGGGTCCAGTAACTACACTCTGAAAAATGCATTGTTCCTCAAAACATATTATAATAATGACATGGTCCTCGTTATAATATGTTTCCTAAAATATTCATGTATAAATTCATTCTACAAAGCTTCCTAAAAGATTAATATTTTAATGCTAAATTTGAAAAAAAAATATGTCTATGTTATCAAGTAATCGCACCAAATTAAACATTGTTAGCTAAGTTTTGTAACTCAATAAATGCTTCTTTTTATACTTGGTTAGATATTTATTGAAAAGTGTTAAGCAGAATAGAGTTCTCACCATGAAAAGTTTGAGAAATGCTAAATTACGCATTTCGTTCATTACCTCTTCAACGAGAACTAAAAATTCGTTACAATTGGTTTGAATATTTTGTCTCGACTTTAAATATGATTGAAAAGGTTACATGATGAATTAGTTCGAGATGTAGAAAAGTTATCACGAAAGAAAACATTAACACTATTTTCCTCACAGAAAAAAGAAGAAATTTGAAATCCAATTTTTCAGAGTTCTTAAAACAAACTAACTTTCTCTTCAATTGTTGATATTCGCAAAAAATTTTAAACTAAATTCTACAGATAATTTAAAACAGAGCTGTCACATTGTGAATTCCTATTTTTTGTTTCAAATTATTCCAAAAATGAAATGTTCGCGTAAAAAATAAAAATTCACCATCAGTTACGCTTTTTACAAAATTTGAAAATAAACTTACCTGAATGCTGATATGTGAGGAGAGTCAATGAGTTGGAAAGGTACAGTAATACTAGTTTCGGATTTATCCGCTCATATATATATATTCGCTCACTCCCATCCATCCAAACAAGCAGGGTTGCCATAGATTGATTTCCAAGGCCGTTGCGTTATCGCTTGATTGGCTCGTCCTCGCCGCAATAAAAAAGTTTTATCGTGACACACAGAAAGTTTTGTTATTTATCACGCTTTGATGTCCTTTGCATACCGTATTCGAGCAGAGAAAGAAAAATTTTCATTAACAGGGTCCTTTTCCAAGGACTTTTGTTTCACGTTTTGGGGAAATATTTGGAAGAGAGAGTTCTTTGATGGCACTTTGAACTTGGTCGTAAATATTTCAGAATTCTAAACGAGGAAATTATTCTTTGTGATTTTGGAATCATAGATAATTTTTCATGGTGAGCATAGACCATGCTTGTTGTGCGTTCGGGCATTTATTATAACTTAATATAAAGTAATCTGATCAACATTTGTATCTCCATGCTTGCTTTGTTGAGCCGAAATTTGTATGCTAAAGAGTTATTTTGTTATGTGAAGGATGTTGTGTGGTATTCAATGAAAAAGTTGTTTTTGTTTCCTTTTGTGATTTTAGTGTAATTTTGAATGCAAGATTTTAAAGTAAAATCCATTTTTCTCTACCACGTTAGGAATTTTCGCCAAGGGAAAATATTATTTCAAATTACACAACCTACATCTAAGGTCTCCGATGAAGTGTAAATGTTTCCTTACATATGGATAATGTAGATAATATTTGACTGTTTCATATATAGTATAAATTATAAATTTTAGAAATAAAATTTAATAGATAATGTGTGAATAACATCCTTTTTAGTGAATATTTTTTTTATGTTGGTCATTTTAAAATTCCGAACTGAATATCAAGTGTTGTGTATTGTTTTTAAGTATTGTAAAGCTAAAATGACCTCTAAAGATTAAGTAAACAGGAAAATTTATTTTTGTTACACAGGTGGAAAGTTTGTTATCTAGAAGTGCAAGCAGAGCGTAACTGAACTTATGGAAAAGGTTTACTACGCCTTTGAGGTGTAAAACTCGGTATCACGAAACACCCAAGGCTCCAAATAAAGTCTGATCTGCTTGTGTTCAAGAACTTAGGCAGTGGACAAAAGGAAAGAACAAAGATGTTGTTTTTGGTATTCCAATCATTTGGAAGTAACCGAAGAAACACAACAGGGGCGAGTGTTATCCTTGCTTGTGAAAAATACACTGCTGTAACTAAAATAGTACGAATAACATTTTTCTAACACAACCTTCAATCTGAAATTAGACATGTACCGGATGGAATCAGCTTCTAGAAATCTGGATTAAACTGCTTGCCACTTAGAAGAGATTTCTGAAAGTGATGATGAAGAATTCATTCCTGAGCCCTCTAGTAATGAGCCCTAACTTAATTCAAAGCGAATTAAATGATCTGTTAGAGGTATTGGACTTCGTAAAGATGTAAGAGAACTTATTAGTTCTCGATACAATGTGTCCACGCCTTCTCTGTAAGTGAGATAGCCAAGTAAAGAATACGCATAGGATTCAAAATGAATGGCCACTCAGGCAAGTCTTACAACCTGATACAAATAATGTAATACAGCCGAGCTGTAATGTAAAGACCCAAAGTTCTTACTACCCTTCAAACTTGGGGACCCATAATAGGATCTTTCTTACTTGGGTACCAGGGCATACTTCCTTCCTTCGAATGGAAGCAGACCCCTCCGTACCGAGTTACTGAAAACCCACAGCGGATTAGCCGAAGCTAGGGAAAGCCTCTAATGAGAAATTTTAGAAGTGGGCCTAGTGACGCGCCGTCCGAAAAACCCTTATCTGCCCAGGATGAACACGATAGGGCGTGGACGTGGTCGACCCCGGAATGTGTGCGCTGAAGATAGGTGGTCCGGCTCAATGATATCAGTCAACCTTAGGTCCGTTTTGAGCCGGAAAAGTTTTCTTCATAGATTCGTGCCGAGGGGTGGTCAGAGGCTCACACCCAGGCATCTCCTAGGAACCTATCGGCATTCCTGAGTAGCCCAACGGAACAGCAGGCTGCCCCAACATCCTGTTTATCCGGTGGTACCAGGGCATACTGGTGTAGAAGGAAACGAAAATGCAGATAAGATAGCCAAACTGGGGACTGCAGACCTACCTTTAAGCCCTGAGCCTTTTTGCGGGATCTCTAAGACTACCGTAAAAAGGGTGGTAGGAGAAAGAATGCTGAAAGAAACTACAAAAAAGTGGAAGCAAACCACCAATCAAAAACATGCAAGGCTTATGATTCAAGAACCTTCTATGAAAACATCTTCTCAGATCCTTCGTCTTAGCAGGAGTAAGATGAGGGTGATAGTTGGATTTCTCACAGGCCACTATCACCTAAGAAAACACCTTCATAGGATGGGAATCTTTAAAGAAGAACCTATATGCAGAAAATGCAATATGGTGGAGGAAACTGCCCACCACATACTTTTTGAATGCGAAGCTCTGCTTCACATAAGGCACTCAAGTCTAGGTCTTGGAACAGAACTTGATACAATTCACGAAGAACCTTTCAAAAGCCTTTTGGCCTTTCTCAAGGAATCTGTCTTTCTCTGACAGGAGTATCGAAAAACAATGGGGTTTGGTGCAATATTCCCTAGTGGAATCAGCACCTAGGGCTTTCCTGACCTCCCCACTCTATATGACTATGACTATGACTACCCTTCAAACAATCCTGGACTAATGAAAATTTGTCAAAGCCTTGTCTAAGGATTTAGACTGCTTTTTATGTCTAATTTACAAGTTTTCACGAAGTGAAATTGAAGAGGAATATTTACTGAACTTAATATTAAAAAAATTATATTTGATTCAAAGATAGAAACAGTCATGGAAAAACAGAATGCCGCTTGGATTTCATTCAAGGAGGTGACCTATGAGTGAGAATCGGGGTGAAATTTAACACCAAGATATTCATGATATGCAAAAAAGGTACCAAGGGCATTGGTATGTTAACGGATAAACTCATTAGGATGAGGGCGGATTACTGTTGGAAGATTCACACACATGGACTTTAATCAGTACACAAACTTCGTGCCATAAAACGTTGTTTTGGATATACTACAAAGTTAGAAAAGTTAAAATTTTTTTTCAAGATATTAATCTATTTTTACTGCTTTCCTTTCAGGCATGAAAAAAACAACAATGATATTAACAAACACAATGTAGAAATGGTAATTTGAAAAATATTACATTTTGTTACTGAATACGTTACATATGTAACTTGATATCAGTTTTGTGCGAAAATGTGACATAATAAAAATGCTTGAAAAAGTTCTTTTATTTGTTAAACTCAATAACTCAAATACCAAAACTTTTTAAACGAGTTTTTTTAATTAAACTTTTACAGACCTGTTACTTGTCGTTCTGTTCACGGAAAAAACGAACAGTCGTTACGAAATGCCATTAATGTATGCCATAGGATTTATTTTACATTTAAATTGTAATCATCATAGATAGAACACAAATCTGTTACTGAAATCGTACATTTTACTGTATAACAAATAGTCTTAATGTTTCGAAAAACATAATGACCCTCTTATGTTTTGAGTTGTTTGTTCTACTGAAATGCAAATTAATTAAAAATTATATCGAGAATATGCATTCTGAATAGACAAAAGATCTTTCTTCCAAAAGCCATGTGTTGTTTCATATATGTTTCCAAGAGTTGTACTCAAATTATTGAGAAGTTCAATACATCTGTACTCCAAACACCAGTACTAAGTAGAGAATGGATTCCAGTACCAGTTTAAATTACGAACCCCTCATGAAATAAAAATATGCATCCTAAGTATCCAATATATCATCTTCATAGGCTTGTCCGACCAGTGTGAGCCTTCTCGATGTTTTTGTTACCATCTCGACCTGTTATTAAAAAAGTTCTTTTGAGGCTTCCATTACAAACACCAAGTTTTCACAATCAGTCTCATCAAATCTAGCTTTTTAGTTCTGGGTCTCATTCGAATTGGTCCGCCCAGAAAGCTTTTTACTCATTTATCAGCGGGTGGGAGAAAGGTGGTAGACCCAATTCAACAAAGTCAACGATAAACTAAATAGGCATAAATAGAATAAAAATATCAGCGTAAACCCACGCCTTCATTCTGTAACAACCTATTTCCGGAACGCGGTCAGGAAAAGCATCATCGTTCAAATATGAAATCGAACTGATGTTCCGCATATAAAGGTAATTTTATCATCACAAAGCATTACAAACGATTCCAACTAAATACGTTTTATCAAAATGATGATAATCGCGAGTTCGTAAACGCGTTCCAACATCATTTGACCAGGAATTCGAATGGTATGCACAGAAAATATCTTTCTCTGTGCTCTTATGTATTTAATACTATCTGGTTCTATGTATAGATGGCATAACTTGAAATTAAATCTTGTGCGACACACTCCATTTGCCTGTATGGTACCAAATATACATTTCAAATTTTTCTCTCGAAGGTTTACAGTGCATTTTCAACAATCGCTGTTCCAGTACAAGTTTCTGCAAAATAGACGAATTAAATAGATTAATTGAAACTATAATATCCGTAATTCAGTTCTTAATTCGATTAGATGTCTGACTCTTCAAGTGGATATTCAGTAGGGTGTGTCAAAAAAGGTATTTTGTTTGCTATAACATTCTAATAGTGCGGATAGGTTGGTTCATGCAATAAAACTGATGTGTAAAAAATTTCATCCCGATTTATTGATATCTTTTGCTTCCCCAAGGGGTTCAAACCCTCCAAAAAGCTCAAAATTCGGACATTTTTTATAAAAAATAAAAATGTTTACAACTACGTTCTAATAGCGCGCAAAAGTAAGCTAATACATTCAATACTAAAGATAAAAAAAATTGTTACATATCTTTGCCTCCCCAACGGGGGCCAAATAGCAGAAAAAAACTGTTCACCAGTTTTTACCGTAATTGCAAAAGTCGATATTTTGCAAAAATGTCCTTTCTTCTGCTATTTGACGCCCGTTGGGGAGGAAGAGATATATACTGATCTAAACAATTTTTTACCGTTTATATTAAATGTATTAGCTTACTTTTGCGCCCTATTAGAACTTAGCTGTAGACATTTTTATTTTTTATAAAAAAATACCCGAATTTTTTATGTTTTTGGAGGGTTTGAACTTTGCAAAACTTAACGTTTTAAATGTTGAAGGGAAGTCCTTCTAAAACAATTATTTCGAAAACACATACACAGTGTGATAAATCCTCGAAAACACATAATGAAATTGCATAAGTTTGCATTGCGGTCTTTGTTTATAGGTATGATTGTCATTTTGCTGTCCTTTTCTTGATACACGTGTGTTAGTTAGACTGATTGCATCGTAATGTGAAAGCATTTTGACATGTTTTCATTTTAAGACAATGAAGAATTGTTGAAATATAAAAACGGAAATGGATGTAATATTCTCAATCCACGGGTTTTTTTTAAACAAGGAAAATTTGTTTACTTTTCCTGAAGCATCTTGGAATCATAAACAGTTGTTTAGAGCAATTGTTGACTAACTCGGAGTAATATATTTCAGTCACAGTATGCAATATGTTTTCCTTCTGGGTATGGTTACAATATTGTTTTTCGTTCAAACAAGAACATTTTAAAGTAATGATACAGTAGTTGTCACCATGATGTCTCATGATATAATAGACAATAGATAGGATTACGTCATTATGTCAAGTGATTAAATACAAAATGGGAAAGACTGACATCGCTTTGTCTGTAAGAAATTAGGAGCGATCAACTACAATGATTGACTCATCCCAGTCAATTGTTCAGAATTACATCAGAATTAGAATTTCTAGGGGGAACGGGAAACATTTGAAGTTAATAGTTTCTATAATTGAAGAACCAAGTGCAAAGAATGCTTGAAAACCAAAAGCTTTGTCAATTACCATTTCAAGCAATTTTTCATAGAATTACTATTGACTTGTAATTCCTTTCTATACAGATATTTCATATTAGAGACAATGCTGCTGTTCATGCAATCAACATCAGCGTCTACCCCTGCCCCTAGAACCGTCTATAGAATTTTGGGCGGAAGTTGAAAATTTCTGCAGACAGATACATTCGCAATACTTCTAAAATATCAGTGTTAATGTTGCACTCAAAATAGCAATTTTTCTTGAATTATGGGAAGAAATGACCGTAGATTTTAAATATATATGTATATATATATATATATATATGTATATTATATATATATATATATATATATATATATATATATATATATATCTCACTACTAAGTTCTCATAAAATACGAGCAGAACAGAGAGCAATGAAAAAGACGTCTTTATTAGACCACAGTCGTGATTCGAGTGCTACAAGAAATGGCGCAACAAGTTACCAGTTGCGTATCAACAAATTAATTATTCATTGATCAGCAATACTCAGACAGATTTCATTGCCTTATATGGTATCGTTTGATGGGACATCTTACAGTAAATAGATGGGAACAGATGGATCACGGCGTGGGAAGATGAATTTAGCTTAGCTTCCAAAAATTCATTATTTCTAATGCAATGGGCTGCGAAACTGTAAAAGACACGTGAAAAAATACTCGGAGGCGCCGGCCAACCTCGAAGAATCATTTTCTCATGAATCATTTTTAATGTTATATATATATATATATATATATATATATATATATATATAAAAGGATGTGCGTGTGTATGTGTGTGTATTCTCCATAAATATCTACACCGTTTGAACAATCCTCACTGAATTTGGTACAATTACACTTTAGAACACTGCGGAAAGCTTAGAGTATTTCTTTCCGGTCTTCATACCAATCTGTAGCCATTAAAATTGGCATACAGGTAGTCCTAAAAGTACCTCATGAAGCTCCAATTTTAAAATATCAAGTTTGTTTTCCTGCAATAAATGGACATGGATAAGGAAACACGTTCTACAGGGTTTGTTTTTGTGTTGACACAGGGAAATATCGCGGTCATATCTGAGCTGTCGCGGTTATATTTGAAATCCGAGCAAAGCCGGGTTATTCAGCTACTAAACAATAAATGGTAATCGAATGATTTAGATTTCGTGAGATAGAGGGCTTATGTCCATTATCTAAAGTGGGGGGTAGTGGGTGAAGGGAAGGGATAACTCCTTCCCATGAACACTAAAAATGGAGGCGTTTGGGCAGTGAAAACTGGATTGAAAAGAAAAAGAACGTCGAAATTGGAAGGTATTTAGCTAGCGTCGCACTGGAGCAACACAATGGGCTATGGAAGATGGTACGAGATCAATCCCCGAAGACTAAGATCAGAAACGTAATTTTGAACCACGGTCTGATAACGAGGATAACACCTAAGCTGGTACCGCTCTCTCAAAAATTCCACACCACACTAACATGAGGACGTTTAAGGCCACGACATATTTAATGTGTACCAGCCCCTTTGTACACGACGGTCTTTTGTTGTATTTGAACTCGCAACCCTCCGGTTGATAGTCCGTTAAAAATATTGTTTTTTCCAACGGACTGCTCCGGACCAGTCGAAATTGGAATTGGTTTGTAGAGAATAATAGAGAATCTACATATCATTTAGCAATAATAACCAAAAAAATTTTTATAAGCTGATTGAATATTGAATGGAAGAATTTTTTTATAATGTCGAAACAAGTGCAAAGGAAATGCGAACAGAAATATAAGAAACCAGTATTATTTATTACAATGAAAAATTTAAAAGGAATCAGAGAAATCCAAATTGACTAATGCCGAAAAATGCAGATTGTATAAATGCATATTGTATTGCAAATTGCATGAGGCAGTGGTTCCCAAACGTATTATAAACCGGTATAGTGGTTAAGATGTTAGCCTCTAGATCGGAAGGTTCCTGGTTCGAATCCGGGTCCGGGCATGGATGTTTGTAAGCGTATGGTGTAGAGGCGGCTGGTGCACCTTAAATCTGTCGTGGCCGAAAGTCCTCACGTTGGGTTGGTGTGGAAGTTTGGAGAGTGGGGTGCCATTTCAGGTGTTACCTCGTCATCTGATATGGGTTCAAAATTACGAGGTGCTGTCCTCGGATCTTTCCCTTAAGGGACTGATCCCGGACCGTCGTCAATAGCCCGTTGTGTTGCTCTAGTACGACGTTAACTAAAATTACAATTACCATTACCAAACGTATTATACCCAAACGTATTATGCAAAAATCTTGACCATGAACCCCTAAACTTATATAACTCTACATAACTGCAAAACAGAAAAATTACAAATTTAACTTTGATGTCTTAATGATGTAAAAGTAAAACATAAATAAAATATTTTTATGTCTTTGAAATCGTCTTTATTAAAATTATAACCTGTTTTAAAATACAAAAACACAATTTTTTTTCAATGAGATGGGTGAACCTGATGAGATGATATGAGATTATTTATGTTCGGCTCTATGTTTGTGAGTGACATTCGTAAGTCTCCACGAGCACTAGTTTTCAACGGAATTCTTATAATATAGATAAAGCTAGTTTATGCAGCACGATACGTACTACCTCACTTACAGATGTTAGAATAAGTTCTTCCTCAATGGTGTGCGACCTTCCAGACTTTGCAATCAGTAACGAATTGTTATAAGAAGCACGCAATCCATCGTCATCTCGCTAAGAGATATCGCAAGGATGGTGTTTTCAAATATTTTTTTATGACAGGTATAAAAAAAATGACAGGTTATTAAAAAAAAAGTTAAATCTTAATCTTACTTGTGACTCTACGGCCTTTTGGCACATAGGTAAAGTACTATTTCCTGGTAACGGAATACAGTCATATTTTAAATATTCAACACTATATTATCTGTATTTTTTCTTCAGTTCACTCATACAGTTATTTGTATAAAAAGGGACATAAATTTAAAATGTAAGAAAATGAGACAAATTATTTCTTTATTCTGGACAAAAAAATCGCTACCGATTTATTTTTGCTATTTATTTCAAATTTCATAATAATGAAAAATGGGTCAAAATTATTTTACTTTTTATTAAACCATTTTCCTCCCGAAGTTATCCACATACACTCGAAGTAATTTTAATGTACCACAGACCTCTTTAGCGGTAACAAGGACCCCTGGGGGTTCGTAGGAACCACTTTGGGAACCATTGGTATAAGAGAACGCGATGGCCGATGCCGATAATAACAATAGCCCGAATACTTCGAATGCGCGGCCTCCTGAACCTATGAATATTGGCTTAGAATGCGATGATTTCGAAAGATTCTATCAGGAAAATGCATCCAATATGATTCTACATACCATTGCTTGCACTAATTATGATTATCGATGATTTGTGTGTGTTAATGTCCATGCCACTAAAAAATAATCACTCATACACTATATGCAACGTGAGTGTAATTTGAAGTACATTTCTACTGTGCACCGACTACTCTGGGCAACACTTGTGTAGATTTAACCTTTGTGTAGGTAAGCATTTTAATTAACGTTGTACTGGAGCTGCCTAACGAGCTATTGACGACGATTTAACGTTTGTAAAAAACATCGGTGTAAATACCGTTCCATGTGTACCACAATTCTCCTATCATTGGCCTTTTATAAGTAAAATGATGCTTCACTTATTTTATCAAAACTATTCATTTACATCTTACAACTTCTCTAACAAGACAAAAACGGATTCACGCTTTTAACGAATGCGGTTGTGTCCCCGTATACCCAGTGGTGGAAAACAATTCGAATCGTACTGGTGTAATGATGTAATGTGTAGTATCATCAGTCCAGTACGGTGAACAAGCCTCACACTGTGCTTCTGACTCTCTATAATCTTCTCTAACGTCATCTCCAGCGTGCTATGCCACAGTCTAAAAATAACCCAACAGTAAAAGTCATAAACCAACCAGAGGTTATCTAGACGTACAACCACCTACAGGGGACGCTCTATTTGACTTGTTCTTCTCAAGTCGTAAAGCGCGTGACGAAAGAACAGGCCAACCACTAACCAATCAGAATATATTCGGTATTTGGATGACACAATGGAGAAGGCACCTGCACTGCCAGTGACCATTCCTAAAGGTGAAGCACACCACATTCAGTATACTGACCGTGAAAAAAATGATCATACAGCCGGGACATCAACACGCACCTTAAAAACCGGGATAATCTCGGTCAAACCGGGATTTATGGTAAACCTCTTCTGGTCAACCCATGGGGTTCTTCTTCTTCTAGACCCACCCCAGACCACTCACCGTTAGGTTTAGAGTGTTATATGGTCTAGGGGGGAGAACCTCCACCGCAGCACGGAGGAGGGCCAGAAGGCCCAACACCAGTCAGTCGCTCGAATTGAGTGCCGAATTAAAAAAAAAAAATTAAAAAAAAATAATAATACATGGGGAAACAAGCCCAAAGAAGACATAACACTTCCGGTGTATCCGGGAATTTAAGTTATGGAGACAAACAACTACACAAACCTCCGGGAGAAAAAACCGGGTAAAAAATAAACTCTGGCAACACGCCAGGAACCCATGGGGTTATGAGTAGTCAAGTTAGTAAGATTTACCCTGGGACGTAATCGGTTCATTAAAATTTACAAAAGGTTGGCTGGTGTTGGGTTTTATGGAGTAAGGGCTTTACTTGCCATATCAAAGCCGCATTAGGACAGTCAATGTAAACTAATTGTGTAAAGGAAGAATGGAGCGAAGAAAGAACGATCGCTTAGGCATCCGGGGGTCAAGACACTCATGTAAACCCCACGGGATCACTAGGGTTTTTCTTGTTCGTGAAGCCCTTACACACCTAAAAAAGATTTACCCTCAAGGGAAGGTATACAAAAGGAATTAAATATTCAAAGTTCATTTTCGACTCTTCGAGAACGCCCTGCATCGCCAGATACAAAAACGCTTCACTTGGTCAATCTGACCGGTCGGAACCGGTCAGATTGACGCTAATCCGGCTCTGTCCGACCGGATTGGTACTTTGTTAATAAGTCTATCTAATCAGTATGTATTTTTCCAAAATCGGCTGAGTGAAAGTAGGTAAAAAGGATATTATTCCAAATTGACGAACAAAACGTTTATTTTAGCATTAGAAAATCAACTTTATTAATAATTATCCATAGGTAGGAAATCAATCACAAACAATAAATTATAGTAACTTCTAGAAGAAAGTATTAAACGACTGATGATATATGATCAGTCTTACTTGTTTTCACACCAAAAAATATCAGTTTGTTTTATACGTAGTACTTTTCTATTTATCGAAAATTAAGTAGTCTCTATCTCTAATGTCTTTGAGAAAATGACATATAAATTGTACTTAACCATGTCTCATACTAACATAAAAATCTAATCTTTGGCAGTTTTGGTCAACATGGCAAAAAAGGGAACAATTAATTATTTTTAATTGCTTAAATCGAAGCTAAATAATAACGAAAATCACTTTTAAGTTTGAAAGAACGATCTTGTAAAACAAATCGTGTTAATTGTGTCGTCCTCCAACCAATTTCTCAATGAACTGCAAATATAACCAGCGGACGAGAAAGCCTTCTCAGCTTCGACACTAGTTGGTTTAACTGTCATCAAATAGTCGTACATAAGAGACAAATATTTTCCTCTGACTCCCTCTATTTCATATGAAGTCGTTTCTTTCTACAGTATTTTTTGTAAATCTGTTTATTTTCTAAAGTTTGTCTTTTTGCAATAGTCTTTATTTTCTTGCAGAATTTACTTTTCAAATTCCTCTTTTAATGTTAAATTAGTTTGTTAAATTAGTTGAAAGTGAGTTGGAATTTAAGCTTTCTTCTGCTGTAGGTTCCACACTTTCGTTGTCATCTTTAATGACTTGATTTAATATTTTTTCATTTCCTGTCGTATAAGATTCTTTTTTGGCAAAAGAAACGTATTGTCAGCTCGTCTCATATTTTTGATAATTTTTTTGATTCTTTAAATAAAGTAAAATTCCTGTTATTATATCGTGCAACGACGTTCATTTACCCTTACACGCAGTACCTCAGATAATTCAGTGCTTAAGACAATGTCTTGTTTTTCCAGCTTTTCTAAAATGAGTTTTAATGTTGTTTGTTACAGCAGTAAGAAGGGTCACATCTCTTCTGCATAGTGCCTCCACTGCCAATTTAAATGGCTGCAAACAATTAATTAAATCTTTCATTGTTAACCACACTCTTTGTCGGTAAATTTTATGTCAGATTGTATATAAATTAAAGATTTATCTATGCAGACTTTCAGATTATAAAATCATTCGATTATATAGTGCAATCAGGAGTCCTCCGGACCTCGGCCATTCCGGATTTCAGATTATTTGCACATTTTTTTTCAAAATCTTAATCTAGCTTCTCTGCAGTAGTAAAATAGCAGATATATAAATAAGAATAACTTTTTAAAAAGGAAAAAACCTTTTTCATACAATATAACAAATTTTATTTGCAGATTGCTAATTTTCTGTGTGGTATTTACTCTGAACACGTCCGTTATTTTGCGTTGTTTAATCAAACAGGTCCAGGTTTAACTCCTTGTTTTTTAAAATTATCGAAAAGATGTAAAACAATGAGTAAAACATAAAAAACGCCGGTTAGCAAAACGTCTGGATTTCGGACAATTCTGGATTTGGGACATTGTATTGTACTTAGAAGGCTGTTCCAGCATGTGCGACAATCCAAAATGAGACTTAATTCTTTGCCGGTTTCTTCTTTCACATACTTTTGTAGGTATGTATCATATTTGGTAGGCAACTTTTTGAATAACTTTACCACTTTCCTTACTTTATGAAGACGATAACTGTATTTAGGGATTAATTCAATGCATGAAAAATCAGGATGATATGATGTTGATGAAATTATGTTGATGCAGTGTTTTGTTTCTAATTGTACTCTTAAACCTTTGTAAGTTTCCTTCCTTTCAGTAAGCATCCTTCCTTCGTACACGTTGGATTGGCGTGGAAGTTTGGAGAGTGGGGTGCCAGCTCAGGTGTTGCTTCGAAATCTGACCGTGGCTCAAAATTACGAGGTGTTGTCCTAGGATCTCTCCCTTATGGGACTGATCCCGGACAGTCGTCAATAGCCCGTTGTGTTGCTCTAGTACGACGTTAACCAAAATTACCCTTTACCCTTCCTTCGTAAAAAATATTATTGATAATTTAATTTATTATTTTTGCTAGACTTCTCCAAAATGATGATTGAAAAATAAAAAATTGATTAATTCACAATCGTAAAAATCTTAAAGAATGAAGTCTCAATTGATATAAATAATTGATTGATTCACCAATAAGATTATATTCCAAAGGTCACTACAATGGCGATGAACTGCATTTTAATATAATCTCGATGTGTATCATGCAAGAACAGCTCAAATAAAATCCTCACAGATCTCTTGATTTTTAAAACCATTTAGATTTACTAAAAATGACAATGTTTGTGTTATAGAATTGTTCATGTTAAGTAATTGTACAACTTACGTAAGATTTAAGTTTTAAGAGAATTTCAGCGGACAATGCGCGAGTATAGTTAAATGGAATTCGTTAAAATTAATTTTTGAGAAACCAAATGGTTTTTCGGAAGATATGAATGGATATTGAGATCTGGACTCATTGAACATTAGGAGTTCCAAATATCCTATACTCATAAATCAGAAACCACAGGACCAAATGGTGTCCGAAGTTAAATTTTGATGGTACCAACCCAATATCGATGGTTTTTAAACGTTTGGGTTTCAACAACCCTTTACGAATGTTTTTTTTATCTTTTACTCACAGTTGCAAAAAATGCGTTGCAAATAAAATAGTACCAATGTAAATAGTGATGATATGAAATTATATTCATTTTTGAAAGCACACATCAAAACAAAACTAATGTTTCCGCATATGAATAGGAAGCGGATGTAGATTTCGGTTTTTTTAATCTATTCATGATGTTTATTTGATAATAATGAAGCACAATGCAAGACCGTAACTAGACTTTGTGATACGTTACTTTGTTATCACTTGCATTGAAAATATTCTGTAGCTTTCTGGGTCATTGAAATTTTAATGAAGTGTAATAAACCGACAAAATGATGAATGTTGTGGCAAGATGATGTGCGTGCAGAAGCAAAAGAGGAATTTCGTAATATTAATATAGGTATCTAATGATATATATCATAGTTTCCCAAAGTGGGAGCTATTGCTCTCTCTGGCGTTGTTGGCGAGATTGTTTGGCGAAATTGGGGAGTTGAGAAGCAAGAGCGGAAAATACGATGCTATGTTCATTATAGTGATACATTTTTCATTGAATTTTTACCTATAAAAGGAATCGAGACTATAAATCGATTGGTCATGAAGATACGCTACTGACGTAAACCTACACAAATTGATCTCAATCTTCATTAGCGATTACCTTTCATTTTTATTAATTCGACTGAAAAATTATTGATAGTATGAGTAATCTTATGTGTAATTTATCATATCTATGTGTAATTTACTTTAATTTATTTCACTACAAGGAGTAGCTTTATGACTTCACCAAGTTTTATTTTCAAACTAGATTTTCGAAACTCTTATTATGACAGAATTCAAGAATTATAGGAAAAGTTACACCTGTGACTTATTTTTGTTAAGAAGCAATTTTCCACTGAGGGGCCAAAAAAAAAATGGCATTAAAAAGAAGCGTTGAGCCTAAAAAATTGTAAAACTATGCTATATATGAGGGTATTACAGCAAGAGTGGTCTAACCCATCAACATGCCCAGTGGAATATGCAATTTTCTTGGCATTTTATATATAGTCTAGGCAAGAATGAATTATTAAGAACGTCGAGGTACACGTCAGCGTTCATGGTACCAGGAACATGAAGCAATGGGCCGAGTCCTAACAAGGAAAACAACCCTACACTAAGATGGATCCTCCGCCGAATTTCTGCAGTGTCCAAATACCTTTGTCCGTATAGTGTCTATTGTCACCACAATATGTGAGAACATGAAACGTGTGTGATCTGTAAGGATATCGCTACAAGGTGCCAAAATAAAAGAAAATGTTCCTTGTATCTGCTGGAAAAGGCCATAAAATATCCTACCTGATATCCTGAAAAGGTAATTAAAGACTGTAGTAGGGCCGGTGTAATCGGTTTCGCACCAGTAGTATCTTTGTAGTTCCCCAGCATGCTTGAACTGTGGAAAGGAGTCATTTAAAAGAGCAGCTAATGACAATATGTGATTAGGGATATCGGCGGCTCCTGCCCGCAGCAGCTTGTAGTCTTTGTACCAGTGCACTTCCTTGTTGTTGTTGTTGTTTCTTATGCCTACACTGGCAGACCAGAGGAGTGCCAGGCCCGTCGAAGACGGCAAGAGGCGAGGGGGGTGCGCCTTCCATGTTATTGAGCCCCATTGGGAGGAAGTCCGACTTTGCTCGACATACATGACACATCCGTTTTACAGGAAGGTCCCTTTCAAACATCCATTCACTCACACATATCGTAATTTAGATTCCAATCAGAGGCCGATAACCCCCTGATCAGGTACCCCCAGAGGTATTGATTTGGTATGGGAACATGGGGGACATTGTGACCACGACCTATTTAACGTGCCCCAGTCACCATTAGTGAACACGACGGTCTTTAGCCAGGTCGAAGCGCCTATCTCGCAATCATCAGAATTGGAGGCTCCGCCGAGGACAGAACCCACAACCCTTCTGATGCGAGTCCGACGCTCTACTGACTGAGCTACCGCGGCTCGCACTTCCTTGTATTCTGTATATTTGACGTGACATTTTAACACAGGCAGGCGCATTTCGATGCCCATAGAGTGATCCAGTAATTGACTCTGTGACTTCGGTTGCGGACACTAAACGAGGATATCAAAAGTCGAATTAAAAGAATTCGAGCTGTATAAGTACAGTATTTTGATTGCGCAAAGTGGATATATCGACAAAAACATCTATGTCAGATAGTGACACAGCATGAAACAAAAAGCAGTGCAAAGATCAACAAGAGTCCAGTTGCTTCAAAAGTCGAACCAGAGGAAATACAGCTGTATCCGTACAGTTTTTTTTAATTGAAAGACGCTTCTACGAAAACATTTTTAGCAAGAATTAACAAGCCGGAATGAAAGTTCAACTTTGTATATCTCTCTACCAAAAACTACTCCGAAGTACAGAAGGGGTTACAATGCTAGTGAGTTACACTGCTATTATACTAGTGAGACGAGTTACGCTGCTATATATACTAGGGATGCGACATCGATGTCGATGTTTTCAAAACATCGATGTTTATGCTTGTCGATATTTTTACGTTGTCAATGTTTTATTTTTAAGTGAGAAAATTACGGTTTTTAAATTTTTTTAAAATAACCTAGTAGCATAATTTTTATAATTGGCTAATTGAACGTACTTTTAGACCAGGATCCAAGGGTGAAGGGTCTGAAAAGTAGGGATGCGACATCGAGGTCGATGTTTTCAAAACATTGATGCTTTATCAAAAATATCGATGTATTGGAGCCGATGTCGCATCACTAGTTGCTAAGTCAGTTTTAAGAAATGGAGGAAAAAGTTTAAATAAACTGAATTTGAAAAACATCGATGGTTTGTGTGCGATGTATTATCAACATCGATGCTTTAATTTTGAACATCGATTTTTTTTCTGTCGATGTTGCATCACTAGGTGCTAAACCAGTTTTAAGAAATGGGTAAAAATGTTTAAATACTCGGAATTTTAAAAACATCGATGGTTTTGGGGTGATGTATTATCAACATCGATGTTTCAATTTTGAACATCAAAGTTTCAAAACATCGATGTTTTGTTGTCGATGTAGCATCACTAGTTGCTAAACCACTTTTAAGAAATGGGAAAAAAAGTTTAAATACACTGAATTTAAAAAAAGAACGATGTTTTTGGGACGATGTATTATCAACATCGATGTTTTAATTTTGAACATCGATGTTTTGCTGTCGATGTCGCATCCCTAAAAGAACTAGTGAGTTGTAAGTAAATTTTTGTATTGGTGGCCAAGAGAGAGAGTTCGTTACAATTCTCCCCCTTCAGAGTTTGCTCTGATAGCCTCTCATATAATATCACATTACTACAAAATTACCATTCGTCTTTTGTTTCGATATTCTAAATTGCAGAGTATTAAAACTTACCTTTCAAATACGAATCTGAATAAAGGCTACTGACATATAGTGGCAAGGTTAAAAGTATAAGTGAAGGTGTTATTTATAAGAATCTCTCCAAATCTGCGTTGCCGCATCCCCAAAAGTCGTTTTCCCTGACCCTTTTGACATGCAGATAATGCTTCGTCTGACTGTCAAACTAGGGTTTTCCCTAATCATGAAGGTTTGAATTCGGGAGTCGTCTAACGAAACGTCTCCTAGTTTGCTTAAATACGATTTATAGCGCAAGGTTTATAATTGCACGCAATATGCAGATATCAGTATTTTCCTGTTAAACGGGTTTGGAATTTTCGAAACATTTTGTTGCTTTGAAATTTTCTTCTTTCCACGTTCTAGTGTCAGGGGGGAAGACCAATATTAGACTTTAAGAAATATATATTTTTCGACTAGTTTTTATCACTTAGGTAGGTATTTTATTTAATGTCGTAAAGGAGAGAGACAACGGGCTATTGACAACGGTCCGGGATCAAATACTGCGAGGAGAGATTCGAAGAAAAAACCACGTAATTATGAACCATGGTTAGATGACGAGGTCACATCTGCGCTGGCACACCACTCTCCAAACGCCACGCTTTGAGCACATTTGAGGCCACGACAGATTTAACGTCTTACTGCCACCTTTGTACACGACAATATTTGGTTGGGTTCGAACTCACAATCCCCCTGTTGTTAACCCTTTACCCTTCCAATTGGGTAATCGCGGTCCTGAAAAACCGGATCAATCCCCTAAGGGAAAGATACGAGGACAGCACCACGTAATTTTGAACTACGGTCAGATAACGAGGCAACACCTGAGCTGGTATCTCTCTCTCTCTCTCTCTCTCTCTATATATATATATATATATATATATATATATATATATATATATATATACACTTTATAACAAAAAAAAACGACGCACCAAGAAGGAGTTGTCCGATGGAGACAAAAATTAGTGGATAGGAAAATCATGTACAGAATAGAAAATGATTAAAATTTCAGAACAATTGAATGATTTATTTAAGAGTTACAGTACAGAGTCCGATTTGCTCAATAAGGTGCTGACCCGCCTCTAGCCTGGATGCAAGCTACCACACGGCGTGGCATAGACCGATAAAGCTCCCCGTATGGTCTGCTGCGGTATTTCTTGCCAAATTTGCTCCAATTGTCGGACTACGTCATCAACATTCCCTACTGGATGCAGTCGCCTTCCCATCATATCCCAGACATGCTCGATGGGAGAGAGATCTGGTGATCTGGCTGGCCAAGGAAGTGTTTGACAAGCTTGAAGACAGTTCATAGTAACACGTGCCGTATGTGGTCTGGCATTGTCTTGGAGAAAAATAAGCCCAGGGCACTGCGAAAGGAATGGTAGCAAAACAGGTCTCAGAATGTCGTCAACGTACCGATGTGCAGTAAGTGTACCTCTAATGACGATCAAAGGGATCCGGCTATCAAGGGAAATGGCACTCCAGAACATAACTCCTTGTTGAGGGCCCGTGTGGTGCGCAATAGTGAAAGCAGGATCGGCATGCTGCCCTGGGTGTCTCCAGACCCGTCTTCGATGATCACCAGGACGTAGTTGAAAGCGGGATTCGTCGCTAAAGACTATACGTCCCCAGTCAGCATCATTCCAGCCTGATCGAGCCAAGCACCACTGTAATCTGGCTCGACAGTGTGTAGGCGTGAGTGCCAGGTGGCGTAACGGTCGGTACGAGCGTAGAATTCGCTCTCTCAGCCGTCTGTGAATGGTCATGGTGGACACTCGTGTGTGGGTCGCACGACTGATGGTTGATAGCGATGAATCAGGCGCTGTGACAGTTGATCTGGCAATCACTCTGTCCTCTCGATCTGTTGTGGCCCTACGTCGACCGCTACCATCATGACGCTGAAATCTGCCACTGTCCACCCACTCTTGCCAGCATCTTCTAATCGCCACATCGCTTCGACTCACATGACGAGTGATTCTCCGATTTGCCCTACCTGCCTCTTTCAATCCAATGATACGACCTCTTTCAAACTCTGAAAGTTGCTCGTAATGAGCTCGAATCCTGCGGCGACGCATTTTTTCAGTCGTTAAAAGGTATCCTAAATCGCAATGCAGCAGAAAATTTTAACAACAGTTCAAGAACAACTCCTTATATACATCTGCTGGATGCGCAGTTCCGATGCGCTGGAGATCGCACTATTCATTCATTGGACACCAAATTTTAATAATTTTCATATTTGGTCAAAACATTTTTGCATATGAAATTTCAAAGCAATCGGAGGATTCCTTCTTGGTGCGTCGATTTTTTTTTGTTATAGAGTGTATATATAATCATTCAAATATGGCAATCTCTATACATAAAATTATTCAAATACCACTCACTCACTGACTGACTGACTGATTCACTCACTCATCACGGTATCTCAACTACAAGTCCTAGGAAGCTGAAATTTTGCAGGGTGATTTTTCGTATACCATAGAGGTGTACTAAAAATGATTTTGAAAAATTCGACTCCTAAAATTAACCTAAGGCCTAAGCCAAATCGCCATAGAAATTACCTTGAGTACAAAACGATTGCTGTACATAGTTTAGATTGCTTTACCTGTGTTGATCGAAAAACAGTATTTTTAAAACAAATTAAGTTATAATATTCATGTTTGAACTGACTTCATTCTTCCTTCCCATGATGAAAATAATATTTACAAACAATTGATTGATGAAGAAAGAATATTTAAAGCACTTTAATTTACATGACTTACATTTGGTAATGATACACGAAAGCCTAAAAGAAAAACTCATTGATTGGTATCTGACAACGGCAGAATTACTGTTTAATTTTTAATTTGATTGAGAATTCATTGTTTGGGTATTTGAGTTGACATCGAGATGTATTTGAGGATTCATTTATTTGAGGATTCCCAAGTATTAGAAATATGTGTTCTTTTTGCTTATATATAATTATTGCTTTTATCAATACTGTTCGTCTTTTGTCGAATTGTTCGATTTCAGAATATATTCAGGAAATCGAAATTTAACACGATAGAACCAAATTATTTTTTCAGAATTCGGCTTTTTTTTTCAAGGATTAAAATTTTGTATCTGTTTCTATTTATGTGTTACGTTATATTATCTGTTGTAGAAATATTTTTCAGGAGTTAGATTTTATTTATTTATTTATTTCCTACAAAATATCACTAGACATGAGTAATTCCTTGGTGGTATATGTATATTTAAACCAACTTTCTTTACATCTATGGTTGAATACGTAATAGTGTTGGTTGTATAAACATCATAAAATAAATAAAATATACAAATCAAAATATTTTAATATGTGTAATTTTTTACATGTATTTTTTTACTTTTAAAATGACAAGTAAATTTCAAAAATAACTTTAAAATAAGATGGATTATGTTCAATTGCAACGGTAGTCATACGTTGCAGTTCAGATATATTTCAAGACGATTAAAATTAATTACATTTCATTTGTTTTCCGTGTTTCCTTGGGTGTTATTGACAGCTGTACTTCATAGTCAAGCAACTACATCTGGGTCATTCCACGCAAAATGAGCAAATAGGCTGTGGCTGACAAATCACCGATTTTAATGAAAATTAGTTTCTAAATAGATCGCATATAGTAAGAAGGAACTGCCAAATATTAAATGTCAGAAATGGATATTTTATTTTTTATTGAATTTTAAAATTCAAGGTCACACAAATGTAGATTTTTGTAGCACTAATAGTAGCCTGTTTGAGACCCAATATTTCAAAAAGTTATTGACACAAATTATAAATTTTTATATTGTTACATTCTTCAGTAAAAGTTCTTTCAGGAAATGTCAGAATTTTGTTTAATATCCGGCACTTCTCGTTCTGAAGGATCGGCGAAAATAGAGATTTGTCCAATATGATACCAATTTCAAATTACTCTAGTACCTCTAAAAATGGAAAGACAATATCAAAATTAATTCTTAACAAAGCCCTTCTTCTATATAAAAGGTAGATATAATTTAGTGATTGTAGTCCTATTCCTTATTAAAGAAAAAAAATAATAAAAAAGGAAAATAATTGAAAACTGCGATTTTTCTGTATTTTTAAATACAAATTTTATTGTGAAGGACAGCTTCGAGAAACTCACAAATTTGCAGTATTATGTGTCCAGATGTATATTATCTGTCCTGAAATTTTCATCATTGTAATTTGCTTATTTTCGTCCCAGGAGCATTTTTAACTAGATGAAAACTATATTTTTATTTTATCGCATGATGAAACAAAACAGGCGAAAACACGCCATTAAGCCATCCATTTCCTCATTGAAAGAGATGCTATTACATTCAATGACAGATAATAGAATAAATAAACACTATTAAATGAATTATGGTTATAAATGTGCTTGGGTTGCTATAAAGTGATAATTTTTTGCTGAACCGAAAGCTTTCGAACACCGGCGAATGTTCAAGTGGCAATCCATAAGTGTTCCATCCATTGAAATGATCATTAGTCGGTTAGAGAAGTCTTTTGGATTTTCTTGTAGTTTTTAGGAAATATTATTACTATGTTTGATTTTGATAGTAAAAGAGATTTTAAAATTCCTGAACTTTCGAACTGTGACGTGGGAGAAATGGTGTAAGAAAACTGCCATAAAATCCATCATGTAAAAGAAACCGGATTAAAAGAACTTTCCGAACTTACAGATAAAGCCAGAGAATTGTTGTATTTGAAATTAGGTAGGAAGTTTGAAAACATTTGTCTTCACCATGAGAAAGTGTATTTACTGAAGTATACTTACTTATTCCGACGAACTTGTTGTAATCCTTTTAAAAGTCACATACGTGCCGTGAAAAAGTCCCTGCGAATAATAACACTAGATATTGCCAAGAAATCAGCTGGATTGCTCTCGCCAGGTAAAAAGATCTGTCTCACATGTGAAATTGGTGTTAAAAATTTTATTACAGAATAGGATGCAACAGATTTTGATTTTGAAACGGAAGCTTTAGAGAAACAGTACGAGAAACTCAATAACAGCCTACAGAACATGGGAAATTCGCCTGTTGAAAAGGTTCGTAAACTCAGCATGACTCAAAGAAAACATTATGGCAGAAGAAAATTACAGAAATTTGTTTCAACTGCTAAAATAAATTTGGAAACTGTTTTGAAAGTAAACCTCAATAAAATTAATAGTACACATGCGACTGAAAGTAAGGAAGATTTTTTATTGTTTAATAGAACAGCCGAAAGCAAAGTTTGCTAAAACAACATCCCCTGCAGAAAAAATTCAAATTCTAACTCTTGTTCCAAAGAGCTTGAGTCTGGAAAAAATAAGAACATAATTTTCTACCACATTATATTTAGCAAGGAAAACCTGCTAAGAGACAAGGCAAAAAAATTAATGACAATATTATTGCAATAGTTATAAACTTTTACGAGTCTGATGACATAAGTCGGCTATGTCCAGGAAAAAAAGACTATGTTAATGTAAACACAGATGAAGGTAAAGTCCCAAAACAAAAAAGGTTGATTCTTTGTAACTTAAAAGAAGGATACCAGCAGTTTAAGGAACAGCATGGGAGTGCAAAGATTGGTTTCAGTAAATTCGCTGAATTAAGACCGAGACATTGTGTACTAGCTGGAAGTAATGGTACACATTCCGTGTGTGTGTGTGCACCATACATCAAAATATGAAACCGATGTTACACGCTATTAAACCTCATTATTCTTTGCTAGAGCTAATGAAATTATGTGTTTGTAACAATGAAAAGGAAAAATGTATGTTCGTAGAATGTGATAAGTGTTCAAAAGATCAATTTCGTGCTCAAATAGAAAAATTTGAGGTTTTCCAAAATTTAGAAGAAATTATTTACAAGCGTTGGATTTCGACCGACAGATCTACTCTAATCACACAAGTCCAGTCAACAGAAGAATTTCTTGACTCACTTGTTGAGAGTATGTCTGGATTGACAAAACATCATTTCATTGCTAAATCGCAGTCTAAATTTTTGGAGGAAAAGAAATTGACTGTTTCCCAGGAGGAGTGCATTGTACTCCTCGATTTTTCAGAAAATTATTCATTTATTGTTCAGGATGCAATTCAAGGATTCTATTGGGAAACTACTCAAGCTACACTGCACCCATTTGTACTTTATGGGAAGGATAACGAAAACAGGTTTCAAATCCTTTCAATGTGTGTTATTAGTGACCATACTAGACATGATACATTGAGTGTATTTGCATTTCAGACTGCCGTAATCCCTTTTATAAAAGAAAGGTTTCTTTCTGTGAAGAAACTTATCTATTTCAGCGATAGGTGTTCAGCACAGTATAAAAACCGGAAAAACTTTTCCAACATTTGCCATCATGAATCCGATTTTGAATTGAAGGTAGAATAGCACTTTTTCGCTACAAGTCATGGCAAAAGCCCATGCGATGGAATCGGTGGAACTATCAAACGGTTAGCCGCAAGAACAAGTTTACAGAGACCAATCAGATTTTAAATGCAAAACAACTATTTTCCTTCTGTACTTCAACCATTTCAAACATCAAATTCTTTTATGTGCCTTCAACTGATGTTATTCAAATGGAGTCTTATCTTCAACAAAGGTTTAATGAAGTGACCGCAACCATTACGGGAACTCGTAACTGTCATTGCTACATTCCTATTCCAAATTGTACGACACTAATTCGAGTGTCATATTTATCGCAATCGCCAGGAAAAGAAGTAAAGAGTTTAAAAAGAATTCCGCAGCACAAAAAAAAATCACCTTTCAATAATAGAAGAAGCAAAGTTTAACTCGTGAGCTTTACCACATCGTGAATTTGAAAAGGTAATTAGTTAAAATTCATAATTTCTGTGATACTACGTTGAAATTTTTAAGCTTGTTTTGACACTCATTTTTTCTGCTTTTATAATTCACCCTAAAGTTAAAACATGATTTGGTATTTCTTTGTTGAATTAGGGTTTCATTATCTATATTTTATTTCACTGGTATCATTGAAGTTCTCGTAACATGCATAGAGTGGGAAGCAAATGTGATTTTGTTTTTATTATTGTTGCTTTAGGACTCTCAGATTACAATCCTGATTTTTTTTTACAAGTAATATACATATGAAACTGTATTCCTGTGAAATGTCGGTTTTGTAAAAGCTGTCCTTCATTTGATTTCTTATGCCTATTTAGAGTAGAAAATTATCATTTTGTACTTTTCGTTAGCTATTTTGAAGATGAAAGAATTAAAATACGACTTCCAAACTCTATGAGTAATATTATCATATCTAGCATTGTAACTGGCATGAATTTAAAGTATGTCGTAAAATTTCTTTAGCCCATAGAAATGTTTTTAATTCTGTCGAAAATGACAATTTTCCATTTTTTGCAACTAAATTTTGGATTAAATATGATGCTTAAAAAGGTTGTTGCCACAGTGAAAAAAAGAACATTTTGTACAGATTATAAAAATGTAAAACATGTTTGTCTACGTTAAGTAGTTTTTGAGAAACAGAACTTTAAACATGCAACATTATGCGATCTCTCAACTGTTCTTCAAAGTTAGAAGTCCTAAAAATGCCTCCAATTTCGAAAATATTTAATTTTGAACCTAATTCTTTTGGATATCGTTATTTATGTATAAACTAAACCCCTGTAACAAATTTCATGAAAATCCATTACCATACGGCCACGGGTTTTTCCTGATTTTTGCTCATTTCACGTGGAATGACCCATCTATCATTCTAAATAGGTACGTGCTTTCCATTTAGAATCCGAATTTCTGTGAATTTAAAAAAAGTACCATTAGGGTTCAATTTAAAACTGTATCTCTGTTGGAAATAAGGAAATTTCAAACAAGACTTTATTGATATTGGAAAAATACCACAGTTAGTAATTTTGAAACATTGAAATTTTTTGTCATAAGTGACAGAAAGTGGAAGTTGCTTATTCTAATTATTGAAGCTGTTATAACCCAAGTTAGATAAATGTGAATCCTTCGTTATATGCAATGCTTTTTTTTTGTAAAAGCGTTTAAAAATAAACATTCTCTTCATTAAAAAATTGTTTTCGACTGAGTTTAATTTGTCCTACACTAATGACATTTATTTCTATCACAAACTCCGTTATTCCACATGCTGCTTAATGGAATTTTCAGGAGTAAGTCCGTTTGCTTCAAACTAAATAAGTCAGAAATGCCGTACATTTATTGCTCCCTTCAACAAATAGAATACGAGTTAATATTTAGCCTATCATACCCACAGGGTTCTAAAATATAAGTGTACCAAATGTGGTGTAGATTGGTCAAAAGGTGGATTTTTATAAAGAACAGACAAACGTCAACTCTGCTTTATATATCTAACAGAAGTTCCGTTATTCCACCTGCCGCTGAATAGAATTTTCAAGAAAAATTGCATCTGCTTAAATTAAATTTGCCACGAATGCCGTAACAATTCAGTTTACCATCCTCTGATATTGATAATGAAATTTGAAAATATTGCATACTAGATGCAAGAATGGCGCAAGTAAAACCTATTCATAGGAAAATTAAGTGCAAGACTATCAGCCAAAAAGTAACTATTTTTACTGAAAATGAATCCACGGGAATTTCGTAGTTACTCGAAAACTCAAAATCAACTTCTGTTGTAGTCATATTAGAAAAAAAAACTTTCAGCAGAAGTGGGACGAATATGAAATTGATTATTTGGATGGATACAGCATGTATGTATACTTGATTCCGAAGTAAATTGTAGAAGCAACGGAGAAGTTAAAATCGATAGTAAAATTTTTTTTCCGCACACTTAAATGATCCTAACATTCTTTTATGAAGAGGACTTTTCAATCACCGTAATATTATTTCATCCCGACCAAAGCCGGATATTTCTGCTAGTATATCCGACTATGTCGGACCGCTTACCTCATGCCCTGAGCCCCGAGCATTTTGATGAACTGTTTGCTTTTTCGATATTCAAAACGTTTGTCATTATCATGAAAGACTGCCAAAACTGTTTTCAACTCAGATTGCTAATAAATTACCACCCGCACTCAAACGTCACACGGCTTCCCGCAGCACTTGTTTGTCGAAGAGATAGGACCTTGGCTCGGGTCAAAAAACTGTCAGGTGTTCTATGGACTTATTAAAGTATACATGCCCTTGGGGATTTTACGCCATTCCAGCAATGGAACTGCGGCGACTTTTCTGTTTATGAAAAAAATAAATTGTCGGTCATTGGTGGCATTGCTATTGCAACTCAAACACTCATCGCTCCGATGGCCTTTTGCGCTACTTCAAAAAAGACATTATGACGCAATGCATTCAGATTTATTTCATGCGACATTTCTACTTCGGTCCTCTAAATAGGAAACAAAGAGCAGTGATTGTGAGAGAGCATTGTTCGCGTTGATAGCTTCCTTGTTTTCGGAGAACGTGGTTTATGATAGATGTTTTAATGCGCTGTTACTCAAGTGAAGAGTGCTGTGCATGGAATTTCGGTTTCAGACCATTCCTTGAAACGAAAAGAAATGCAACGAGAGTCCGTAAAAGAGAAAAAGCACTTATGTATATTTTGGAAAGCGTAATTATATATTTGAACTGGTGAATAAATCTGAGCGACAGAATCTATGTATTTTACAAACGAATATGGAATAGAAATCGGCATTATTTGTGCATCGGCGAAAGGCAGCAAACGTTTGCAAACAAATAAAATCAAATGCTGTGAGGTTAATTGTCAATTTTGCCATTTTGTTCAAATGTGGCTTTGTAATAAGATACACTGCTCAAAACAATTAGGGGAACACATGGTTTTAACGAAATTATAAAAATAATCCTACTTCTTAAAACTAAAGTAAAACAAACCAGCCATACTCTAAAGTGTAGCAGAAAAAGAAGAAAGCTTCATATTCAAATCAACGTTCATATCATCAAATACCCAAAAAGGATATATAAGTGCTGAAATAGCGATTTCACAGACGCTTGTTTTATTCACTGTCTCTTTCGTAAAACGCAATTGTTAAATTTTTTTTTTGAAAAATGGTGGTTGGAAAATGTCACAACAAAGTGATTTACCGGAATACATGGCTTGGCGAATTATCGGGAGACTGGAATCCACACAAACACAAAGGAGTGTTGCGGAATCAGTTGGAGTGGCAAGGATGTTATTTCAAGGCTTTGGAATAGATTCCAAGAAACAGGGAATATTAGACGTAGGTCAGGGAAGGTCGACCACGTGCTACCACAGCAACTGATGACCGGTATCTAATGTTAACTGCTCGTTGAGACACAGAAGATCCAATATTACTCAGCTGCAAAGACAGTTTCTTTCGGACAATGGAAGGAGGGTGTCAAGCCAAACAGTCCGAAAAAGGCTTCTTCAAGGTGGCCTCTTACGCATGGAGGCCAATGTTGTGCATTCCTTTGACCTCAAGACACCATGCGGTTCGAAGAAGTTGGGCTTCTGAACATCGAGATTCGACGCAACGTGATTGGAGTCTGATGGTGTTCACAGACGAGTACCAATTCTGTCTGGAGTGTGACACCCGACGTGTTCTGGTATATAGGAAAAGGGGAACTCAAAATTCCATCCCAATTTTGTACAGGTAAGATCACAGTACAGAAGAGGTGGAATGATAATATGGGGCGGAATCAGCATAGGTGGACGTACGTAACTGCATCTTATTCGTTATGGTGCTTTGACGTTACAAAGGTATGCAGAGAGAACAATGAGATAGTGAAACCTAATGCCGTACCTTACGCTGCAGCCTTTGGCAATTACTTTGTTTTAATGCACGATAATGCCAAACCTCATACAGCTCGACTTGCGGAGATCATGCTTGAAACGGAAACACTACAGAGGCTGTTCACACATTTTTTAGACAATGTAAAACTAAATTGCTTAAAATTCTTGTGTCTTAAATGTTCTATTTGATAGCCCTTATTCTGAACTAATGAACGAAGAGAAATATACCTTTAAACATCTTCTGTTAGTCATTTTTCTGTTTATCCTGGAATCCATGAACGAACATCTCACTTAATCAAACATGACTAGAAATAAAGGTTCTGGGAATTCTGTTAGTATGTACTTTTATTATGTTAGTTTACATAATAAAAGTATATACTAACTTAGTTCTAAAAATTCTTACTTAAATAGTTCTTGTAGGTTCATTTTGCGATTGCGATGAAAGATGTTTTTCTGCATAATTTGTTAATTCTCATAGTTTATTCTTATTCTACAATCTGATAACTCCAAAAGAATGAACTACGCGTTCGGGACGAATGAAATCTTTGAATTCCGCCAATGTGGAAGGATACGAATGGTACCTAACATAAATAACCCACATAAATAAACCCACAGCCGGAAATTCACCGGAGTCAAGTCGGATGACCACGTCGGCAGTCTCGATTGATCACTTCATCTTCACTGAAGGTATCTGTAAATGTTTGTGGTTCGTAAAGACAATGGAAGATAGAGAAAGAAATTTACACAACCTCTGTAACCCTGTGCTTAGAAGGACATTCCTTCTCATTTATTCTTTCTGCCCTATATGAGACCAAAGGAAACCGTACCTTTCTTGAAGCAGATTTCTGAAGAAGGTTGTTAAGAACCTTCGTGACTACACCTGGTTCTACATCCATGACAACCTAACTGAATGTTTAGAGTTCGTTTAGAAAGCCCAGTTCTGTAACTACAATGAAAGTGTTCTACCAGCAAATTCTTGTCTACTTCGTCCAGGTTGTACCGTCATGTAAGAATTTGACGGACAGCTGATTTAATTTTAAACTATTTATTTACATAAATATTTACAAGATAATTATGGGCACAGCCATCGACAATCGAAACCTGCCTGAAGCCAAAGTAACACAATTGGCAAAACAGAGACGTCTGTCTCTCGTTGAATCTCGAGTCCGAATCCCCTCAAAATCCACGTTCGCTTCGCAGAACCGCCGCTGACAACGAGAGGGGGGTGAATTCCGAGCCCCCTAGAGATGTTTATGTTCTCTGCCGAACAGAAACACCCCCACACAGCTGCGAAAACCATCTCTCATGCCACCGCAAAAACGTGATCCCAGATAAGAGACCGGGGAACCGCACGTGCAGAATAAAGTTGTTTTCGCATTCCGAAACATTCCAGCGTCCACGTGTTAAGGAAAAGGGTCGGCAAGTACCATATGGTACAACCGCCCCCACTACTGAAAAAACTTTTCCCAAAGGTGAAAAGTTTTCAACGTACGCATCCACAGACGCACGGATAATCACCCACTGGCAATTCAGAATAACAGATCACTTACCACCACCATATCCTGAAACCGTGACTCAAGAATATGTGTAAGGCAAGTTAAATCCAATCAATTTAAAATTCATATACCGGAGTAACTTTCTACTCCCTTACAGTATGGTCACTCAAGGCTCAAATACCAAATTAAAATAAAAACAAAATAAACACCAAACATTAAGACTTATACCAAATTCGTTAAAACTAAAACCAAATCACATTAACCACATCACATATAAGAATTTCGTTAAGCGAAACCCAAAATTTCAATACACACACACAATACGAACTATAATAATACTTTCATTAAACCAACCAAAATACACCAAAACATATATAAAATATCAATCTTGTTAAGCGAAAACCAAATTCCTAAGTTTCACTCAACACACGTCATGAGTTGCAATTTTAAAACTACAAATCTTCGACAGTGGTTTAGAATGACAGAGTGAAAACATCCTAAACACAAAATTAATTTCCACTCTACACAAAACATAATTTAAATTTGCACGTAGCTTTCAGCGAAAAGTACTCGAGTGAAGAACATAGATACAAGAAATCAATTCCACCATACGCAAAACATAATTTACAACTTTTAACATTTAAAATCCTCAGCAAAAGATACTGATATCATTGAATGAATATTTCATAATTACAAGGCTACCAATTTCACTCCGAGCAAACATGATTCATAATTTTAGCACTTAAAATCTCCAGAAAGAAAAAGAAACATTTAAGTGAAATGCCCATAACTACAAAAATCTCCATTTCACTCAACTCAAAACATGATTCGCAATAATATTACACTATACAACACAAATCTTCCTCAATTACATTTTATTTAGCTCTTTGAATTTTCGTGAAAAGCGCGACTCAGACTGTCGGCGTTCAATTTTTTTTTTCCTTTCCCAGATCGGTGTTCGATCGCGGAATTTCCAATTTTTTTGGTCGATGCATTGCCAAAATCATTAATACCCTCCCGATTTCACATTCCTGCCAATCTCGTGACAATTTTATCTGGGGTCCTAGCCATTTCTCATACCGCAAGGTATCTGGGGTTTTTATACTCTTCCCGTGCACCAATTCTGCCGGGGCGTAAACGCTGCTCACGTGTACCGTGGAAAACACTAACGGTGTAAGTTGTGGGTCCCAATCTGATCCGGCTCCGGAACCTAACTCTAAAGGTCTTGGCTTCACCCCTTCACTCACTAGCAACTCTTTTCTTTTCCCCTTTTGGCCCACGTGACCTATTTCAAAAGTTTCCTCCTGAACGGAAACGGACACCTCTAATTCTTCTTCTAACCCTGGGCCACCTTCCGTTATCTTTCCCTTACTGCTATTCGGTATTTCCAGGAAAATCATTCCCGTCGTTTCACTTGCTACCCCCACTGGAAGAACCAACGGTTCTTCCGATCGCACCTTTGCGATCGCGGTCTGGATTACCACCCTCGGAGAGCATAACTTGGCTACTTGGGGACTTGCTTTCTCCCCTCCAGAAACATCGTCGTCTCTCTGCCCCTTTAGTTCTTTTTTCTGGTCGTTAGCCTCTGTCATAGGAAGACTAATAGGCTCGCCTGATCTCAACTCCGCGTCGGTCTTATTTATCGCCAACGGGGCCGCAACATTTTCTCCACACTTCTGCAAGCGGGTTTCAACTGTATGACTTTGCTCAGATCTCTTTTGTAGATACGGCATCAGTAATGCATGTTCGGCCTCCCCTCCGAGTCGTCGATTTATCGGTTCTACAAACACCATTTTCCCCAACCTCGGACAATTTGGCCTCAAATGGTCGCTCGCGTTGCACTCAAAACACCGCGGCATAAGTCTCAGGTCAGAAGTGTCAAATTTCCCTCCCGGGGAACTAGGCGGGAAAAAATCGTTCCGCTCTCGAGTGGGGGGGTAATTCTTCTCCCTTTCCTTCGCTGGGAAAAATGTTCTTCCCTGGGCTTTTGGTCGGGATGCCTCAATCCGTAGTTTTTCAAGCTCAAAGTTATACCGTCTTTCTCGTTCCTTATACCTTCTCTCTCGTTCCCTATCCGCTATAACCCTTTCTCTATCCTTTCTTTCTTGTATAACCCTTTCTAACGCCACTTTTGTGTATTCCTCATCGTAGGAATCGTGCGAGAGGATTAACTCCTTAAGTTGGGATGTCAGTAATCCCGGAGTAACCGTTCTTTCCAAAAATTCCGCTAGTTCCTCTAGATCTTGTTTCCTACATTTGCCCAAGTACGCCATTTCAAAAATTCAAAATTGCCAAAAAAAAAAAAAAAAAAAAATTCAATTCTTTTGCACAACACCCAATTCAATACTTTTTACGACATACCGTAATCTCACAACTTACAATAATTTAGCAATTCTAAAATGCACAATACAGATTCAAAAAAAATACTTAAGCTAAATCAATTCCCTTTGGAGTGACCACACTAATTGAGATTAACAAAATTTTAGCTATTACACAATTCTTGAAACTTAGTCACAGTGACAAAATAGGGAAATGGCACTAACCTGTATCTGCTGACTTGGATCACTTGGCACCACTGTCCACAGGCTGGACCACGGGTGGAAACACTGCACTGCACTGCACTATCTTCGGCTAAAAAGCCCACAAACACACTCTTCGGCTGAAAGCCCACTGGTGTAGGTCGTCTCGACCTCTTCCACAACGCGCACAAATAGCACTGCGCCACTGACGAAAAAACGGTTCGCGATGAACCTATAATAGCCGATCAAGATGATCTCTGGACGAACCGGTGGGGAATCTATTCCCCTGATGAACAGGACTTGTCGAGCTTTCCGTCGATTCCGCTCACGCTCCGTTGAAAAGGGCCGGCAACTCGAAACCAAAACCAGAACTTCTTGCGACGAGTTTTGGTGATGGATGGGGTCGGTGACTCCGGTACCTCCTTCTCGCTTTCTCTAAGACAAGGGAAACGGTCTCCAGCGAAAGTGACAATCCGACAGCGAAATGACAATCCGAACTTCTGGTTTCGAAGTTCTATCGGCCTTCTCTTTCAGGCAAAACGGCAGGTTCGATTTACTTGTCGAGGCTGTTTTAATCTATCAACCCCGCTGCCACCAAAATAATAAGCTGTACCGTCATGTAAGAATTTGACGGACAGCTGATTTAAAATTAAACTATTTATTTACATAAATATTTACAAGATAATTATGGGCACAGCCATCGACAATCGAAACCTGCCTGAAGCCAAAGTAACACAATTGGCAAAACAGAGACGTCTGTCTCTCGTTGAATCTCGAGTCCGAATCCCCTCAAAATCCACGTTCGCTTCGCGGAACCGCCGCTGACAACGAGAGGGGGGTGAATTCCGAGCCCCCTAGAGATGTTTATGTTCTCTGCCGAACAGAAACACCCCCACACAGCTGCGAAAACCATCTCTCATGCCACCGCAAAAACGTGATCCCAGATAAGAGACCGGGGAACCGCACGTGCAGAATAAAGTTGTTTTCGCATTCCGAAACATTCCAGCGTCCACGTGTTAAGGAAAAGGGTCGGCAAGTACCATATGGTACAAGGTGTATGTGAACAGCTAACTAAAATCGGCGCAGCGGACTAAAATCATTGACGACTCATTACGAAACTAACTTCAGACAGTGAAAAGTACCAAAACCTGCCATCGAGCCCGGATCGACAGAGATGGTGCCCCTTCTGTCGTTACTGTCCTTTTCAGATATGCTCTGCTAGTAAGAAACATGTTGATAGAAGAATAAGGGACATTTATCAATGCGTATCTGGAGATCAAGTGAAGGTAACCTCGCATCACTTGAGTAGCAAAGCCATGAAAATCTCATAAAAATTTGCATATTGGCAGATGAAACCTCAGTCAAATTGCAATAACTTCGAAATTATCGGGAGAGTGGTAACGGCTTTAGTATCTTTGGATAATGCGTTGGTGACATTTTTATGGCCTGGTGTTGTCGGGGATCAATGACAGTTCATGACAGTGAGTGAAACTGGATGGTCATATTCGGGATCTACGCTGCGTGTGTTACGTTAGTTCTCGATTTCAATCCTTCTGAGCATTTTTTGATTGAACAATGATTTTGGTGCGCTATCAATCCTCCAACAAGATCTGACCAATTTTGGTATTTACGAGAAATATCGTACATCAAGATCTGTCCAATTGTGCTGACGTGACATCTCGTCCACCCAGTTTTGATCAATTTGCTAATGACAGTACCACTGATTTTGTCAAACCTTTTTATGGTCGCGATCCAGAAATGGTCGGTTTTCTTTTAATGACGAGATAACTCGTACATCAAGATATGATAAGTTTTTCTGATGAAGAGATACGTCGATGAAACCACCACCAAGAGGGGTGATGTGAATTTAGTGGATAAGTCATGTAAACTGAAAAAAATTACAGTTACTAAAAAAAAATTTGAAAATGAATAAACAACATTACCAACACACGCTATACATTTTATTGACGATCTTATCACTGACACAAGAAATAACTCCTTTTAAGATCAATGTTCGAATATACTTCGGCCCAATTGTTTTAAAAATACTCTTGACATAAAAGGATTTACGATTTTTTTTCTCGATTTTATATCACGGAACTTCTAATATCTCGTGGAACACAGACGTTATCAGAGAGCAATCAGACATCCGTAGCTACCTTGGCGGAAGGCCACAAAGTTTGCCTTGAGAGCCGCTTTACGCCATTTGAAAATCTCTGTACTAGTTCCTACTTTCTATAAAGGACGGAAAGAGAAGAAAATTGTGAAAAGAAAGATAGGGAAGTACTGAATGAGATGGCTTTGCATTTCTGTGTCGAAGAAAAGGTTAGGCAACTAACTGGGCCTTTTATCTCATTTATGAGATTAGAATAAAGAGATACGTATTGATACTGTGAAAGATGCATCGTATTTCTTTGAAGAACGAAAGGCAGATTATTATTGATTTTTAATCTTATTTATGGTGATTAGAATAAAGAAAGAGATAACAAAATATTGACCATAAGAGATTCGTTGTATGTTTCGGAAGAAAGAATGGTCAATTAATTGACTTTCGATCGCATTTGTGATGTTCAGAATGGTGATAAAGAGTGAGATACTGACTGTGAAAGATGCATCGTAATTATTTGAGGAACATAAGGCAAATTTATTGATTTTCGATCTCATTTGTAAGATTTAGAATAAAAATATAATAAAATAACACATAAATAATTAATAGAATACAAATAACAAATGAATAGAGAGACTTGAATACACTTAAGGTTGCCAGGGATGAAGAAAGATTTAACTGCACTTCAATTTTGCATTCTTCGTCACTTTAACATCACCATTACCACCAGAGAGGAATATTTGATATTACTTATATTTAACTATACTGTTTAAAAATTTAAAACAAATAATGATTTAAATTTAAAAAATACCACCTTCGTAAAAGAGGGAGAATATAGTTTCGTTTTCTTATTATTCAAGTGATTTTGAGGAATTTAAAGGTTTAACAAGTTGAGTATTTGCATAAATAAGTATTATATAAATATAATACTTATTTTGTGGGAATTACTGATAACAGAATAAAGTGGTTGGATGAAGGGAGAAAATGATCTGCCCGAAAACGAGAAAAATAACCAGATCCTACGATTGGGCCCAATTCAGAATAATCTGAGTCAGCAATAGCCCGTTGTGTTGCTCTAGTACGACGTTAATTAAAAATTACCATTACTATCAGAACGATCTGAAGGAACAACGAAAGAGTAAGGGCAGGTGACAAAAGCAATCAAATTTCCCTTTTAACTTTTAGAAGAATCGTGAGATTTCGGCGATCAGTCACGACACCATGTCCGGCCGGTGATGCCCGAGTTCAGTTTTCAAACCTTGTGAAAAACGAATTCTGTTTGCGGTTGTGGGGAAATTCATCAATATCCGTATTGACTATGAATAGTCGAAGCCGGTCTGTTTGTTCTATTTGCCTTACAGGAGGTTTTGACGAGATATTTCGTCCATCAATATCCTATCAATTTTGCTAATGACAAGATATCTCGTCTATCGAAATCTGGTCAATTTTTCTAATGACGAAATATCTCGTCGAGACAAGTAGGAAATACAAACTGTCCCTTACCCAGATCTGGTTTATTTTTTCAAAGCTGGCCAGTGCAGGGCAGGTTTTCACACGTAGATAAACCACCAAGAGGTTTAAGAATTCTGTTTCAGAATTTGTAAATTATTTCATCACATTGTACACGTGTCTAAAAGAATTGCACATGCTGTAACGCTAATATGAAGCATTACATTTCCCTATTATCTTACGCGCGCCAACAGGCGCAAAATCACTTTAAAATAAACCCAAAAGTGAAATAGACCCCTTCAGACACTCCAGCCGCCCACTCTGAAAGAACATTTTCTACCAAGAGAGGAAACTTTATATAATTTACCCCACATGCCAGATCGCTGAAAATCGTCAACGCGTCCGGTCCGAAAGGGGACGTCTCGTTGTCAACAAAAATAGACCTGTTCTGTAAAAGTAATTAACCCCAAAGACCATGCTTTTTTCTCCATTTTTTTATGGTAGCGATTTGAAATCACTGTCAGAATATTCACCTGAATCAGACATTCATTTTGGTTGAGGTTTCGAATCCCTGCGGGAAGAAAAAATTATAATATTCAGGATCATTTGTATATAACGAATCAGAGAAGAAACGCTTGCAAGGGGGGTTGGCAGGATAAAATGTTTGGTGTTTTTTTAACTGAGAGGAAGGGTGAGATCTAGGGGGAACAGACCCATTTTTGGCAGTTTTTATGGGTGTTTGGGACAGGCGAAAAAACTAGTTGCAAGGCAGATGACTTCAGACTCTCACTTTTTTCCTCATGCCGTGAGGACGGTGGGAGGTCTCGTCCAGTTTTTTCTGGCGGGGGCGGCAACCCCGAAAATTCGTTCGGAGAGTCCGTTGATGTGCATTTCCTGCTCGCTCCTATTATTTTGGAGATATCATCTGGTTTCTGTTTCTTCAGCGGGGATGGTCGCCTCTATCGCTTCTTCCCGGGTGAATGCGACGCACAGAACGTCATTTTTGATTCTTGGTGGATAAAATTAAATTTTCTTAGTGTCGCAGATTGTCAAAAAGACATCATATCTTAAATGTAGTATGTCCCCTTAGCAAGACCACGGTTTTATTTTTCTAAATAATTCCTCCTAACAGGATGAACAGGGGTCCAAAGTCGTACTTTCTACGTTGGCTGCAAAACCAATCTGGCGAATGCGTATTAGTACTTTGAGGCAGGGTGTAAAAAAAATCATGATTTAAAAAAAATCAATTAATCGGATTTATTTGATTTAAATCGGATTTATTTGTGATTTAAATCAAAAATCGGATTTTTTTATTTAAAATTTCTGTAGGGCCTATAAATTTGTTAAATAAAAAAATGAGTTTCTGACATGACATGTAAACTAATATTTAATTAGGTAAACAATCGGAATTTGTGAAATGTTAAATTAATATTTATTTTACTAAATATCATTGTGTGTTACATGACAATACATTTAAAAAATGAATTTTCAAAACAAGAGCAAAAGATAAGACATTTGTTTAACTTTAAAACACAAGCTGACATCCTCCATAGTTTTTCTTGAGTAAATTAACATAATCATGTTAACAAATGTATCAGTAAGTGTAAGTGAGATCTAAATTAGTCTGATTAAATAAATATTTGTTATGGATCACTACTCTTAAAGTGAAAGGTGACTGTTTCAGGGTGCATTTTGCAAAATAAAAGATGTTCATTGTGTTTAAACTTTCATCCTTTCAAATAGAAAGCTCAGTTGAATGTTTTATTTAATAAATTATAAATCACATTAACTGTGTTATTTTGTATTTATGTCTCAATTAAAAAAAAGTAGTTGAAAAATCACTATAGCTAAGCCATTGGTCAATCAATTAAAGGGGTAACAAGTAGTTTAGGCCTATTTTGTGGGGATTTTCTTTGGCTGTCTTGACATTTACGTAGATGTAGGCCTACTGCTTTATTGTTTGTAACATAAAATTATGCATGAACATTGTAAAAACTTTTAAATAGATGTCAACTTATTTTTTACTTTACTGTTTGGCAAAATCCCTGACTCAACAGATTACTTAGTCCATAGACACCTCAAATTATTTGCAAGTGTCCAGTGCCAAACATTTTTTTTTAAAAGCTCATCAGTTTGAGGTGTAGCCATTAGTGCTGAAATCACCATGTGTGCAGAAAGTTCAAAGCATTTGACAAATTCTGTGATTTTTCTAGAGTGTATTTACTTAGTTATAAAAATGTAAGATTAGTTGTGATTTAAATCAATGATTTAAAAAAAAATCATTTGATTAAAATCATGATTATAATCGTTGATTTAAATCTTGACACCCTGCTTTGAGGAAAACTGAAAAGTACAGGTCCCATATTTTCTTTAGCGCTATTTGGTGGATACTATCATTAACTTATGTTGCATTCACTATTTCATTAATTTGCAAGATCCTTTTGAATTTATAGCTAACTAGCAAAATACCCGACCTTACTCGGTTTGAATTGGTTTACTCTAGATTGAAGAGTTACTCAAAATATATAATGACTTACGTTTTTTTGTAGAATAAAAATTTATTTTAACACCTTTCGCCATCTTTATATTTTCTACAACTTACTTTGGACACAAATCCTACACATGCATATCTATTCATGTAATACATTTCACGTACATCGCACAATTGCTGTATGACAAAGCTACAAAATGACGAAAGGTGATACTAAGGTTACTACTATAAAAGACGATTTTGAGAGAGATTTGAAATTCTCTTTCTTAAGTTCTTTTCATGTTCAACTCAATTAATTAAAATTACGATTTACGGCGAGTGCTCTCGCACTCATAGTCAACAAAACAATATTTTTTTACTTGTGGCACTCTTGCCTGCGGTATGCGACATTATGAAATTTTGCAATCTTCTCCTGTGATTATTACAACGAATTTTTTAATGTTGGAAAAAGTTCTAGTTTGGATCTTTAAACATTATTATTCTTTAAATAACGGCATTATTCTTTAAATAACGGCATTATTCTTTCAATAATGGCATAACTACACTTAAAATTTACTGAAAATTTATACTGACTTACCTAACATTTTAAAGTCTAATACTTTGTGGTGCAGTTGCATGTGATGAGAAGGAAAACACATTTATTAAAATAATAAATATTTAAAACAGGAAACAACGAAGTAAAACAAAATAAAAGATGTCGCAAAAAATTGTTCTAAAGATATTAATTTGTGATTCAATTTTATCTCTTGATCTCGCACAGTTGCCACAACTTACAACTAAAAGTGTACAAAATTTAGAAATGTGAAAATAATTCAGAGCGAAAGAACCAGAAAAAATATCACTGCTCACGCGATCTTGTTCATTCTTGTTTCATTGAAAAATATCGTCTGTCCCAAATATTCAGAAATCGTTTTCATTGCGCAAAGAATAAAAATAAGACTCGAAATAAATGAAGTATCAGAGATGAAATTCCATAAAAAAAAAAAATTTGAAGAATAATTACTTTTTCAGCAGTACTGGTAAAGCAATCGAAGTAATCGTAATATTCAATAGACATTCCAATTTTTCCAAAACTACCAAATTATGGTTGATTTAAGTATACTTACTCAGGTGTTTTAGCATGAAACTCAACTAAATATAACAATAAAGAAATGTTTGATATTTCATTCACTAAACTAATACATAGTGTATAAAATAAAATACAATGCAATCAAATATCTGGAATACAATTCATGTGATGCGTACACAAACACACAAACACAAAATCGAGCATAGAACAGAAAGACGGACAGACAGACTTTCGCAACCAATGCCACTCACTAAATGAAGATAAGTACTCACTGTATGCAAATTTTCATGAAAATATCTTAAACCGCGTGGACGTGTATAGGGCACAACATACAGACAGACAGACAGACGGACAGACAGACAGACGGACAGACAGACAGACACCAAACGAGAAAAAGGCGGATTCGGCATCAGAAGGGTCCAAAACGGATAGAAAACTTGAAATGGGTCGAAAATATTGAATGTACAAACAAACACTCCATTCTTATTTATATAGAAGACTAGCAGAAATACCCGGCTTTGCTCTGGTTGAATTAATAATATGTTGATTGAAAAGTCATCATCAATTCTTTTTCATAAAAGAATGTTAGCATCATTTAAGTGTACGTGGAAAAAAATGTAATACCAATTTAACTTCTCCGTCGCTTTTACAATTTACTTCGGACACAAATATGCATATATGCTGTATCCAACGATATTATCCATGTCATATTCGTCACACTTCTGCTGAAGTTGATTTTAAGTTTTCGAGTGACTACGAATATTCCCGTGCATTCAATTTCAGTAAAAATGACGAATTTTCGGTGGATTGTCTTGCACTTACTTTTCCTATGAATATGTTTTCATTGTGCCATTCTTTCATCTAGTAAGCGATATTTTCGAATTTCATCATCAATATGAGAAGATAGAAAATTAAATTGTTACAGCATTCGTTACTAATTTAATATGAAGCAAATGCACTTTTCCTGAAAATTCCATTCAGTGACATGTGGAATAACAGAGATTTTTTGAAATACATGTCATCAGAGTAGACAAATCAAACCCAATCGATAACAATTTTTTAATAAACAGAAGGTTGATTTTACAGCCCTTTTACAAAAAGAAATACACTTTCAACGAACGATTCACATGCATATAAGTTGCGTAAGAACAGCTTCAATAAATAGTGTAAGCAACCTTGACTTTCTTTCTCATAAGACATAAAATTTCAATTTTTCAAAATTACTTAGTGTGATAATATTCCAAGATCAACTAAGTCTTGTTAAAAATTCCCGTTTCTCCAACACACATACAGTTTTAAATTGAATCCTTATGGTCCTTTTTATGATCAGAAATTTGGTTCCTAATCAAAATATATAATGACTTACGTTTTTTGTAGAATAAAAATTTATTTTAACACCTTTCGCCATCTTTATATTTTCTACAACTTACTTTGGACACAAATCCTACACATGCATATCCATTCATGTAATACATTTCACATACATCGCACAATTGCTGTATGACAAAGCTACAAAAAGACGAAAGGTGATACTAAGGTTACTACTATAAAAGACGATTTATAGGAAGATTTGGAATACCCTTTCTTAAGTTCTTTTCATGTGCAACTCAATTAATTAAAATTACGATTTACGGCGAGTGCTCTCGCACTCATAGTCAACAAAACAATATTTTTTTACTTGTGGCACTCTTGCCTCCGGTATGCGACATTGTGAAATTTTGCAATCTTCTCCTGTCATTATTACAACGAATTTTTTAATGTTGGAAAAAGTTCTAGTTTGGATTTTTAAACATTTTTATTCTTTCAATAACGGCATTATTCTTTAAATAACGGCAATATTCTTTAAATAACGGCATTATTCTTTAAATAACGGCATTATTATTTAAATAATGGCATAACTACACTTAAAATTTACTGAAAATTTATACTGACTTACCTAACATTTTTAAGTCTAATACTTTGTGGTGCTGTTGCGTGTGATGAGACGGAAAACACATTTATTAAAATAATAAATATTTAAAACAGAAAACAGTGAAATAGAACAAAATAAAAGATGTCAGAAAAATTGTTCTAACGATATTAATTTGTGATTCATTTTTATCTCTTGATCTCGCACAGTTGCCACAATTTACAACTAAAAGTGCACAAAATTTAGAAATGTGAAATTAATTCAGAGCGAAAGAAACAGAAAAAATATCTCTGCTCGCGCGATCTTGTTCATTCTCGTTTCGTTGAAAAATATCGTCTGTCTCAAATATTCCGAAATCGTTTTCATTGCGCAAAGAACAAAAATAAGACTCGAAATAAATGAAGTATCAGAGCTGAAATTCCATTAAAAAATATAATTTTTTGAAGAATAATTACTTTTTCAGCAGTACTGGTAAAGCAATCGAAGTAATCGTAATATTCAATAGACATTCCAATTTTTCCAAAACTACCAAATTATGGTTGATTTAAGTATACTTACTCAGGTGTTTTAGCATGAAACTCGTCTAAGTATAACAATAAAGAAATGTTTAATAGTGTATTCACTACATTAATAAATAATGTATAAAATAAAATACACTGCAATCAAATATCTGGAATACAATTCATGTGATGCTTACACAAACACACAAACATAAAATCGAGCATAGAACAGAAAGACGGACAGACAGACTTTCGCAACCAATTACAGTCTCTAAATGAAGATAAGTACTCACTGTATGCAAATTTCCATGAAAATATCTTAAACCGCGTGGACGTGTATAGGGCACAACATACAGACAGACAGACAGACAGACAGACAGACACCAAACGAGAAAAAGGCGGATTCGGCTTCAGAAGGGTCCAAAACGGATAGAAAACTTGAAATGGGTCGAAAATATTGAATGTACAAACAAACACTCCATTCTTATTTATATAGATTAGCGTCTTACGAAACAGCTGTTTTCAAATTTCAACTAGACTTTTAACATACTATACCACCATATACCACTAAGTTATTACATATGCATTACAGCCTGACTCCTTTGACGTGTGCAGAACAAAAAATTGCTTGTGAAAGTCTGCGGAACTGATAGATAGTGCTTAAATTTCAGAATGACTAAGGAAATATTTCGTCAGTCCATTTTTGACATTTGGGAGATAAATTCGAAGCAAACGAAAATTGATACGATTTTAACTTATATTTCTCAAGATATTGTTGAATAATTGTTACCAAATACTATTTTGAATGTTTAAATACTGTTAAAGCGAAAATTTTCGAATTACCTGCCAAAGAGTTGAGCAAAAGAGGAGTAAAACTGAACGGGCACAGAGAACTATTTCTCAGAAATAATTCTTCCTGACTTCAAGGAAATCTTGCATTTTCTCACACTGTGATCCATGTGTCTGCCAAGTAATTTACAAGGAAAGGAAGTTTGAAAAATAAGCATAGAAGGCCTTAAAAAGAGCACAAAGAACTATTCCTCAGAAACAATTCTTCTTGACTTTAATCTCCAGAAATTTTCCTCGAAAAATGTTACATAAACGGTCAATCTCTACCCCTAGCGTAATCAGGCAACTCTATTTTCATCGCAACAATTTTTTTTTTTTTTTGGGGGGGGGAATAGTTTTATCGTCGTAATCATCATTCCATCGTCGCTTTAGTGAATTACCTCAGGAGTAAACATCTATTCAGAACTTTGTTGAACTGGATACTTTAAACATCGACTCGAATGTTTGGTTGACTAGTCACTCAAAAAGCAAAGTCTGATTTTTTCTGATAGCCTGAATCACTTATCGACATCATTATTCCTTTTCATGTATGATGAGAAAAATTATATCGATCACTATCCTGAGGTGAGTACGGAACCGAGCTATCACATCATATCTTTGAAGACCAAAATAAAGAGTTATTAGAGGAGGGAAATAGAGAGAGGAAAATGTGTGGAATCATTTCTCATTTTAGAGACACGACGTGGACAAAAAATTTTTAGTGAGGATCTTTGGATTCCCTTCTTCTGGAATGAGATACAGACCTGGGGTCTATCAGCTGATGTTAATCACACTTAGTTTTACTGAAAGACTTACCTATTATGAACCACGATGTATTGGAAATCAATGGTCTGTCAAGTCACTTGTCTTTTCTATCAGATGATCCAGATGTCGAACAATCAGAAAGAAAGGGATTCTTCAGATGTTTTTGTTGTTCATCCTTGATGTTGATGAACGTTTCCAGTAATATGTAAGTGTTGTATTCCTGTCATATTTTTGAAAGGACTCATCTCTTCTTCAAGATGCATGACTAACGTGGACTTTCCTTACAACTTTTATTGTAAGTCCTTTTTGATCAGATTGAATCACTTTGCATATCCTTCATTGATTAATACTTATAATATCATGACTATATCAATCGGGACTGTCATTCATTAATTGGGGAACCTGCCGGTTGTTGCTTTTTTTGGTGGTCCTCTTTCTTATATTAATTATAAGGAACGCGAAGAAACCACCAACAATCACCATGGCACTTTCCGAAATATAATATTAAACACTATCCATAGATTATGTTGATGATCACCAATTCCAATACCTAATCTCAAACCCACCACAACACACAGAACTTTTAAAAATCACCAGTACACATGCTAGAGGTTGGGGTTCTATGACGCTAGCTTTCGTCAATAGCCCGTTGTGTTACACTAGTACGATGTTAAATAAAAAACTTACCTAATAAATTACCTCCAAAGTTTATAAACTATTTTAACATATTAGTCTTTTGACTATGGCTATAGATATAAGTGGCACGATTCTTATAACTTTCAAGGTACGACTGCTGTTCCGGCCGTAGTCTAAAGGTTAAATATTCTAAAATTTGTTATTTCCTTTTATTGTAAAGGTGTAATTTTTTAAATAAATTCGCTAGTTGTGTAAGTAAATACATTACCCTACAACAATGAACTGGACGACAGCAGATTTGCATAAAATACGACTGATTGTTTGGGGGGTGTATTTCGAGGTATGGCCTGGGGCTTTAGCATGTTGTTCCTGGTAAATTGAATGATTACATGACCATTTTGGACAGTCAGGTTCTTCCTACATTCTGACAATTTTATGAAATGGATGAATGTTACTTCAGGACGACAACGCTACATGTCACTTTGCAGCCTCTGTAAAGCTGTGTTATCGAGATATGGATGTAAAACGTCTTCCCTGGCCAGCTCAGAGTCCCGACCTAAACCCCATAGAAAATTTGTGGGACGAGTTAGAGCGACGCTTACGGACCAGGTAACCACATTCGAAATCTACATGTGATCTGGCGACATTCTTGCAGCAGAAATGGACACAAATATCCATAGCTGTGTATCAAAACCTTGTTGAAAGGATGAGTTGCTAGTGTAATCGAAGAACGTGGAGAACATTCCCCTATTAAAGCATGTGTTCTTTCCCTTATACCATCACATCTTGCTGTCCTGTCCATTATTGTAGGGTAGTTAACAGAAATAGGGGAAAACAATTATTACTCTTCATATCAGAAACTTTTTGAAAGCAGCATGAGTTAAAACATTTACAGGTTTCACAATTTCAGAAACTACTTGAAGAAAAAAACTCTAATAGCGGCTTAACATTTCTGGTGCTATTCAGTTGCAAAGAAAGTTGCAAACCATAGATTTCAGTAGCTTTTATGAGCAAGTGAGTAAAATAATCGTGTTTTCTTTTCAAACTCTTAAACAAACGCATTTCAAACAAATCTCTGGATAAAGTTAGAACGACTCATTGTTCTTTATTGCTCCATCGCAAAGCAATACTGTTATTTGATTTGAGAGAGATTTTCTGCGTGAAACAGAATGCGAAGATTCTTTTCCGTTGCAAAAATCATAAGCACGGTGTTAAGGTCTTTTGAAACACCAACTTCAATTATGTATGATAATAGGTTAGTAAGTAATCAAACGAATCAAATTAACCAAATAACAGTCATAGGCTTTAATTTTTACTTTAAATTTTACAACATATTTCAATTTGGGCTCTTCTGAAGCTTTCCATCCTACTTTCGTTTTCAATACATTTTCATACGTGACAAAATTTAAAAAACAAGAGGAGATGAGAAGGAATTTTTATGTTTAGATGACGTTATTTTTATTTTTATGTTAGAAATTGTCCCTCAAAATGCATTTGATGATCGAAGAATTAAGGAAGATCAATCCTTACAATCAAATATGTACCAGCAATGGTAGTGCAGTTGCATTTATAAAACAACAATTTAGCTAGTGAGCAGATCTCTAGCCTTTGTGAACGGGAAACGAGGTTGTTAAATTCATACAAGCACGGTAATTGGTAATTTTTAATTAACGTCGCAGTAGAGCAACACAACGGGCTATTGACGACTGTCCGGTATCAATCCCCTAAGGAAAAGATCCGAGGACACCACCACGTAATTTTGAAGCACTGTCAGATGACGAGGTAACTCCTGAGCTGGTAACCCACCCTCCAAACTTCCACACCAACCCAACGTGAGGATTTAAGGCCAGAACAGATTTAAGGTGCATCAGCCATCTCTACACCATACGCTTACAAACATCCATGCACTGACCCGGATTCGAACCAGAAGCGCTCCGATCTAGAGGCTAACACCTTAACTACCAGACCGTTTGATGACCATGACCGTCGACACCCCAGGTGCATAACTATATTTAATTTTCTGCAACTCAACTCCAAGTTATTACAATTGTTCTGTAGGCATTTTGTTTGAATTTTGAAAACTGCAGTAAAATCAAAAATAGGCGTAAAACATAATTATCGGTTAAATACGTATATGTACTATATTTTTATAATAAAATAACAAAATTAATTAAGTTTTTTATTTTAAACCAAGGCATACTTTCAGAATTTGTAATTCTGTCGTTGATATTTGGAGTTAAATATTTTTTCGTTCACACAGAAGATGTGTGTTATTTATATTATTATTGTGTTTGCGGTAATTTGGGCGGTTTAGCGAGGTTATTCCGTAGGCAGAAAAGAAAAAAAGGTGTGCCAAAGAGCGCGCTTTGCTCTGCAGTACATAGTAATTTTAATTGAAAGGAAATCGGCCAAATTTGATAAAATTAAGGAAAAATTGTTCTGCGACGTAAGTCGCAGTTTTAAGCGATTTTTGTTCCCGGGGTCGGAAACAAGCACGGATGACAGCATTTTTAATTGCAAAAATAAAAAATGTAGGATGTCAATATCTATAAAGAAGGGTGAAAATTGGAAAAATTTAATATAGAATGCAAAAAATTTGTTCGATATTTTTATTGCTAGTTTTTTATTCCACCAATTACATGGCGGTTAATATATGCGAAGTCTCAGAACCTGCTTATATAAATGTTTAAGGATTTTTACACATGGAAGTCTTTGGTAATGCTGAACCCGAGGATACACAAGTCGGCTGTAAAGGTGTCAAAAGTCCAGTTTGATGAATCTGAATTTGTAACGGCATGATTATTACAAACCCGTTAAGTGCCTTGCATACCCAGACAGGAACTTAGGGGATTGTGGGTGGTGTTGTAGAGAACAATTGTCGTGGGTTCCTGCTAACTTCCAGAGACCAATACCGATTAAACGGACATACATTGTCCGTCTAGCGAACCGCTTTCAATCATAGTGACATGACCCGAAGGGTGTGTGTGTGTGACGTGCGCAATCGAGTGACATAACTGGTAGTGAGAGGATCTAGCGACAACCTTTATTCATTTGCTTGTAAATCAAAACTCTACAACCTATTTTTGTGTTTTTATTTAAACTCCTTTTCCTGATGGTTTCCGCCATTCTCAATATTATTTTCGCGTTCTCTTAACCGGTTCACCCCGAACCCTAAGGTGTACCCGTGCGCATATTACCAACCTTTACCTGGAATAGAAGACATGGGGAAATTTTAATCCCGCTGATTCGTTGCTATCTCTCTCCAAGATCTATGACGTCACTCACCCATAGTGCGTCCTCCGCATGTGTGATAAGTATCACTATTTGCTTGCAATGTTTGCGAAAAAAAAAGTTGAAACTGCTTCGACCGAAAATAGAATACTAATAAAAAAAAGCTATAGCTTTTGGATGATTACCAAGCGACAGTTCAACGGCTTGTGCCATGTACTCGTAACTTGATCGGGAATGTTTTGTGTTTAGTTTTAATTCCAGTATACAGGGTGGTCCCGAATTCATGGTACAAACTTTAATGGTAGGTACAGGACATTGTAACAATGATTTATTGTATAGGAATGTATAGTCGCAAGTGACGCGGTGAGGCGAAAACAGGGGAAATAACGGCCGAAAGGAAAAACAAAGATTTTATTGAAAGCGTTGTTGACAAGTGTCATGTTTACAGTAATTGTTCAAAATTGCGTCCACCAGTATCGATACATGCTTGACAGCGTCGGTGGAGCGATTGGCGTACACGTTCAAAGATGCCTGGTATTTCACGCACACCTGCAGCAGCTACAGATAAGCGAGCGACGAGATCCTCATCTGAGTCAACTGGAGTCTCATAAACAAGATGCTTTAGATGTCCCCATAAAAAGTAATCGAGGCTCGATAAATCGGGAGATCGGGGTGGCCAAGGGACTGGTCCACCACGCCCAATCCATCGAGTACCAAACGTGGCATTCAGGTAATTCCGTACATCAATGCTGAAGTGTGCTGGCGCCCCATCGTGCTGAAACCACATGCGGTTACGAATGGCGATCGGAACATCATGCAGCAGTTGTGGTAACACTTCTTTCAGAAAAATAAGATAGCTTCCGCCAGTGAGCCGCGTGGGTAGTAAGTATGGGCCAATCAAAAAGTCGTTCACAATACCAGCCCACACATTAATACTGAAACGTTGTTGAAACGCATGTCGACGCGTTGCATGTGGATTATCGGTTGCCCACACATGGGAATTGTGCGCATTAAAGACACCCTCGCGTGAAAATGTCGCTTCATCTGTAAATAGCACATAATCTACGAAATCCGGCTGCAACGCACATTGCTGCATCACCCACAGGCAGAAGTTCACGCGGCGAGGATAATCTGCCGGATTCAATGCTTGTACTTTCTGAAAATGGAAGGGGTGTAAGCGATTTTCGTTTAACACTCTGCATACAGTCTGATGACTCACACCTACGTCACGCGCAACAGTTCTTGTGCTTGACTCGGGTCTATCAGCAACAATGTTCAAGATGCTTTCTTCCAGCCTTGGAGTGCGTACAGCTCTTACTCGACCAGCGCCATGTCTGTTGACGTCGAACGCACCTGTTTCACAAAGTTGACGATGTAACCGTTGAAAAATTCTATGATCCGGCATTCGTCGATCAGGATACTCCGCGCGATACATTCGTAACGCAGCTCTGCCGTTACCATTTGCACGGCCGTACATGTAATGCATGTCTGCTTTTTCTGCATACGTAAAGTCACCCATCGTCTACGGCAGCACAATTGTGAATGGCGCTTTTCCCTACTGCGATGCATCATGTTCAACAGCGGCTAGACATCTACTGCCCTCTACCGGCAATGATACCAACCGATCACTCCATTTCTCTTTCCTTTTATTTCCCCTGTTTACGTCTCACCGCGTCACTTGCGACTATACATTCCTATACAATAAATCATTGTTACAATGTCCTGTACCTACCATTAAAGTTTGTACCATGAATTCGGGACCACCCTGTAGATTCTATACGCAAAATTAAAAAATAATCCATTTTCGAACTTTAAAGGACACTTGGATCTTTGAACAGAACAGAAGGCGGAAACAGGGGAGTTTTTCGTTAAAACTGGGGATCTGATATATAGATTCGTTATTTACGTTGAAGAGGTTTTGCCACCGGCTTTCAGTCCAAGTAGAAACTACCGAGTGATGAGTAATGACAGAGTCCACGTGAAGCATCGCCATTAATGATGATGTCACGTAGTGACGTCACAGTCGACAGTTTGAAACCAACGAATCAGCGGGCTGAAAATTTCCCCATGTTTTCTATTCCAGGTAAAGGTTGTTAATATGCTACCCATACCACAGGTTGAGAACCACAACTCTTGAGTAATACATACCAGCATTAACTTAAAATACCTACCTAGTAATTTATTGTCGTTTTGAGGTCATGGTAGGCCAGTAGGCATTTTAATTGACGTCATACTGGAGTAACACACCAGGATATTGATGGGGTCAATCCCAATAGGGAAAGAGCCGAGGACAACACCGCGTAATTTTGACCACGGTCAGATGACGGCGATCTCAAGGAGTTAATCTTTTTGGTGTTGACCAATCAACAAACAAATTCAAAATTCATTCTTTGGAATTACCATTGGCGACGTACTGAAATCGTATTCGAGAAACAAAGCATATGGTGCCAAGTTCGGAAACATACAGGAAACATTCTTCACTACACAAAAAACTACAGCTTGCTACATTCACCTTGAGAGAAATTGCCTCAAATTCGATTCGTAGTGTTCATAAAGGATATCAAATGGAAGGATATCCATTTATCTTTCCTTTTTGAAGTGTCCTTCAAAACAGCAGGCTTTATTATATTTGTGATGAACGAGTTTTGTTAACTTTCAATACGCTAATGCTTTTTGGATGAAGATTAGGTTTATAGCAGAACACCAATTTACACAGAGATGTATAAAGCGTCATTGATGGTTATAGATTTATTATAAAACTAACATGGGGGGAAAGTATAATTATTGGCTATGAGACACTAAATTTTTTTTATACATAAAGGTACAGTTTTGAGGGAGGAAACAATCGAATCCACTCCACTTTATTTTCGCGTCTTTCATACAGCAAATTCAAATGTATTCTCCAAAAGAGAATAACGTCTTTTGCATATTCGTACGCATACAATTTCCAAAAGGAATCGTCTTCGAAAACCTTTCTCCAAACTTCGAAAATTTATAGATACCACTCAATTTTGACTCGAAATTATAAATTTATTACAAAATCTAAGGTACTGCGGAAAACCCACATTTTCGTTTTCAAATGTAGAAATATAACTACTTTCTTGTCATTACTAGATAGTTCATTCTATTTAACACAAAAGAAACTCACTATATTGTTTCTAGCATTTTTACTCAATACATTGTATAAAGCATTTTTACTCAATACATTGTATAAAGCATTTTTACTCAATACATTGTATAAAGCATTTTTACTCAATACGTTGTATAAAGCATTTTTACTCAATATACAATTTGCATATAGCATTTTTAAACAATATACAATTTGCATATAGCATTTTAAACAATATATTGTATATAGTATTTCAAAACTAATTACAAATGTTATTCAAGCATACAATAATAAAAACTTTAACAAAATTTCCTAGTTATGAAAATATTTGATGTACTGAAACGATTATCCATGACGAGTATTATTATATAGTCTCTTCGACAGGTTCTGGGAATGATTGAACATTCTAAGTGACAGAGACTTACATCATGTATTGTTAGAATTCAAAGAATTTAAAGTTTGTTCTTTTTCTTGTGAAGGTCTACACCAAATCACAAACAAAAGGAATCTCAGTGAATAATTATTTTTTTTACTCATGAAGTTTTTAATTCACATTATGAATAAATGATTACTTTTGGAGAAAAAATGATTCTATAATATCTTCGTGCTGCCATCTATGTTATTTGTCACTAAACTACACGCCCTGCATTAATTCTGTGCAGTGCTGCTCTCTATCGTAAATTATCAACATTAATAACTTAGAATCGAAATGTTTAACTTTTAAACTATGTCGCTGGTATTCCCAAGCTCAGAAATGGTTTCAAAAAGGTAAAGTTAATGATTTTATAGTTATACAGGGATAGAAATAAGTAAAAAATAAATAAATCTCTCTATATTAAAAAAATGTTACCGCCGCCGCCGCCGCCGCCGAAGAATTGAAATTTTTGTTGTTTAGCTCCATTCTTAGACGGTTTCCCGAGAAAGTACTGATCGGAAAAATATGAAATTAACATGCTTTGTTCTTCATCGTATTCCCTGGATAATTATTAAGATTTTTTTCCGATGCGGCTATTAGTTTAGGTTTTATTAAGTGTTAAAGTTGAAGAAGCGAAATTTCTTCCGCGAGTGAGCAAAACACATACAAATTTTCAGTCTTCAGCCGTGAGTTTTTTTTAAAGAGTACCTCTCAACGTAAATTTTTGCAGCTCGTCGAGTTTTTTTTTAAATTTCAATTTGGTTCTTGATAATATTTTTTTGAAATTCGGGAAAAATCAGGACATTTTTGTTACTTTTTTCTAAAACTGCCGTATCTATAATTTATTACTATTATTTTTTAATTTTTAAAATATAGCAGTATACCTCAGAATGTACTCTTTCTTACGGTACTATTATTTTTGATATCGGTTAATAATTAAATTGGATGCGATCAAAAGTTGGTCATACAAAATTCGGAATCTTTGGATATTTTCGCTACTTTTTGTTTCTACCGTTAACTAAAACTGTCATATCTATATCGCATTACTATTAGTTTTTTATTTTGAAAATAGCGCAGTATACCTCAGACTGTACTCTTTCTTACGGTACCATTATTTTTAAAATTGGTTCATAAATAAATTCGATGCAATCAAAAGTTGGTGACACAAATTTCGTATTTTTTATTTCGCGGAGCAAATTCGCGGAGCATTGTATTCGCGGAGGGTTGTATTTTTGCCTATCAGGTTTGCCAGAAATCAAATTTATCGTAGCAACAATTGCCATGAAAACGATTTCTTTTTATTTGGCGAGGAAAAAGGCTCGCTTTTTTCCCTCTGTTCTCAGACGTTTTACCGAGAAAGTACAAAGTACGCATCGTAAAGTTTGGAGATTAACAGGGTTTACTTAAAATTGTACAGGGAACAAGATGCAGAAGATTTTTTACTGATGCGGCTATTAGTTTAGGGTGCATTAAGTGTTAAAGCAAAAAAGAGTGAAATCACTTGCGTAAGAGGTATTGGTTTGCGAAGCAAACCAAACGGGATTGCGTAGCAACCCACGGGGGTCGGCGAGCGTAAGCGAGCAGGGGGAGAAGCCCTCGCTGTGACGTGATGGACCGTAAAGGGAAATCAGGATAATACAAATTATTCAGATTGTTTCACTCTGCGAAAGGAATGTTGGTTTGCGAAGCAAACCAAATGCCATATGTAAAAGGAGTGTTGGTTTGCGAAGCAAACCAAATGGGATTGCGTAGCAATCCCCGGGGGTTGGCGAGCGTAAGCGAGCAGGGGGCGGAGCCCCCTAGTAGTTTTAAAATATCATGATCATTGTTCGCTCAAATGCATTTTAGTTGAAAACAAGGTATCATATTTTAATTTATAAAATAAACCAGTAATGTTCCTATAGTAGGGGGAAGTCTAAAGGCTTCAAATTTTAATTTTGGTTATAAGTAGGTGCACGTGTGTCCATATAAAATGATAAAAACCCGTTAATTTCTTATCAATAGTAAAACTTTGCATATTCGGATAACTTATTTTTATTTCACGAAGAGTCTATGCATGTATTCCTAAATCTTATTTAGTCCCTATAACTCCTCACAGTCCCAATAGTGTCCGAGGAAAATACTTTTACAGAAGTAAACTAGCAAAGCTGGAAGAAAATGAAAGATTTGTTATCTTTCGACAGTAAGGGTCAATACTATTCAATAGTCAAATTATTTTTCGGTAAAATATTTCTTAAATGTATGTTGAGTATTTAAAACTATTTATACGCTAAACTATTTATGTACTATATCAACAGAGTAATCTGTGTCTCTTTGCCATCTCATTCAATGACACACTATTTTGTAATGCATTAAAATCATACTTTTCACGATACAGATGCTGTGATTGAAATGTGTTCAAAATATCGTCACATTTCTCCGAAAGCAAATACTTCTAAACTTGTTCTCATTCTATTTGATTAAAACGGACGTGTTATGCCAACAGTGTATGCTATACCATTGTAAACTCTTTCCATAGTAGGCAATATTATATAATGATAAACTAAATTTGTAGATAACACAATACAGATTGTGTAATTGAAAATATGTTCAAGTTCTTTTGGTATCTTAAAACATAAAATTGTATGTTAAGTATTATCAGACATTTATGCACTGTCGTATAGCACATCAGCATATGCTGTATGCTTACCAACTCACTTTCAAATTATACAATATTTTACTAGCCATTACATAGATTATCGAATAAAGAAAACACTATTTTTCGTAATTTTCGATTTTTATAGTCAGTGGAGCCCGGACAGATGTATGTCTATGAAATATGTTGAACAGAACAAGGATCTAATTCATCAAATGTTTCGGACTATTAATAATAAAATATCAAAATTATGTATCAAAACTGTAATCATTAATAATTTTTGTCTTTTTCAAAGGCCAGAAGGACCCTGGCTAGTTTTTTTTTTATATGGATGAAAGTTTCTATCAAAAAACTTTGACACTAGTCAAGTTTTCTTCGCAGACAAAGCAAATTAACATAAAAAAGGGTCTTTTTGCTACCCTAGTGAATAAGAACATATGAAACACAGTATATGTAAGCTAAATATAGAGAACAGTAAAATCTCGATATATATATATATATTTAATTACTATATCAATTTCTAAATCAAGAGGAAATTCAAAAACTAAAAACTAAAAGGAATTAATTGAAAATGAAAATGTAGGTGGATCAGGGCGTCAAAAGGGAGAAGCCTGAACCATGCAACACAATATGGTGTTTCTACCAATAATAAGCCCTGATCCACCAACACTTTCATTTTCAATAAATTCCTTTTATTTTTTAATATTTCTTGTTTTAGAAATTATTTTCCTTGCCATGCTATACATGCAGCTTTCAGCGCGATTGCATGGTTAGTTTTAACATTCGTTTTCTGGTTGAATACCCATGCTTTTTATTTTGATCTTTCATTAATTTACGTATTTGAATGAAATAAATATACACTGCTGTTTATAAAATATGCAACACCATGAAGGAATCATCCGAATGAAATGAAATTTACAGCAAATGTCAATTATAGGATGTTATGCAAAGTAGTAAAGTTTCAGAGTCACCACGCATGCGTGGTGTGAGCAGCGCCCTCTGAATTGATGCTAAAAGCGTATAAATAGAGGGCTGTAGCGGGACGTTGAAAATAGTGCATGGTTATTTTTTAGTGGCAAACGTATAGTGAGATCTAAGTATGCCTCCACGACGAAGTAAGGTGAAATTTGAACAACTTACGGAGTTTGAACGGGGGAGAATCATCGGCCTTCACGAAGGAGGATTTTCCTATTACGCAATAGCAGCTCGTGTGCAACAGAACAGTTCCACAGTGATGCGAGTTTGGAAGCAGTGGACCGACGAGCACCGGACAACTCGAAAAACTGGGAGTGGACGACATAAAGCGACGTCAGCGCTCGATGATAGACACCGGGTCCACATGGTGGTGAATGACCGTACAGCTTCCTCCAGGCAGTTGGCAGCACTTTGGTCTACTGCTACAGGTGTACTAATGTCGGCTTCGTCAATTCGCTGACGTCTGCTGCACCGTGGACTGCGTGCAAGGATTCCTTTAAACAGGATCCCCCTCACGCCAAACCACCGACGGCTGCGTCTGCAATGGGCTCATGAGCACATAGCCTTTCGGACTGATTGGCAACAAAATGTCTTTTCTGACGAATCCCGCTTTAATTTGAGGAACCATGATGGCCGCATTCGTGTTAGACGCTATGCCGGTGAACGCTGCCTTCCAGAGTGCGTTATCGAACGTCATAGTGGCCGAACATCCGGAGTTATGGTCTGGGGTGCGATTTCGTATCATGGACGATCTCAGCTGCTACGAATTGAGGGTAATCTGAATAACAACAGGTACGTCCCTGAAGTGCTAGATCCCGAAGTCGTTCCCTTCCTTCAAGGCATCCCTGGAGCTATCTTTCAACAGGATAATGCACGCCCACATGTTGCAATGAATATTAGAGACTTCTTTTCAGCCCAACACATGCAACTTCTTCCTTGGCCTGCTTATTTGCCCGATATGTCGCCTATTGAGCACGTGTGGGATTTGGTTGGTTGGCGTCCCGCTCGTGATGCGCGTCCTACAGCTTCAAAAGACGAACTTTGGGTGCGCATACAAACAATATGGAATTCTCTTCCACAAGCAGACATTTAACATCTGTTTCACTCCATGACACGTCGTATAGCAGCACTTATTGCAGCGCATGGTGGCTTCACCAAATACTGATTTCGGACACTTAATATTGTTTTCTTTGCTTTGAAAATTTATTCATTTATTTGTACCTAATACAAGCCGTTTGTGTATTAAATTTCATTTAATTCTGATGACTCCTTCATGGTGTTGCATTTTTTACGAACATCAGTATATATACAGTAGAACTCAAATTATCCGGAGGAATTGGGACCTTACCCTATTCGGATAATAAAAAATTCGGATAATTGGAATTTTTCCTAAAAAGTGTCTAGTATGTATTTTTATTAATTACTGTATGTATGTATGTTCAAAATGGGAGAAAAAAAACTATTTTTAAAGAAAAAGAGCTTTTAATTAATTAAATGAAAAGGCAACACTTTTACATGTTGAGCGTACTTACAAGTGCTGTACATTAGTACAGTATGTACGTAACATACTATAAATGAAAGTTATTGCTTGCTGAACATCTCGGTCAAGTAAGCTGTTTGACTGTCTTCATCAATTTTAGGGCAGACAATTCGCGTATCCGCTTGACAGTTAGAAGTTGCATGTGGTCACACTCTGGCTGACGCTCCATCGACTTCAACTCTGTTTCAAGGCCGGCAAATGTTTCATAGCAGATGGTCCCGTGTCTGCTTCAGCTTCGATATTAAGGTCATCATCTTCCTCGACACTTTCTTTTCTCACACTTTCAATTACTTCATCATCATCATTTAGAATTTGAAACCCAGGATCTGACAAATCACACACCATCCACTCTCCTATATCTTCAGCACTAACTTCTGAACATCCAGGAATTTTCAAAAGAATGTTTCTGAATTCCTCAAGTGGCACGTCATCATCATCTTCTACTGTCTCTTCCCTTTCCTTTTCTTGAACTTCGTTTTCCTTTTTCTCCTTTTCCTTCTCTTCTTTAGTTGATAGGCCTTTCAACTTGTTCCACGCACGTCTTAATGTGACTGCCATAACCTAGCTCCAAGCTTCCGCTACCATGTAAGCGCAATCTTTCAAATTTATTATTTTGTGGTTAGCCAACACACCTTCTTCGTCTTCGCCCTCTACCAAAAGTTTCCTTAAAATTGCTTTCTGTAATGGCGTTTCATGGTTTCGATAACAGACTGGTACATTGGTTGCAACAACCTTGTGACGTTTGACGGTAAAAATATTGTTTTAAACAAACTATTCCCTCTTTCCAACAGTTCTTCGGTGGGATGAGGAGGTGTATAATCAACAATCAAAAGCACTTTACAGCCTTCTTCTTTTCCAAGTGATTTTTGGTGCTTTTTCACTTCAGGGATGAAAATTTCGACTTACCATTCGGTTAACAATAATGCAGTCATCCAAGTTTTGGGTTGGTCTTTAATAAAAGAGGGGAAGCTTTTTCACATTCACATCTTGGGCGTTTTGATTTCACTGTCAACAGAATGGATATTTTATGGCTTCCTGTAGAGTTCGCACAGTTAAGCACCGTAACACGGTCTTTAGTAACTTTATATCCTGGAGCACTACACTACCTTTTAGATGATAAAGTGGTTTTAGGCAGAGCTTTCCAAACAAGACCGGTTTCATCGGCGTTGTACAAAACCTGAGGATCATAGGAGTCTGTTACAACTTTAAATTTTTTAATAAAATCATCTGCAGCTTTGGAGTCTGCTGGTAACTTCTGACCACTTAAATCTAATTCACGGACACCGTGCCAGAAAGCGATTCGGATAGTCGGAGTTCGGATAATTGTAGTTCTACCGTATTTATATTTACAAAAAATCAGTCAATTGTTTCTGTTTTTTTGTGTTAAAACACCTCTTTTTTATTTCAAAGAATGAAGTTTTTTCAACAACATTTTGTCCAAAGAGACCGAGGACAAGCCGCAAAGCGGATAATCGAGAGTTTACTGTACTTGGAATGAATTTTTGAAATTCATGAAGAGAAATCATCTCACCTGGCTCTGGGGCAAGGAGTGAAGAGGCCAGATTTGATTATTTGACAACAGAAACAAATGACATAGCTTTTGGGCCATAAACATAGTACATAATATAACTGTATTAGATATTATTAATATTTTTCTTCTGAAAATGATTCAAACAACTTGAAAGGCAAAAATTTATAATCTGAAATTAAAAACAACAGCATAAGGAAGTGTATTTCACTTTTTTCCACAAATGTGACTTCTCTTACGTTGCACCAATCAACTTTAAGTAAGTGCATGGACTGACAGTACAATCTAGTCTTGAATTCACAGAGGAAAATACATAAACAAGAAATGAAAGAAAGTATTTGCAAGGAAAACTGATGGATTATATTTTTGGTTTATATTATTTATGCGTGGTTTATTTGAACAATGATTTTATTATAGAACACTTGCTGAATAATCCGGCGTTGCTCGGTTTCAAATATGACCGCGGCATTTCCCTGTATTAACTCTTTCTTTAACCCTGTAGAACGTGTTTCCTTCTCCGTGTCCATTTATTGCAGGAAAACAAACTTTAGATTTTAAAATTGGGGCTTCGAGGGGCAATTTTAGAACTACCAGTGTGCCAATTTTTATGGCAAGATTGGACTTTTGACGGGAAAGAAATAGCCTATGTTTTCCTCCTTATTCTAAAGTATAAATGTACCAAATTTGGTGTGAATTGGTCAAACGGTGTAGTTTTGTATACAGAATATATATACACACATACATAGACACGCACATCCTTTTTTATACATATAGATTGAATTGATAGATTGATAACTGTTGGGAAGCACAGTAGATGTCTGATAATTGTCCGCCTGCTAATACCGTCCTGACTGATTTAGCTTTTGGTAAGATTTTTTCAAGCATGTTTTCGCAATAGTCTTTTGTATAGTATGCATACTGGTCCATTTTACATCAGAGTTCTGCCTTGGCCATCTTTGTGCTATCCGTGTCAATGTTTCAGTATCTATTTGCTTATAAAGAAACTTTCAGGCTTGTTTTATTCTATTCTTTATTGTTACTATTAACTGCTAGTAAAACCGACGATTCACATTTTTGTTGACAATATGAGCTATTTTTGAAAATTTATTATTTCATAATTTGGTAATAATCATTAATTTTTAAATGAATCTCGTCACACTTCCTTTCCATAGTTGTCGATAAATTCAAATATAAGCGGTGTGTCAGTTTCTCTTTGCTGACGTTAGAGAGCTTTTGATGACACTTTATGCATGAGGAATATTGTGGTCGTTGCAATTCAAAACCATCCTCGTGGAATTTATCCTCTCGGGGTCATCTAAATCAAGTCTTGGACATCGACATTAACCTCTATAAGCTAGACAACCTTAGAAGATCTCCACAAACTTCTATTAAAAGAGAGGTATGCTAACTTTGAAATTCTTTGCTTCATACTTTTTAGCAAATTTTTCTCATTTAAAATTGTCTAGTTTTGTTCGTCGAAGGCATTGTCTAACTGATTAATTCTCTCAATTTAAATAAAGTGAAAAATATCGTTTTTTGGTACCAAGTTATAGTAGATTCGCCAAACATTTAATTTTGGACTCTCATGAAAAGGTACTCACGCCTTTGATCTTCTAATGAAGCTGGCGGATTATGAGGGAAAAATTGCTCTTGTAAGATTTTGTAATTATTGATGACGTGGGATTAGGAATTGCCTGCTATCAAAGTGGGGGGAAAGTGCTTTAAATTTCGCTCGCTAATCGCATTAACCAGTTGTCAATAATTAGTCCTGCATTAGGATTTGCGCTTTCATCCAATACCATATGATAAAACTTCGAACTTCCCTGAAGGAGAAGTAACATACATCGCGAGATCACGAAGAAAATATAACATGAAGTTGTGTTGGGTGAACATACTCGTTTTTTTTTCATTACGAGATTGATTATTCATGCAGTCAATTGTGAAAATTTTGCGTCCCTCTGAGAAAATGTTTAGGTTAATAAGAGCACGAAAACTGTAAAGCAAGTTCTGAAAAATGTACTTTAATTCACAACTACGAAGGAAGAATTCCCAATCACTACAGTAGGTTTAATTCACAACCACGAAATTTAAGATATCTGTCCATTGACCTCTCAGATATGTTTTTAAGCCATTAAATACAACTAAACATTAAATTCTCTATAATCTTGTCAAAAAAACTCCACTGTTCTAACCTTGCACCATGTAATCTAATTTGCCCCATTCACCGTTCTGTAGAAAAATTTCAAGATTTACAGTTTAGTGTTCCCTTATTTTTAAAATTAATTGGCACAAACATTAAGTTACATAGTAAAATATTCAAATTTTCAAAACAATGCATTAGAAAGATTAAAAATTAATGAAAAGAATCGTCTATTCTATTTTGGAGGTGCAAGACGTTCACCATCAAGAGGACAAAAGTGAACTGAGTTTCATATTCATGGGTCCCGTTATGATCTTTTCATAAGTTTTTTAGTTCTTTTCTACCAAATTGACTAACGTTTTCATATATTTGTTGATTAAATTCTCTACTAACACATCTATACTTCAGTTTGCCGGTGGTTGTATGTAAATCATCCTAGACTTAATTGCATTATTTAAATATCCGTACTGATTTACCTACGAGAAGCTCTGATATATATTCATCTTTACAAACCAAAATATTGAAACAATTCATCAGTCTTTTAAAGAGGGAATTACGAAAAGCTGTATCCACCCAAACTCTTTAGTCAAATCCTTTGTTTTCTGGAGATGGTCCATTCTTCAATCGAGAAAAGGCAACAGTTTAGGAAGTCGTTAGGTTCCTAATTGCCAAAAATATTACACTTGAAAAGGAACAACTATCTCCACATCCGGACGAGAAAAAAAAATTCTTAAACTTCAATCACTTCTTTTTATTTATGTTGAAACATATAATCTCGCCTTCATTCTTATGCTCTTCCCGCTACTTCCTCTAACAAACCCGCCCTCTTTTCCTTAAATGCCGAATGAAAAACATAACAAAAAATGGCGGAAAGAAATCCGCCATTTTTAAAACCCACCAGTAAAACCGGGGAACAAAGTGAACCAGAAAGGGGAAAAAAAGCTTGAAGCAAAAGAACAATAAGACTCGGGAAAAGAAATCCGGCTCAACTTACATAATAAAGAGACTAATAGATTATCGTCATTATCCCGCGAATACTCTTCTGAATATGACAAGAACAGCGTTATCGGAAAAATAATTAAGTTTCGGGAGTTCGATCGCGATACAAAATAAGTCCTTTTATAAGCGGGCCATTGTTAAGCGTCGGGATGGAACGTTTTGCTAATTTGACACCGTCATCTATTGAAGTGAATGTCTGCATTGAAACGAGATGGCGTAAAAATATCCATTAGCAAAGAACACTTCGCCCGCAACTCGTGAAAAGGGGAAGATTTTCGATTGAGTAAATAGAACAGCTCCAGGAAAGATAGCTCTTTTTTTCCCATACTCCGGTTTGTTCTGATATCTGCGCTTAAGTGAAGGAATTTCTGTGAGCAAATTTGAGTTGCAGGAATGGAAAGTTAGGTTATGAACGACTGTGTTTTATTAGGAAAGCGACAGTGTATGACTGATATCGTAAACTAAGAAGGGTAGAGAGTATTAAAAACAAAGAAGCCATTTCGCATCGGAATGATGTTAGCGAAATTTTTTATATCGATCTTATTTTTATGTTTGTTACAGTTCTCAAATCAAGGTTTATTGATGGGTTCATTACAATGTAATACGTACAAAAACGAGTCTACTGTTATCAGGAACGGAACTGTAAAATTTACATCAATAAAAATAACGAACTTATAGCAATGTTATTTTCAACTATTCCTTTGATTTTGAATGCACAATTCGCTCATTATAAGATTCTTTATACCATCAAGAAAAAAATAGACAGATGCAAAGCTTTACTCAGTTGTGTATCTTTACGATTTTTTCGTGACACTCGATTCCCAAGTTTCTTCCCCATAAAGAGAAGAAAGGCGTATGTAGTTGCAGATCAAAAACTCTTTTAGCTAAGTAGGTAGCAACACTTATCTTCAGTTCTTGGTCAGGGGTGAATGATTGATTTTTTCGAGGGACATTTCGCTCACTCTTTTCAACAACGTCATACCTCAAAAAACGTGATTTTTCAGGAGAGTGATTTTAAAGCTTAAAAGTAGATTAAAATGTATTAAAAATAAATATTACTTCTGCTCTTTAAAGGCTAAACATTGAGCGGCGAGATATGACGATTTTGCAGGGATATACTACTCTTTCAGGGCATTCTGAAAACAGGCATAGCTAAAAATCGCCGATTTTTGAGATATGACGTTGTTGAAAGGAGGGAGCGATTTGTTCAGTTATGTTTTAGCATGTCCTCAAATTAAGAATTAATTAAATTTAAATCCGCATTAAAAATAATAATTTAATTCGTGTTGTTGCATCTTTTCTTTAGTCCGGCGTCGATTATTTTCTCGCTGTAGAATTGTTCTTACGGATCGTAATGGATGGTATGAAGAGCAGTTACTATCGCAGGTCAGGTTAAAATATGGACGGTTTAAGTAACAGTGGTGTAAGTCACTTCTTCAAAAAAGAGACTTAGAAACAGAAACCATATATAATATAACCAAATGTAACTAAATATAATTAGTTGGACACAGAAACCAGATCTAGATAATCAACTGAAAACGTGAAGTCAGATCTTTTTTCAACAGCCAATTGATGGCAGTGGAAGTTCTGTCTTTTTCTTTTCGAAAAAGTGACAAACACTTCTGTAACTTTAACCCGTCCACAGGATTAGGTGTGAATTCAACATCCAAAACAGTTGTTATAATAACAATATGTTCTGGTTCCATCACTGCTGTTTTACATGCCGTTAAAATGCCCTGTTCTTAATCGGGATATTGTGCTGGTGATTTTTCTATCGGCGTTAACTTCACAAATTCCTTGCTTTATTTAAATTTTTTTCTGATATGAGCTTGAACTTTATCAAAGCATTAGAATCAGAAAGAGTTATTGGGATTTGCTCAGCACTTAATTCTCTGGCTTCTTTGCCAATTGATCTGCAGTTTCATCTCTTTCAATGTGCACAGTTACGGGAATCCACTGAAGAATACAGCTTTTTTTCCCAAGCACATGTGTTAGTGCAGAAACAGATTGGACATCTTGGTCATAGTTCGAGTACTTTTAATTGCGTGTAACCAGCAAACGCCGAGAACACACATACCACAGATGTACCGTGATCTTATTTGCTAAAAGAAGACCCGGATTAAGAGGGTTAAATATTAGTTTAAAGTAAAATTGTATATAAACGAAGCAACTTCGACCACCTCCAAATAATTTATCCAAGTTTGCAGCAGTGGGGCTGAGTAAATGAATCTTCGACAAGAGACTTTCATTATCCCAACTTCAAATTACGAACGATGCCAAATTTGCACTCAAACTTAGCAAGTCATCCGTTTGAAAACAGAACGGGGACGTTCTTCTTGGTATCTCACTTCGACCTCACTCAAATAATTTTATCAAGTTGGCAACAGTGGTGCTGAGTAAATGAATCTTCAACAAGATATTTTCACTATCCCAACTTCAAATTACTAACTATCTCAAATTTAACAAGTCATCTGTTTCTAAACAGAACAGAGACGTCGAAAACCCCCTTCTTCTAAAGACATCTTGATTTCAGCAATGGTACTTTAGCACTGAATGGCTGGAATTCCTAAGAGAAATAACAAAAACTTGCTGCAGGAAGATAAAAACCGGAAACTTTCTCACATTTGCTGATAAAGAGGAGCGTAAAGAGAAAACGCTTCCCTTTTTTTTGTTTCACAACTGTCCAAATGTTAAGAAATTAGCATTTTTTAAAACTTTTTTGTTCACCTTCTCGCGAATTTAATGAAGCCCACATAACAAGGCGAAAAAGACAACCGAGACTACAGCCTCCACCGTTACTGGGAGTTAGTTATCTAATAACAATGTTATCTTCTCTCCGACATTTACATTTTATTCTTATTACTTACTCCTTTCGTTTTGGGGTGTTTTTTGCCCGTTTATTGTTACTTATGCCTCGCCGCTCCCGAGAGGGTAGTTTTGTAGTTTATGGGGTATATTTACGAGCTTCGAGTATTTCTAATGAAAGGATAAATTATTAAAGTACCCTTTAGGCCATTTGAAAGGCTGAATTGCTTTAAGGAAAAAAATACGAAGTCCGTTGAAAAGTAAAAGAAGTGTGAATTCAATATGCGTTAAGGGAACCGGGTTCATTAAAAATTTTGCTTTATTAATTGTAATCAGCTGCATGTTATTAAAGGGACATTAGTATGTAAGTCTGCGTTTTCTCCCTTTATTCGGTGACTTAATTTGCTGCGGTTAATTTCGCTTGATAAAATTTGGTGGATATTTTTATGAGTTGGAAACAGAGAATGGAGGACTATTATCAATTATATAGGATTTAGAGTCTTTGCGATGCATAACTAGATGAGGTTCCAGGAGGAAATAAATTTTATTTACCTCGAAACTTTTATTTTATTTAGTTGAAAGCAATATAACCGCTTTTTCAAGCGCGGTTACGATTCATAAGAATTTTATAGTTAAACATTAATGCAAATTTACATCGAAGTTTATTGTACGAAGCCAAGCAAGAAGGAGAATCGCTAAGAAGTTTGATTATATTTTCGAGGAACGTATTTTTTTCATGCATAATTTACTTTTTCGCTTGCTAAGATCCGTGTACGGTCGGGTTAACGAAACATGCGAAGTCAAAGTTGTATGTTTAAAATTATAACCTCAGTAAAATTACTATAAAGTTACGTTCATTAGCTACTGAGTAATTTTTAATTAACGTCATACTAGAGTTACACAACGGGCTATTAACGGCGGTCCTGAATCAATCCCCTAAGGGAAAGATCCGCCACGTAATTTTAAACCACGGTAAGAGGACGAAGTAACACCTGAGCTGTCACCCCACTTTCCAAACTTCCACACCAACCTAACGAGAAGACTTTCGGCCACGACATATTTAAGATGCACCAGACGCCTCTATATCATACGCTTACAAACTTCCATGCATTGACCCGGATTGGAACCAGGAACCTTATGGTGTAGAGGCTAATACCTTAACCACCAACCTTTCGGTTGGTCAGCTCATTAGCTACTTGGAAAGAACATACTAAATGAAGCTTTACAGTCTCTTCATTTTGTCTATATTAACATTCCTGACGGCTCTCTCGACTTGGTATTTTGTCGTTAGCAAAACTGACCATATCTTGATGGACGAGGTATCGCATTACTAGAAAAGATCTTGATTTCGTTATCAATAATCAATAGATATCTTGTCTATAGAAAAATTTGGTCAGATCTTGATAACAGTGATAGATGGTTCAAACTAAATGAATGGTTAACAAAAGTACAGGTAAAGTTTTGTTTTAAGTCGCGTAAAATTGGCCGTACAACAATCCGAACAATTCCACTGATTGCCAGCTACTGAGAACTACAGAAACTCCTTCTCCAAGGAATTTCAGTTCAGTAGAATTAAAGACGTTGCAGAAATATGCCTTATGGCCAAAGGAAAAAAGTCCTCTGAAGAATTAATGGATTCAGACTACCTTTTTCCATCTATGCAATTATTTAACTATAGCGACGCAACTGCTAATGCGGTTCGCCATGCATAAAAAGCTATTCCTGCACTGCTGCACACAAAATCCTCCCGAATGATGGAACTGCTGCAAACATATTCCTGAATTTCCTCTCCGATATGAAAGGATTTTACCTCCCGGGTACAAATCTTCAGAAGTTAATTTAAACGATAAAGAGACTTTCTCTTGTCTCGCTGCTGCCTTCTGCAGAAGAATACGTTTTATTTCGCGGCCGATTAAACAGAGGAATCGCAGGGAAATTCCTATTCGATTCAGGAGGTTAGTCAGGGATTGTTTACATTTGACTTAAAGTGATTCTTTAGTGCGAATGCTTCAACAAACAGTCTGATTGAAGGAGATGGATTTCTAATAGATGTTATTTGGGCTCCAACGATTTTTCAGTTTCCGTCCGTGATCAAAGAAACAAAATACTCAAAATCACTGAAGAGCTTTTAAATATATCCCCTTTTATCGTTTAATTTAAACTCCTCGGGGTGTTTGGGGTCGGATTCGAAGGAATCCCTGTGCTGCACAAGAATTGGGAATGTCTTTAGTACAGTCATGGAAGCAACTACGCAATTTGTTTTGTTGCATGAATAGAATTCGATTCTTACAAACCCAATAGGTGAAAATCTTTTATTGTGATCATGTTTATATACAGAAACTAATTCAAGGAATGCATTGACAGTATTGCATTAATACAGTTCGTATCATACAAAATGCCTGTGCAATATAGTTGGTACAACTAAATGGACTATACGCTTAGTACAGTCATGGAAGTAAATATGTAATTTGTTTTGCTGCACGAATAGAATTAGATTCTTACAAACCCAATGGGTGAAAATCTTTTAATGTGATCATGTTTATATACAGAAACTAATTCAAGGAATGCATTGACAATATTGCATGAATACAGTTCGTATCATACAGAATGCCCTGAGTGATGTAGTTGGTACAAGTAAATGAACTGTACTATTAATACTTATTTATTTACAACAAATCTACATACAATTACAGAGTCAGTGCACCTAAAAAAATGCTTTCATACAAATTACTTGTGCTAGAAGGAATCGAGGGATACGTAAAGCTAGCAAAATAAATTCTGAATGACGACAAAAAGATATAAATGAATTATTATTTAAAATTTTGCCACAACTTGTCTAAAGAAAAAATGAATGAATTAAAGTGCAAACTGACTGTTGCCATGACTGGTGTATAAATAATAAAACAACATTAATTAAAATGAAAGCTGACCTTTTCCTTCGCGATCCGAGGTATCAATGCGCATACACATACAGAAATTATAATTTGAAAGCAAATCATAAACGTGTCTTCATATATTTCAAGTTTTCATTACCTCCCTGCATTTAAATCAAGCCAACATGTTTTGTCCTCAAATTGCCTGTTTTGAAAGGAATAAGATGGTATCCGAGTACAGTTGATAAAAGTTGATTGTAAGTTGCATATAAACAATAATCTAATCAAAACCAAATCCTACTTAAGTATTCAATGTATCCTTAAGAGAAAATTTACATTTACTTTACTTAATTGACATAACTTAACTCAAAATGTTTAGGAGAATTGATTAATGATTCAGGAAAGCTAATTTTTTAAACTCAACGGATGGAGAAATAATTTAGAGAGAATGTTTTGATGTTTGTATACAAAATGTTCGAAAGATACTTTGTCTCGGAATAAACTGAATTTTTAATGCATTGCGTTAAATATTAAGTTGCTTAAAATAGCTGTTCTAATTCTTGAATAACTTTTAATGATTCATTTGAAACCGCTGAAAAAGTTCCATGAATTTTTAATTTGCCATAAAACTAAGACTTGCTCCAAAATCACGATAATCTTCTAATTGCTCCTTCTCGCTTATTTCTTTGTTTTACTTCTAAGTGTTTGAATCTTTCAAATTATTTGAGAAAGATTATTCTCTTAAATTTACGGGGTTCTTTATAAAACGTGTAAGTGCATAAATCGTGCCACATGATGTCATTTAAGATTCTGTATCTTATGCAGGCTACAAAAAAATGCAGACATGTTATAATAAAAAGCGATCTAAGTGAAACTTGATTACATGGATTTTCTGTATTCAAAGAAGTAAGCGCACTTATATATTAAATATTGCATTAGGGAATTTAAATTCCTGTATTCATATATGAAATTGACTGTGCTATAGCTTAGCGACAGCAAAGTAAGACGGTGGTAATTGGTCTCAGATGGTTTCCATATCTGTTATTTAACCTAAAATGTAGAAGTAAAAAGCTTAGTGTAGCTAAAAATGTTGGCGGGATAGTTAATCTTGAAATCTTACTCTCGTTAGTGCAATGTTCGTATCACAATCTATTTGGAAGGTATTTTCTGTCAAAATAAATATAAACAGCGGTAGTCTTTCAGCTGTGGAACATGATTCCTGCCCATGATTCCTGTACCATGTTTTCGTTTGTCTGTTTGATAAAGTAAAAATTCCTCTCATATATATTTCATTGACAGAAATAGGCATCATTTGTATGTACATTGACGTATGTCATCAAACTTTGTAAAATACGTTTGATGTTAACTACCGTTTGAAGCGTTTCAAAGTGGTCGAATGAAAACATACAAAATTCATTGTCAGTTTGGTACAGCTACACTCTACGTTTATATGCGGTGGCAATATACGGCCTTGGCGATTTTTTCGGCGAACTTCTAAAGTCGACAAAATAAGAATTATTTCAACTCTTTTTTTTCTTTCAAAAATATTTTTCTTTTTACAACGGAAAACGAAAGCTTGAAAACACATTTGAGAACGTTTAAAAAGTATATATTTTTTAAACTTTCGCAAAAAGTAGTAAGCTTAAAAACATTTCAGAACACATTTGTGAACCAGCAGAAAAACTAAGCTGCGAATGTTGGGTAAGAATAAACTGAAAATTATCAATTACACTAAATACAGTAGGATGTTTGAAAAGAAAAAGATTTTTAAGATAATAAAAAAGCAAGAAATAATACAACCTATACATCGAATAATACACCTATACAACCGATACATAAGAACTGTTTCGAGAAAAAAAATTACTAAACAAGAATATTCCACAAATGGCGTAAAACATTACATGTCAGAACTCTGCAGTGAAAAAAAATTATAATAAAATAAAATTCCACAGTTGTAGAAATACAAATAAATAAACCAATGGTAACAAAGAAAAAAACTTAAAAGGACCAATGAAATCAAATGATATTTTAAAATCAAACTAACCAATGGAATCAAAGAAAATATTTCAAACGAACCAATGAAATCAAACGACTTTAACATATTTTGGAAGAACTTTCTAGAATATTCAAAATAAAAATTGAAAGTTACCGTTTGCAGAGGTTGCTATGAAAATCACAAAAACCGTAAAGATAGATGGATTTCATTAATCTACCGTAACTCGCTACTAGAAGTGCGGCAAAAAAAATTCGCCAAGACCGTTGCCACCGCTCATAAACGTAGAGTGTAGCTGTACCGTCAGTTTTATCGCTTCGTTCAAATGTGGCTTAGTTTATGTTGTTGAACAAAGTTATAAAAAATTGATAGGTTTTCGAAGACATAAATCGTAGTTTTAACGTGAGTACTCGGACCTGGTGTTAGATTGTGGAATGAATGAAGCAGACATAAGATGTTTGAACGATTGTTTGTTGTGAATATTCAATAATTAATTTACAATTTTAAGGGTTAAAGTGCAGTTTGATATTAATTGTCGTTGAGAGATTGTTGGTGCCCGTAGTTTATTGTAGTTGTCCTTGGTATATTGGCTTTTGAATAACACCAATTGTGCTGTTCTCACATCATACAATCCAAAATTACATGGGCCCAAAGCTCGCCCAGCTCCGTAGAGTTTCAACACTTTGCGAATCCCCTCAGTGAGCCATTCGCGGAAACCCTCACGCTTTCAGCACCCCTTGGCGAGTTGGCGATGTAAAGCGCTTTAAGAACCGAAAGTTGGGGAAATTAGCAATCCTTCTCAATTACTCGAGCAACCCTACTACGTTGTAGAGTTGATCGCCATTTCTTTTCTCGCTGAGTGCTATGATTTTCTGTCTGATGTTTTTTGTATATTCTACATATATAATGTTGACATTCAAGATATTAATGTATAAATCTTTTTGTAATACTTTATCTGTCTATATTGTAACTACTTTGAAGAATTGGTTGATTAAGAAGCAGGCGGCATAAGACCCCACATAAACAAATTATATGTGTTTACATTTATTTGAAATTTAGTCAATCAATTGTGTTTCGTTATGACTTTTACAATATAAAATGATTACTGACTCTAGACTCTGACAAATAGAAAGAGTTGATGAGTATGTATTTGTTTAAGAAGAGGAGGTGCGGCGGATAAATCTTTTCGGTTGTTTATTATGGAACTTATTCGCCCTTATAACCTACACAGTGTTTGTATTTTCATAATACAGTTTCTTCTGAATCAAATCTCTTGTTTGATCGCCTACTTAATATAATCTCGCCACTATTTAGGGAGACAACTAGTAGTAAATATAAACTTAGTTAAAGCAGTTATCAATAATAAGTGTTAAGATTTAAGCAAATTAATTTTTTGTAAACAAATACACTTCTTGATTTGTTTCACTCATTTGAGCTCAAGATAACAAAATTTACATTGAAAAAAATATTCCATTTTCACTGTTTTCAATAGCTTTCTTTAAACAAATTTTTTTCTATCTCATATCCTATAATTATAGCTCTAGCATTTGGGCTGCTATGGAGACAGAAATTTTTTCAACTCCTCATTTCTTTCACGAAACCCTTTGAAGAAAGAGCTAAGATTCGTTTAAAACACCCTACATCTAACACGAATCTGTGATACGCTACCATGCTTCGACTCATCTCTGTATACTGGAGATTAAAATAAAAAGTTTGTTTAACTGGATCGTTCTCCGTCTTAACACTCTGAGGGTTCACTCACTAAATTTCACTTTCCAACTTGCAGTCTTCCCAGCATGACTTCCAATCAACTTTGACCGATAGAATCTATCCCAATGAATCTGTTTTAAGGAAATAAGCAATGGAATCTTTCCAACTACGAAATGAGGACAACAACTACTTATCACTACGAAAATGAGCAATAGAATCTTTCAAATGGATTCTATACTGATGTTTGTAAAAAATGCAACACTATGAAAGAGTCGTCAGGATTAAATGAAATTTATTACACAAACGGCTTGTATTAGTACAAATAAATGAATAAACTTTCAAAGCAAAAAAACAATATTAAGTGTCCGAAATCAGTATTAGGTGTAGCCACCACGCGCTGCAGTAAGTGCTGCTATACGACATGTCATGGAGTGAAACAGATGTTGAATGTCTGCTTGTTGAAGATAATTCCATATTGTTTGTATGCGCAACCAAAGTTCGTCTTTTGGAGCTGTAGGACACGGATCAAGAGCGAGACGCCGAACAACCAAATCTCGCTTGTGCTCAGTAGGCGACATATCCGGCGAATAAGCAGCCCAAGGAAGAAGTTGCATGTGTTGGGCTGAAGTGTCGAACATTCCTTGCAACATGTGAGCGTGCATTATTCTGTTGAAAGATAGCTCCAGGGATGCCTTGAAGGAAGGGAACGACTTCGGGCTCTAGCACTTCAAGGACATACCTGTTAGTATTGATATTACCCTCAATTCGTAACAGCTGAGATCATCCATGATATGAAATCGCACCCCAGACCATAACTCCGGGTGTTCGGCCACTATGACGCTCGATAACGCACTCTGGAAGGCAGCGTTCACCGTCAAGCGTCTAACACGAATGCGGCCATCATGGTTCCACAAATTAAAGCGGGATTCGTCAGAAAAGACAACTTGTTGCCAATCAGCCCGAAAGGATCTGTGCTCATGAGCCCATTGCAGACGCAGCCGTCGATGGTTTGGTGTGAGGGGGATCCTGTATAAATGTATCCTAGCACAGTGTCCACGGTGCAGCAGACGACCGCGGATTGACGATGCCGACATTAGTACACCTGTAGCAGTAGACCAAAGTGCTGCCAACTGCCTGGATGAAGCTGTACGGTTATTCACCGCCATGTGGACAAGGGGTCAATCATCGCGAGCTGACGTCACCTTATGTCGTCCACTCAAAGTTTTTCGAGTTCTCCGGTGCTCGTCGGTCCACTGCTTCCAAACTCGCATCACTGTAGAACTGTTCCGCTGCACACGAGCTGCTATTGCGCGATAAGAAAGTCCTCCTTCACGAAGGCCGATGATTCTCCCCCGTTCAAACTCCGTAAGTTGTTGAAATTTCACCTTATTTCGTCGAGGAGGCATACTTAGGTCTCACTAAACGTTTGCCACTAAAAAAAATAACCATGCACTATTTTCAACGTCGCTCTACAGCACTCTATTTATACGCTTTAAGCATCAGTTCAGAGGGCGCTGCTCACACCACGCATACGTGGTGATTCTGAAACTTTACTACTTTGCATAACATCCTGTAATTGACATTTGCGGCAAATTTCATTTCATTCGGAAGATTCCTTCATGGTGTTGCATTTTTTTACAAACAACAGTGCATTATACAGAATTGTTACATTCATAAAAATATTAATTTCAAAGTAAATCGATAGTATATTTCTACAGGTTGAAAGAATTCATGGATTCAAAGTAGAAAGGTTGAAAGAGTCCACTGATTCTAAGTAGAAAGAATCCATATACTCAGAGTAGAAAGTTTGTAAGAATTCATTTAATCCAAATAGAAAGGTTGAAAGAATTCATGTATTCCTAGAAAGATTGAAAAATCCCGATTCCAAGTAGAAAGTTTGAAATAATTCATGGATTCCAAGTAAAAAGGTTGAAAGAATTCATGTATTCCAAGTAAAAAGGTTGAAAAATCCCGATTCCAAGTAGAAATGTGGAAAGAATCCACGTATTCCATGTGTAGAATGGTTGAAAGAAGTCATGACTTCTTTTAAACAATAGATGTGTTTGGTTTAGTGTCATAAGGGGTAAAATTAATATTACACTACTTGAAAATCTACGCTCAGACGGGTTAGCATACACCCAGTGTGAATTCACTATCCAAACAACACTCCTGTGACCCAATGAAATCATTGGAACGTCTTGCCACGACTCTGACAATCATTCTGTCTAATAAAATTTTCGATTTTTATGTGTGATTACAGAGACCCAAATAATAATATTTTAATTTTATCATAATTTTATGTATGCTCAATTCATTATGAAATTATTAAAATAAACATGTTAAGAAAAATATCATATTTATTAGAATTACTGTGAAAATATGGTGATGCTACTTTTTTATTCCTCGGAATAATGTAGTTTTTTATTGAAAAATTAACTTAAATGGCATGAAGTCCAAAAATTATTTGTCATTTCATGGAAATCTTGTACATAACAAACACGTTTTTTAATGTGCGAAAGAGCTCGTTATCAAAGTTCTGCTGCAAGCAAAATGGCTATATTACTTATGAGTTTTTCTCTCTAAGATCAGTTACTACAATCATAAATGTTACCAGGTTGCATTTATTATGATATAAAAGCCTACAAGCACACATATAATGTTAATAATGCATTTTTAAGACAACTAAGCGTGTTTTATCAGTGTCATTAAGGCATATTAGAGCATGGTCTTAATCATAAAAAAAGAGAAAGTGTTAACCAGGTACTTTATTAATTTTTAACATAGAATTTATGAATGGTTGAATACCCTCATCATATTAGGCGAAAACAAAATGAGCTGGAATATTTTGAACATATGAAATCTTTTTATTTTTAATTAATCATACACAACAGCACACAGCTAAATTCTACGGTTTTACAAATGCTTATCAACAAATTGAATTACAGTTGTTTTTTAAATACAGTAGTGTTCAAGTATAATGAATCCATGAAGTTTAAAACAAATTTCTATTGAGTTACGGCGTCTTTATTCTAGTTTTTCGGGGACGGGGTAGCTCAATTGGTAGAATCATGGATTAGCAACCGGGGTGTTGCTAGTTCGAAAAAAAATCCAATCCAAGAATGTCGTGTACGTGGAGGTTGAAATACTTTAAAATTATCGTACTCTTAAATGTTCTCAGGTTAGCGTGACATGGAAGTTTGGAGAGTGGGGTGCTAGCTCGGGTGCTGACTTCGTCATCTTATCGTAGTTCAAAATTCAGAGATGTTGTCCCCGTTTTTCCCTTCGGGATTGATCCAAGACCTTCGATTATACCCCTTTGTATTAGTCCAGTGCGATATAAAATGAACTATGTATTATTATATTTCATTATATTGTAGTTCAAAAGTTACAAGAGTTCATAAATTATTTTTATCAATCGCTTGATACTCGAACTGACCGAACACCTTTTCTTTTCATTAAACACTAGCCACTGCTTGGCAACGCCGTGATGTAAGGTATTAAACTGTCGTAAAATTTTCCTCAGATTTCAAATCCGTTGAAATTTTCAATCTATCTTTAGAGATTCCGATTTTACGAAAAAGAACTAAACAGTGCCAGTCAAAATATTTTTTATTCTTTTCGCTCCTCTGAAATCGATGAGAACAGGAAATGTAATCTGCTTTTTTTTTTTAACGAGAAGGTCAAGAAATGCAATCTGTTTATTTTTGAAAAGTGAAAGTTGACGTGACGTCACAATCTCTTGCAAAAATATAAAAGATCTATTCAATTAAAAAAAATATTTATTTAAAAAAAATAATATTTTTAGTTGTCGATCTACTGTGAGATTTTCCGCAGATTTCAAATCCGTTGAAATTTTTACTCTACCTTTAAAGGTCTAGGAAATAGAAAAAAGAACTGAGTAACTCCAATTGAAGGATTGTTTGTTTTTTATCGTCTGCTAGAAAATCATTCCTCCTCGAAAAATCAAAACGGAAACGAAAAAAAAAAATTAGAACTAGTAATCTCTTCTATGTTGTTGCATTCAATAATGATTAAATTTCATTAAATTCATTTTAAAATGTTCTAGGTTGAATTTTAAAATTTGCCGCGACCCCAAATTTGCAAAAAAATTGGACTACCTGTGTGCCAAATCTCATTACTACAAGTGCCATAGAATCGTCAGGATTTTGCGTGCAAGAAACAAACAAACAGAGAAACACTTATTTTTATAATATTAGAGATTTTAAATTTTTCTTTACCATATTCGAAAAGAGTCGGAAAAACCTTGTGACATCGTGAGAAATTCCATTGAACTTGACCTTTAGGTAGGGTCACTTACAGGACAGGTGACTGCTCCATTGTGTCATCGGAATGTTGAATCTATTATGATTGGATATTGTTTGCCTCCAGCTGCTGTTCTTTTGTCACACGCTTTACAACAACTTGAGAAGAACAGGTGAAATTGAACGTCCACTGCAGGTGACGTCCGTTCAAATGATTTCTGATTGGTTTTCGACTATTACCGTTGACTTTCTTTTTGGACTGCGGAGAAAACACGTCGGGAGAGAGAGATAACAGATAACGCTTTATATATAGAGAGCCAGAAATATAGTGTGATGCTTGGTCACGGCGCTGGTCTGATGATACATACTTTTATGTAATAATTGTTAATGTGATGATTTAAATACTGTGTATTTTTCATAAGGCTCTTGGAATAATAAGAATTTAAATATCTTAGCTGTTGGCTGTGTTCTCTTTGTGTACCATTCGTACAGTTTTAACGCTACCGTTGGGGCAATGACACCACAGCCTTCTTAAGGATCTTGAAGTCTGAGCGATCAGGAGTTTCCCTCTATTGATTTAGTAAACAACTTTAGTGCACTTGAGTTCTATTGGAATATATGATCTTGGTGTTGATAACTTGGCTCGAGATTATGCAGGATCAAGACAGCGCAGATAGCTTACTAGGAAGATTGGGATGAAATGGTAAAAATTCCACCGTTATTTTCAAGGAGGAAATTTAAAAAAAAAAACTCTCACCCGTAGTTTGGCTGCAAAGTGTGCAACGTAGGAATATAGACTTGTAAACAACATTGGTAACAGGGGGAAAGGGAAAGATTCTGGAATACCGCTGCTTCCCACCTTTACACGTTAAATTAAAGATTAGAGTGTGATGTAAACACTGTTGAAGGATAACATATTTAAATTCGAGTTTTTCTTCTTGTTGTTAATTTTGGTCTTGTTGATGGTGGTCGTATTGTTACCCGAAAGAGCTATTCTCAAGCCTCGTTATTTTGTTTATAACTTTTTTACAAACCGTGTTTTAAAGACATACTCGTGACAACAAGTATAGCAGTTTCTTTTATCTTTTAGTCTAGATAAAGTTTTGGTTATAACTTGATTAAAACCACCGATAAGTTTCTCATAAAATTCAAAATGCATCAGGGAATTATGAAGAGTGTTTACAATCAAAGGTTTCAACTGACAATGAACTGGCTTGAAAAAGATTTTGAACTGAATTAGGTTAATGCTTTCATTAAACTGCATGGGCAAGACATTGATGCAAAATCACTTCAATAAAACGTAAAAATTACATGGATTTGAGCCTGTGTAGCTCCCTTCCTCTGAATACAGCATTACATGTACTGATTAACATGGAATGGTTCATTTCACGCTTGATATCCTTCTGCTATTTCCTATTCTTGTGCATAAAATTACAATTCCACATGTACAGATCTGTATCAACAGTTCTATCTGACAATATATTCAATGATACACATACGAATTTCTGTATGAAAATTATTAGCAATCTGTCTCACTCAAGTTCTGTGCACTAATACAAACACTATGGAGAGACCTATTGCATATATCTGTGCTCAGTTGGCAAAATGTTATGTCACTTTTTTTTAATTTTTCGTGACACCATGTGGTTCTTTGGTTTTTAACTTATTTCAATTTTCCACCTTTGCTTTCTCATAAACTGAAAGAAAGACTTACGACATTTTACCACCTTCTAAACATTAAAAAACCAGACTCCAGGATGGGACTTACTCAATTTTTTGGGAAAAGTGACTTATAACATTTTGCCATCTGAGTACAGAAATTATTTAGCAGGTTGATGAACTGTCTGCTTTTCCGATAGACTGACAGTTCACTGAATTCCGTTGTTGAATTTTTGCGGTTAATTTATAAGTTTTTTTGTGAATCTTTTTTGACAATAGAGCCACATCAAAACGGCATATTTATTAATTTTAAAAATTAATAAACAAATAAGACGAAATTTTTGACTAACATATTTATGGAGCATCTATTGATTACTTATTTAAACAGCAAACGACTATAAGTAAAGACAAATACATAACTTTAATTCCATTTATGAATTTATTTCCAATTAAATTTATGTAATTCTTTCTTATGTATCCATTTGCAAATATTTATCAAATTGTTATCGAATGAATATTGAATATTGAAGTATGATCAAATATATCAAAGAGTATGATATAAAGATTTGAAGTCAGCAAACATACGTCATACAGTTCTATCCTACAGTTCTGTCCCGATTATCCATGCGATGTGTGTGAGACAGAGTTGTCTCGGTAAATATATTCAGACGTAAACAGTTTCTGGTAGTTACTCTCAGACAGTTGATGAAACTGTGACTACCTATCTGTAGAGGTGTAAACACACCTTAATGCAGGGGTGATCCACTGTCTCAACCTAACTATTAGGGATGTCAAAATTCTTGAAAATAAGAAAACAATGGATTGAAATAAACTACCAAACTTTAGAATAATTGTACCCCAAGTGGAGTAGCCACGTATTTAAGATGTGTTGACGATAATAGATAGGTAACACGTAGGTACGCGAATAGGAAGCTCATATATCTATGGCATTCCCTGCCCTTTTCTCGTTATTATATACACTACCCTACAATAATGGACCGGACGCCTGCGGAATTGTAAAAAATCCGACTACTTCTTTGGGGGTGTTTTTCGTGGTATGACCTGGGGCCTTTGCATGTTATTCCTGGTCAATTGAACGCCGACACCTACATGAGCATTTTGGACATTCAGGTTCTTCCTACGCTCTGGCAATTTTATGAAATGAACGAATGTTACTTCCAGGACGACCGTGTAATGTTGCAGCCTTTGTCAAGCTGTGGTATCGAGATACGGATGTAAAATGTCTTCCCTGGCCTACTCAGAGTCCCGACTAAAATCCCATAGGACATTTGTGGGACGAGTTAGAGCGAAGCTTACGGACCAGGGAAGCACGTCCGAAATCTGCTGAGCTGGCAACATTCTTGCAGCAGGAATGGACTCAAATACCCATAGCTGTGTATCAAAACCTTGTTGAAAGTATGCCCAGAAGTGTTGCTATTGTAATTGCAGCATGTGGGGGACCATCCCCCTATTAAAGCATTAATTCTTTCTCTTATACCATCACATCTTGCTGTCCGGTCCATTACTGTTGGGTAGTGTATACGATGTTGCGAGTGTGACGAACAGCTAGCTCACTTAGCGAACAATGGTGCTCAATTAGTGAACAATGGAGCTCAATTAGTGAACAAGGAGAAGTTATCGTAAATAAAGTTATATTAATAGTGAGATCAGATTGTATTTTTGGTTGCCATTGAAATAAGCGATTCTAAGCCCATTATAAACTGAATATGCCAAAATCAATTTGGCACATGTTAAAAATACATGTATAACAGCTTATGTGTTATTATAACATAGCCCGATAACATTATTTTCTGTTTGCTCTAGTGATATATGATTCTAAATCATCCAACTGGCATAGCATCCAAATTCGCGTTGCATTTATTGTTTGCGGCAAATAAGCGTCTCATGAATGATGTATTATCCTCTTTAAATTTGAACATGCCTGTTCGCTACATTCTTTTATTATCCTTTGTATGCCTATCATCTCAAACTTCCATGAAATGATCCATGTATTAAAGAAGAAAAATTCTTTCACAATTTGCTTGAAAGCGAAAGCAGGATAGTGACAGTTAAAGGTCCTCCATTTGTGACTTTGGGTTCACCTGAAGAAAGGATTTTTCCGCTTTAGCTTGGAATTTTTCTTTCCCAGATATTTGTAATTTTTTACGTATATTTTTCTTTATTGTTACATTCTTTCCTGAAATTGCTTTTTTTCGGGAAACGGCGTTTTGTATCTTCTTGGGTTGCCTTATCACTTACACAGAGACCATGTCAATAATTCAAGAATCAGTACTCTCCATTCTCGGGGGACCATCAATATAAGGTTTAAGATGTCAAGGCATTTGCTAAAACGCAGTATATTTCAGAGTAAAAAAGGGAAAAAGAAACCTAGGGTCCTACTTCAAAAAGAAAACCAGCAGAAAACTAACATTAATAAAAGATAAGAAAATATATACAACGAACTTTTAACGAATTGATATCCTGCGTTTTTTTGACAACAAGCGCCAAACGATAGAAAAGGAGAATGAACTGAATCGAAGTAAAAAAGAGTAAAGGAAAAAAATTATGGCTAGCAAAGAAAAATTCATTCCGCCTTTGCTTGTGGGAGTTGTTGAAGCAGTAGAAACGATCTTCGTACTCTTCAACTAAAAAAGAAAAGAAATTCCTGAGAATATTTGGTTTATTTCGATTTTTTCGCAAAGCATTATTTTGTAAAACGGGCTTTGAGACTTAATTCAATTCTGCGTGTGATTCCACATTCTTCATTCTTTTATATGCATCCTAGAGCAATTTTTAATTTATTTTGAAAGGTTTCAGAATAAATGATTCGGCAAAAAGGATTTTCATAAAAAATATTTCCAGATCTTATGAATATGTATCATAAAATTCGATCTCCTTTTTAAATAATTTTACCTCTCACAGCAACAGATAGCGATAAAAAAAACTGTGCATAATAAATTTTTTTGCGTATACAGCGATATTATTTGCTATTAAATTAATGAAATTTTGGATGCATATACTTATGCATTTTCAAAATCAATATCACTTTCAAATTACATTTGCAACTCTTCGTTTATATATATATGTGGAGTTGAATAAATATATACTTTAACTATGAAAAGATAAAATATTTCAATACATTAATGCATTTAGAATGAAGATTTTGTTGCGTAACTATAAATTATATGTATTTTAATATTTTGAATATTTCGCGTATGATTTTAAAATTTACCTCATATAATTACTCCAATGTAGATATTGCTCTTGTTTATCTCTAGTAGAATATGGGTTTAAGGCTAAATATCCAATTTTTTAAATATAGCACTAACTGCCATATTCACAAGTCTTGAGTTAACCCGAGGATCAGTTGATCCGCGGGTCAAAGTTAAACCGCGGATTATATAGAACCGTATTCTCAATCTTCGGGTTAAGTGATCCATGGATTAAAATAATAGTACGCTCGCTGTGATTGGCTACTACCGTCTACTCACCATCACGTAATTTTGTTTCGAAACCCGAATCTGCCTTCATACTGGTCAAACTCGTAGTTCGACTGAAGAATTGGTTCCAAATTGTGATTTAAATAGAATGTATGGCGGCATTTTAATTTGGGTTTTAAAAGAGAAATGCAAAGTTATTTAATATCAAATTGGATTTTTATGGAAAAAAAGATTTGAACACAATGCTTTGACAATTCAATGTAGTCCGATTATCTTTGTGCTTTTCTGTATGGGTGTGTGTTGTAGTAAAGTGAAGTAACTTGCATTACCAATTTCCTTTCATTCTAATAAAACAACAAAATAATTTTTATTCTACGACGAATTTCCACCTGCCATGGTCATATTCTACCGCTCTCTCTCTCTCTCTCATTGGGTTCTATTCTGGCGAGCCTGAATATAGTTCGAACCAGAACACATCTGGGCGTATCAATTTTATAGAAAATGTAATCACGTTCTTCTTCCGATTCAATTAAGATCAGTTGAATGCGCATCGTCGCAATAACACTGAATGAAGAAATACTGAAACCACACAGAATGAAGTGTGTCATCCATTTTGATTTGCTTACAGTATATCTCGCTTCTTTCGCAAAAAGATAGTACTGCGCATGTGTGACTCTCAACCGAGAGTTAATTCTCCGATTTCTGAAGAACAAACTGTAACACCGAAACGGCGGTTTAAACCTCGGATTAGGCATTGTGAATACGGTTTTTTCGATAACCCGGGGATTATCGTTGATCCGTGGTTTAACTTGGACTTGTGAACACGGCAGTAAGTCTATCTAGGTAGGCACGAGTCCAACACGACTGTTCCTGGTGGCGTATTAAAGCTATGAAAAAATTTTAATCCAAGACGAGAATTTTGAAGGGTTTGAACGGAAAATTTACAAAATTGTTTCTTGGGGATCGGAAAAAATGTTTCCCCATATCGTGGTTTATCTTAACAATCGTGAGTGCAACATGTCTGCATGGTATCGTTCGAAATCTTTAGTCTACAAATGAAAAGTTGCTTACACATTAACTAAGCGTTTTGGAACAACACTCGACTTACTCATTTCAACTCTTTGATCTGTAAGTTCTCCTCTCCAAACCGAAGACTCAGTCAGAACTAAGCCAATTTCTTTGATCCACGATATCCTTTAATTAATCGTTAATGTCAGAGCTAATTTGCATTTCAATGAAATATTTTAGCTAATTGTGTTGTTCCTACTATATTACCATTTTGAATGTATAACATAGCCTCTTCTTGTAAAAAGGAAGCGTAGCCCCTTTGTTCTGACTAGCAGAAGTCACTACATTTATAGGAAAGGTCCCGAGGAATATATGGTAGTCTCGACGAACACGTAGGAGAATCGTTGTTTACAGTGTGGAACCAAACTTTAGACATCATTCGTCGACTGCAAGCTGGCAATTTTTCTCCCGTGTTCATATGTGACTGGAAGTAGGTTTCCTTCAGGTCACCGTTACATGAATCCTAATCTATGTCTTTAAAGTTGGGGACAGATAAACTTTATCCAAATTTATTCTGTCTACCATAACCTGCTTCGGGTTTAAGCTTGCAGGTCTTAGGAGAAATTTCCATATCAGTACCTACGTCTTATTTCAGTGACCATCATAAAATGCGACATATGATAAACTGTCATGATTCTGATGCTTAAACCATTTTCCAAACCCTTAGAGGTGGACTAGGAGTTGCTTGCGTCACAAATTGACCCAAACAGCTTATCACTCAGAGACACATAGGTTGATGTTGAGTTTAACTGAGGGAGAATTTTTTTAATGAATTAAAATCCTTCTCAGAGGTGCCACATTAGCCCGTAGACTAGCATGCAGTGAAGAAAATCATTTACTTCACAACATAAGGAGTTGTCCGATGTTGGATATCCTATACAAAAGAAATATTTCGGAACCTATCCCTCTGAGAGCCAGGTACTCTGTTTTCCACCATGCAATATACAGTTCTCTCTTCCTTATTCCTGTATAACCTCCAATCAGTTTTAGACTTCTCGGCCAATGTAATCCTTCTTGGGATTATTTCAACCAACAGATGTGGTTACTTTGTCATTCGGTGTGGTTTCGGGAAAATGCAATGGTTTAGTACCTGGAAATCTATGGCTCTAAGAGGGCTGGTCAACAAGGAGTTGGATATTGGTACACTGGCTGGAAACATACATTGAACAACCATAGGAAGACAATTGCAGGTTTTTTTTAGTGTGAGGTAGCAGGTGACAGTTACAGGTTTGTTTAGTACACCATAAAGGTTGAAGTCTGAAAACCCCATGTCTTCTGTTAACATTTAGCTGGGCATATGGTCTGGAGTTCATTCTCATGGTGATATGCTTCTAGTTTTACAGCCCCCCTCTAAGTGAGCCGATTTGACCATTTTTACCAATGACGAGATATTTTGTTATCAAGATATTGCAGATATTCGACAATATTGTAAACCGTAAACGTTTTTTTTTCCGGAGCTTGTAAATATAAGGGCCCCTGTAATAAAGTTTGAAGATCAACGGATTGGTAACCGGAGGGGTGTGAGTTCAAAACTCGATTCAAACAAAGACTGTCGAGTACCTGGGGGCAGGTGTACTTAAAATCTATCGTGCTGTCAAATGTCCTCGTGTAAGTGTGATGTAGAAGTTTGGAGATGTGAGGTGCTAGCTGAGATGTCAACTTCGTCATCTGACCGTGGTTTAAATATTACACGGTATTGTCCACGGATATTTCTCTACGGGATTGGTCCCGGAACGCCATCGATATATATCCCCCAGTTTGACGTTAATTCAACTACCAAGTTCCTACCTGTAGCTATAAGTCTCAATAGTGTACATCCAGTACAGATATATTTCCGAAAACGCAAGCACGCGACTCTGAGAGACATTTTCTTGCGTTAAATATAGATGGCGTTTGTGTTTCTTGGGAGATCTTCTTGTATGTAATCTAACAGAGATATAACTTGTCGACTTTAGAATACGATTTCAGCACTTCACATATAAACATTCCAAATAATAAATTCAGTATTGATTTTCACATTGGCATGGTGTGGAAGTTTGGAGAGTGGGTGCCAACTCAAGTGTGTCCTCACCACCTGACCGTGGTGATGTCCTCGGATATCTCCCTTCGTGTTTGATATCGAATCGTCATCACTAGCCTGTTGTGTTGCTATAGTGTGTCGTTAATTAAATACCTACCTACCGAATTGATTTTTGATAGTTGATTGGCCAACATGAATTTTACCACATTGGTCGAATTACTTAGTGCATCAAGAATGGTATTTTAGTCATGCACATCTATTCGTTCTCGTAAATGTAATGTACTGATTAATAGAGAAATTACATTAATAATAACAGTAGGGGAAAATCGGATAAGATGACGAATAGGATTTTTCAAGAAAATTACGCTAGGTGACAGCCACGATCCTGTGTCATCAGCGACCTCTAGAGGCCAGCTACCCGTTTCCCGTCAAAAGATTCCATCCCGTCATTTGTGTGATTCACAGTAAGAGGGAATGTGTTTTTGAGTGGTTTCAATGTAACTTTTGGTTGCTACTTGGTAAGGGGTAGCGTTTACGGATAAAGTATTTTTGATTTATACATGGGATATTCGTAAAGTGCTAACCAAAATGTGTTCAATGATGTATCATTCCAATTTTTTCTGAAATTTTTTTTTCAAATTATGATGTCGATGTCGGGTAAGATGACGAACCTGGATGATGGGGTTGCATCCACTCACTAGTCATAAGTTACAGCATCTTGATGTGGCATTCTATGGTCCGTTGAAAACCGCCTATAATGTGAGTTGTAATGAATTTATGATTAACAATCCACGCCACCAAATATCCATCAAGTATGTTGCTGGAGTATTTGGCAAAGCGTACCTCCAGGTTGCCCACGTACTAAGTACGGCTATTAAGAAATTCTCAGAGCTCTATTTTCACTGAAGATTTTGGTCCTTCCCTCACGACTGAAATACCTCACGACAAGGTATCATCTCAGTTCGTCATCGTACCCGATCAAGTTCGTCAACTTACCCGACCACGTTCGTAATCTTACCAGTACTGTCGATTAAGATGAGTAAAATGACTTCTTTTACAAAAATGACATTTTTTTGAGTCTCAAACTTGAGAAATGACAATTTTTAAAAATATAACTTTAAACTAAAGAGTTGTTGGAAGATTTTGCCGAAATGATAACCCCCTTGCAACGAATATTAAGGCAAGGAAAAATCGACAAAGTTTAAGTTCGCTATTTTGCCTAATGATGACTTTCCACCCTACATTTGAACTAACATTAAAAATAATAGTACATTAAAAATAAGAGTACATTAAAAATAAGAGTACATTAAAAATAATAGTACATTAAAAATAAGAGTACATTAAAAATAATAGTACATTAAAAATAAGAGTACATTAAAAATAATAGTACATTAAAAATAAGAGTACATTAAAAATAATAGTACATATGAAAGTACAAATACTTGTTAATCAATAACTAATAAAGTGAATAAAACGATAAGCTAATGAAAATTATTGATACAAATTAGAATTACTTATCTATATAATTTTAAGATTATTTTGAAATTTTTTAATAAATAAACTTTTTTTTTGGACGAATGCGACATCAGTATCATTCGCACTTGTCCCGAAAATGTCTAGTTACGCCTCTTCAAAGCCAATCGGGGATGGAAGTACAAATATTAACCTTCTAGGTGGTTGTACCTACGACTGATAAGATCTGGGACTCTCCATTGTAAGAAAATCTACAAAATCTTGATGAAAAGATACCTCGTCATCAGACAATATATGACTAGAACTGACTCGTCATCAAAAAATGGTAATATCTCGATGACGAGATATCTTGTCGAAACCACTTGGAAGGTTAAGGTTCACAAGAAAGATGCCGTCCACATTTGCCGCTGTAAAAGTGAAATTAGTAACCCCAAGACAACCTCGGACAACACTGGGCAACAAAATTTTTAAAATATTCTGCTTCCGAGATGAAAATAATTATTTCCTAATTAATTTAATGTGCTAAATACGAATATGACAAAGGAAAAGCTGATTTGGCTACGATTATTTTTCAATTAGTATGCACACATAGAATATATATATATATATATATATATATATATATATATATATATATATATATATATATATATATATGACGACTTTCTTACAAGTCTCACTACTTAGTTCTCATAAAATACAAGCAGGGTAGAGAGCAATGAAAAAGACGTCTTTATTAGACCACAGTCATGGTTCGAGTGCTTCCAGAGATGGCGCAGCAAGTTACAAGCTGCGTATCAACAAATTATTTATTCCTTGATCAGCAATACTCCGACAGATTTCATTGCCTTTTATGGTATCATTTGATGGGACATCTTATAGTAAATAGATGGATCACGGCGTGGGAAGATGAATTTAGCTTAGATTGCAAAAATTAATTATTTCTGATGCAATGGGCTGCGAAACTGTAAAAGGCACGTGAAAAAATACTCGGAGGCGCCGGCCAATGTCGAAGCAATTATCTCAAGAATCATTTTTTAATGTATTACACTCTATAACAAAAAATCATTGGATTGCTTTGAAATTTCGTATGCCAAAATATTTTGACCAAATATGCAAATGATTAAAATTTGGTGTCCAAAGAATGAATAGTGCGATCTCCAGCGCATCGGAACAGCGCATCCAGCAGATGTATATAATGAGTTGTTCTTGAACTGTTGTTAAAAATTTCTGCTGCATTGCAATTTAGGATACCTTTTAACGACTAAAAAAATGCCTCGCCGCAGGATTCGAGCTCATTACGAGCAACTTTCAGAGTTTGAAAGAGGTCGTCTCATTGGATTGAAAGAGGCAGGTTAGTCAAATCGGAGAATCGCTTGTCATGTGAGTCGAAGCGATGCGGCGATTAGAAGATGCTGGCAAGAGTGGGTGGACAATGGAATATTTCAGCGTCATGATGGTAGCGGTCGACGTATCGGCCACAACAGATCTCGAGGACAGAGTGATTGTCAGATCAGCTGTCACAGTACCTGATTCATCGCTATCAACCATTAGTCGTGCGACCCACACACTAGTGTCCACCATGACCATACACAGACGGCTAAGAGAGCGAAATCTATGCTCGTACCGACCGTTACGCCACCTGCCACTCACGCCTGCACACTGTCGAGCCAGATTACAGTGGTGCTTGGCTGGATCAGGCCGGAATGATGCTGACTGGGGACGTCTAGTCTTTAACGACGAATCCCACTTCCAACTGTGTCCTGACGATCATCGAAGACGTGTCTGGAGATGCCCAGGGCAGCGTGCCGATCCTGCTTTCACTATTGCACACCACACGGGCCCTCAACAAGGAGTTATGGTCTGTGGTGCCATTTCCCTTGATAGCCGGACCCCTTTGTTCGTCATTAGAGGTACACTTACTGCACAGCGGTACGTTGACGATATTCTGAGACCTGTTTTGCTACCGTTGCTTTCGCAGTACCCTGGGATTATTTTTCAGCAAGACAATGCCAGACCGGCACGTGTTGCTATGAACTGTCTTCAAGCTTGTCAAACACTTCCTTGGCCAGCCAGATCACCAGATCTCTCTCCCATCGAGCATGTCTGGGATATGATGGGAAGGGGACTGCATCCGGTAGGGAATGTTGATGACGTAGTCCGACAATTGGAGCAAATTTGGCAAGAAATACCGCAGGAGACCATCCGGGAGCTTTATCGGCCTATGCCACGCCGTGTGGCATTTTGCATCCAGGCTAGAGGCTGGTTAACACCTTATTGAGCTCGTTACTGTAACTCGGAAATAAATCATTCAATTGTTCTGAAATTTTAATCATTTTATATTCTATACATAATTTTCCTATCCACCAAGTTTTGTCTCCATCGGACAACTCCTTCTTGTTGCGTCGATTTTTTTGTTATAGAGTGTATAATACATGTTAAGAATACCTTAATCTGTGGACTTGTTTTCTTTTGGCCTGTCGTTTGTGATAGACGAGGGGAGTATATATATGATGAGCGTCCAATAACAGTCCGGCAGCATTGGCGCAGACCATTTGTCCTGGTACCATTGCTCGATCTTGGCGATGTTCTGATGAAAACGTTCGCTGTTCTCATCACTGACCTCCCCGCAGTTATTATGGAAGAAATTCAAGTGGGAGTCACGAAAGTCCATCTTTAACGACATATTGCAGCCGAAATCATGAAACAAAGCACAGTTCCTTGTAGTTTTTGACCTACACATTCACCAGGAAGTTGTTAACCACTCGACAGAACGCATCTCGGACATGTTTTTCTATATTTTGAAGAACTGTCTCAAACTTGGGATCTCTGAAGAGCTGTTTATTCTGAGGCTTCACTAAAACACACTCTTTAATTTTGGCTTTACTGAGACGAGGGAATAATTCATAAAGGTACTTGAATGCTAGTCCATTCTTATTTAAGGCTTTTACCAAGTTTTTAATACAGCCGAACTTGACGTGTAAAGGAAGAAGGATGATTTGTTGTGCGATTCTACCAATGGTCGGTGCTGTACATTCATTATTCCATGATTAAAAGATGCTCTAGAAGGCCAGTCTTTTTTGGTGAAGTGAAAATCGATTGATCTGCTATCCCATAAAATAAGAAAACAGCAGTAATTTGTATATCCCTGCTGTAAACCCACCAACAAAGCCACTATCTTCAGGTCAGCACAGATCAGTCAGTCATACTTGCTGTAGTTAATCCTCTTCGATAGCATCTTTAGATTGTCGTACAACTGCTTCAAATAGACAGCTTGTCCGATAGGTATGGATGGAAGCTAATTCCCGTTATGCATCAAAACCACATAAAGACTCAGTTTTGGCTCGTCTATAAACAGCCGCCATTCACGGGGCTCACGTGCAATGCCAAGTTCTTGTTATTGGCCATCAATATCGCAGAAGAACACAAGGTTTTCTTCTTTTTCAAAAAAAGATTCGAAGGATTGAGGACGATGGCGAAATGAAGTCACTCGGACATTTTGTTCGAGAAGATTCCACTGTCGAAATCTTTAGGCTAGTAATTCTGTTTTCCTTTTGGAGAGATCCAAATCTCAAACAAGATCGTTCAGTTCATCCGAGCTAAGTTTATGTGGCGCAGATATCTCATCAAAGCACGAAAGGTAACAATCCATATTGCTATCACGTGCTGATGTTGACGGATTAGAACTCATCTGAACTGATAGAAAAATCTGTAGGAAGCTTTGGAATAGGAAGTCCTACACCACACTAGACAGGACGTAGAACAGATGGTATGCTAGGGTAATCAACTGTCCACTTCTTTTTCTTGGTGATGCCTCCTGAAACTGGTGGTACAATGCAGAACTGGTGGTGCAATAGTCATCAACGTGATTGGTCGCCTCCAAATCATGAGAACAGCAAATGGCATTGCCCATCTTTTGCCAATAGGCCATTGCGAATTAGTTACTGCACAAGTGCAGTAACATACGTGTGGGGGCCCAGTCTTTGTCCTTGTCGGCTATCTTGCAGCCAAAATACAAATGATATGCTTTCTTAACTATTTCACTGATGGTATTTTTCTATACAGCAAATGTCACTTCACCGCAAATATAACAAGTTATTAGCATTATTAACGCAGTCACGAGGCATTCCTACTGTTGATTTTACATTGTAACAATCACTTGTGTATTCTAGAGCTTCGAAAAGTTTGGACGAAATGGAAAGAACTTTCTCAAGCCGTGCCGTTTCGCGTTTATAAATAAACTATTGCTTACTCTTGCGCAATTACCTTTGTGAAGCTACCAACAGAAACTTGGTGTGTATGATGCAATAACTTATTAGTGTAAAAGGATGATGAAATATGCCGGAACAATTTCGTCTCCATGTATTTATCTAACTAAATTGCATTATATTACTAGATAGCACCTATATAAAAGACAAAACATTCATATCACTGCAACGAGAGCCAATCAATTTTTTTAAAGGCGATATTCGTGTTCAGCACGTTGAAATCATTCAGGATTGGGTTATTTCATCTAAGAAGCAATTTCGCTGTTGATCAGTGAATTATACAGAGACATCGCAACAGGCAAGCATACAGAACGATACGAATAGCCTAGACTCAGAGGCAACAAATTCCCTGCATATCATGAAAAGGAGATGATTATGAACTGATAAGATACGTATAACAGTAACGTAAACACAGGAAAGGGTATTATAAATATTGGTGATATGCAACACTCATAATAAAAACATTCACAGAAAATTGGCAACATGTCGGAACGTAAATTAAGGGCTTTTACGTCGCATATTTAGCTCGAATTCTGTTTCCAAGTTTATCGTTCCGTTCGAATGCGATAGCAGTGATAACGAGTTGACTGAGGTAAAACCTTCAACCCTTATTACTAATTATGCATTTGCGCATGGCAGCCTTCCACGAACAAGCCTTCGCATCCTTTCAAGAACCGACTGTGCTCAGATCGACTGCCTTTTCTCGTCGGAGACGCACTATCCTACACTATCGTAACTCAGTGGTAAGATGTTTGGACAACAACAAAAATTAAATAGAATCTGCTCGCATCTCGATAATAGCCTTTATATCGACAATGAAACCAAGCATGTGGGACTGAGAAAGACCACAGACAAAGCAATCGCGTTCTGGGAACACAAATATTAAGGTTCACGAGAAAGATGACATACGTTTTTGCCGCTGTAACCCCGTGTCAAGCAAGCTATCAATTAGATGTATCCGAAGTCTCCCGCGTCGTCCATTTGTTACACTACAATAGACCTGGGCCAGTGTCCCTCGTAGGACAAGCCTTCCTCCCTCCTAAGGTCAACATTAGTATCAGCGTCACAATCAATTTCCAACTCCAGCAGAGGGAATCTTTTCGCCACTTTTCTACTAGCTCAATATTTCATATCCTCACCAGGTTGAAGTTTTCCCCCTCTTGATTCTAAAGGTGGACCTTTTCCCTCTTTTATCCCTTTTCCAACATTTAGGAACACATTAGTTTTACCTTTTCGAGAAACTCGAGGCGTTTTAATGGTCTTTGCACGTCTGCCGCTGGGGATGGGGGAAAATAGAGAGGCTTCGATTTTTTCCCTCTTATTTTAGGGATTGTATTTTTAAGGAGCGATTTGATAAGGGGTTGCTTCTTTCGATACGGTTCCAATTTCTTTTACCTAGTTTTAGTAATAAGTGTGTCTTAGAAGCGTAGACGAAAGTGAGTAGTCACAGATGAATTTGTGTTATTAATTGCAAATTTTATACTTCCAATAAACATTTGTATTATCGATCGTATCGGCAAATAGTGTGTAATAATTTATATGCATTAATAAACAGTAGTCATTGAAGTGTTCAGCCCAACAGTTTATGCTAAGTATCATAAATTTCAGAGATAGAAATGTGCTTTGTAGTTGGAATGCGTGTTTGACCACTATGCAGCAGAATAACGCTGTAGTTGGTGGAATGTGTAACAGTATCTGGAAATATACAGTATTGGGGTAAAGTTAAGTTGATGTCACTTTTTAAGAGTGGTACTCATCGGCTTTATTTCTTTCTGCCTTTTAGGCTGGGGTGTCGTTGATCATCAATGAGATGTTCCAAGAACTAAGCTACTGGTCTCCCGAGGTGCTGCTTTACTTTTTGGTTCATCGATGAGCATGTGCATTACGTCATAGTTTCCTGCCTTCCAAAAATTATTCCCTCTTGCCAGCACCACCCTCATTAAAACAACTTCATTATCAATACTCTGACCAATGCTTACAGGTCCATTCATCGAGCAGTTGGTTTGACTCCTCCCACCTTCTTATAGATACAGTGATGCAAGTCTTCCTATTTTAAAATTGATACTGTGATGTAAGAGTATGACAAAAATATTAATTCGTTTCGATGAGGTCTTATAACTAGTTGCTCCGTCTCTTGTCATATAATTAGTCGATAACGTTGAAGTTTATTTTGTTGATAAACTAGACGCGTTTTTGTGACGTTATTGATTTTATTGAGGGTAAAAAATTGTTAGAAAAACAAACTACTTTAGTATGTATTGTCATTTCATACTTGCTTCGGGTAATGTATAAATATCGATTCCATAAAAGAAGTACGATTCTACAGATGGTTTTGTAGATCAACAATTAAGCACATTCGTTTCTTAAAAGTTTGTTAAAAAAGCTTAACTACTAATTTCGTTTGAGAGTTGTAGTTAACTTTGATGAATCGAAACAAGCGTTGAAAATACGTTAACCTTCATTTTAACTACTATACTCACACATCTACATCCCTTTGATATTTGAAGATTTTCCCAAGCTCTTTGGAGATGCCAATGAGTCGTGCTCAATACTCTCCTTTGTACGCAAATTCATTTAATTAGAGAACGACAATGTTAAAAATGGGAATGTAGTATATTCAAGAATTTGAAGTGATTGAATTTAGTTTCTATACGGATGATTGTCAGACTAAAATAACAAATTTACAATATTCGTCACTTACAAAATCCACAAAGATGTCATAAAATAGTTATATGAAGCGAAAATATTTATACTTGGACACACGTATCTGGAAAAAGGGCTTTTTTTCGAAATATTTCCATCGCCTTTTCAGAACTTTTAAATCGGCTGTAAATTTGATTTGCAATTAGACGTATATTGTCCAATGCATTTGCTTAAAAACATGCATTTTTTGGTTTCGATATTTAAACATGGTTGCGTGACGATGTTCAATTGCTCCATGTCTTTCTTTTGTAAATGTCGAGCCCTTTTCATTTTTCTGTTACCTTTCCTGTCAGTACATTTAACATGATAAGATGCATAAAGGAAGAAGAGACTTTAACATTCGCATTTGAAATATTTTATGAAGATTTAATCTGTATAAAGTTCGGACTGCTTTGTTTGCTTGGCTCTGAATGTAGTTCAACATATTCGTTCTAAGAACCGCTGTCGTACCACGAAAGTTAAGGAAAACACGAACCTAAATAAACCACATAGAAGTATCAAGGATTTCGTCATTATACATTTGCACCCTTTTCAATGTTGTCCAAGAACATATAGGTTGGAGAACGAACTCTCCCTTCCAACTGAAAATCAGTATAAGTCATTGTCTATAGCAGAGGTTCTCAAAATATTTCAGTCACGGAGCACCTTTGAAATTGGAAATTCAACGAAACCAAATTTTATCTCGCAGCTATATACTGTATTTTGTAATAGAACGACAAAATAGCATTGACGATACAAGGTAGTTTCGTCATTTAAGCTTGCAAGATATTAGATTTCACCTTTACATTTTTTCTGTATTAATTTCCCATTGCAGACGGAAAATACACACATGATAAAAACATTTGGAAAAAAAAAACACAGGGCAAATATTGCAGATCCACAATTTGCTTGATTTTATTAATTTGGCATTATTACATTTGTTACAAATTTCTACCTGGTTTTGTGAAGCAGAAATTTAATGAGAAGGATGAGGCTGTTTTGATATGTACAATGTGTTTATATCTGGCTGAATTTCGGATAGTTGGAACTGATTATCTTGCTCTGTATTGATACGTGATCTGTATTTCGTTTTAGTAGCGGCGTATGCAGAGAATCCTGTTTCGCATAAATAAGTGATTGCGAAGGGCAAGAAAACAAGTTTCGCTTTATCTGATAGGATTTTAAATTTATCCTTTAGCGTACACCAAAAATCTGAGATTGATTTCTCAGTTTCAAACTTTGATCTTATCGCTGTATCTGATGTCAAATCAAGCAAGCATTCATGTTCCTGTCATGTCAGAGAGGATGGTGTTTTGGATATGAAGTATGGTGTTACAACCCAAACGTTTTGTTTTATGTTTTCTTGCAATTCTTTTGGAAAATAAGAGTTCAAAGTATCAATCAAACGCAAGAGATGAATTTCAAACTCGCTTAAGATATCCGCAGGAATAACTGATTTGTGTACTTCTCCAAATCCTTTTGTTAGTGGAAAGTAATCCAGGCTTCCGTTTTTGGTTGACTCTACCCAATACTTCAGTTTCTTTTCCACTTTATCAGTAGTATCATTAACTGTAACTACTTTTCCTTGAAGTGAGAGACATAAATCATTAGCTTTTGTAAAAATATCTGCCAAATACACCAATTTCATTAGCCAACGATCATCAAACAACTTCGCTCCCAAAGAAAAACCACTGTCACTCATGAAGATTCCGACTTCATTCCTTAGTTAAATGAGGTGCATTAAATGACGGGTGAGCCACCTCATTTCTGTGTGAAGAAGTAAAGACGTATGCAGACTCCTCATGTCATCACATAGGATTTTGAACATCCTGGTATTCTTAGGTCGTGATTTTATAAAATTTATTATTTTAACAGTTTCATCCAGCACGTCTTTTATAAAAGGTGGCATTTTCTTCATTGCAAGAGCATGTCGATGAAGTACGCAGTGGCTACAGCTTCACACCTTGGTCTTTTATTTTATTTTCCCATTTTTTATTTATTTACGAAAAATTCATCTAATAATTTAAATATTTTACTGCCTCTTGTAGTTGTCGCAGAGAAGTAAATCCTCTTGAAAAGAGTCCAAATATGGATAGCGCACAAATATTATAAGAATTGCGAAACCAGCAACATCGGTTGATTCATCCATTTGCAGCGAAAATTTAATGGATTTTATACGAGAAATTGAAATAGCTTTTTCACATTCTCTGCTGAGTCCCCGATTCGTCGCGTGATTGCGTCATTTGACAAAGGAATTATGTATCACTTTTGCAGCCTTAACGTCAAACATGCATTTGATAATGTCTTTTACACAAGGCTTGATAAGGTTTTGAGTAACAGTATGGGCTTTGCCAGCTTTAGCAATTTGGTAACTGACTAAGTAAGATGCCATCAAAGCCTTTTCGTTGACAGTTTTTGATTGATACGATATACATTTCTGGACTTTCCTGATTTCAATATACTGCCTTCTGAAAAAATCAGTTGGTTTATCCTTGCATTCTGGATGGACCCCTCCAAAATGAAGACGCATTTTTGCTGGAAACATCGAACTGTTCGGAAAGACTTAGCAACAAATTACGCACCGAGTTTTATTATCGATGGTCTCAGCGACCCAATATCCAAATAAGAATCATGATACTTTCGTTTTAAAGTTTTTTAAATTGTGGAACTTGTGTGTGTATACGAGGAAGTAGAGCTATGCAACTTGTTCGATAGTTTAAGAAATTCTGTTGCATCCACAGTCAATGATTCATCCGAAAAACCAGCTTATACAGCAGCAGTAAAACCTCTATCTTCTACCGCACTGCAACAGAAAATTAATATGAACATTTGCTGTATATAACAACAGCATAATTTCATTAAAAAGTTTAAATAAATTATTGCATCTAAAAATATTTATAAGGGGTTTTTTAAAAGAAATTTCTATAAAACTTTAAAAAATCCTATAATGCAAAATTTTATACTTGAACAGTAAAATTTATTTTTATGGATTCTAATTTTTCAAGATTTTAAAATATAGTAATGAGTTAAACCATTTTGATACAGGAACGACAGAGTCAACAGATTGCAGGACTAGGCGTACGAAAATGGACAGGCCATATAGTTTTCATATGCTTAAGAAGAAGCAAAACAACGAATTGTAAACAGCAAACAATTCTCAACATTTTTTTGTTTATTTTACAACTGATGGTACTTAAATTATAGAATTGAAATTTCATTTCTAAACAAAAATTACTGTTTTCGGCATTAAAACTTAAAGTACAAAATAAATGGTTACTTCTTTGAGATTACTTTATTTAAAGATCTAATTTTGTTTCTTTATTATGAAAATAATGTGCATGAGTAATTATGGTATAAAAAGTGCAAATACATAATAAAATCTTTTCATTTCTCTTACTTTCTCGATTATGGAATGCTTGCTTAGTCAACAGCCATGACTTTATACTTTTTAAATTTAATATGGTTTTTTTCTAAAAAAAATAAAAGAACTAAATATCTTAATGTAATTGGAGTGCTGTGCCCTCTTAAACATCGAATAAAACCAAGACGAGTACATACCTTTTAGATGTTGATGCTTCCACCTCTATTCCAACTGGCTTGACAAAAGTTTTGATGTTTTCTAAGGACCCCGTCTTCAGCCAACGATCCATTGAAAGCAAACATCGAAGCTATTCCCCGTATCACTAATTTAGTATTTGAAGAAAAACCTCCACAAGACAGATATATTGTCATCAAAACGAAAAAATTGAGATGCTACAGAAAATTTGATTTTTAAAAATTATATAAATTACATAAAATGAACTTTATAATTTCTCTAGTGAATGTTTATAGAAATGCAACTGATATGAGAAGTAAATAAACCACCAATTTTTTATACAATAAAAAATTTTCCGATGATTCTGAAAAGGTGTCGAAGTTTCTAATTGTTTCTGCAAACACGGAGACAGTGAGCCCAGCTTTTGTCTGACTCCGTGTTGCCTGGTTCTGTGTTATCTGGTGTTGACTTTTGACGCAAATTTGTTTTGTCAACTGGAGGGCGAGAAACTGACACATTAAATGCCGACTACCTTTTAATATAGTCAAAGTTTCACATGATCGGTGATGAATGATTTATATTCAATTTTTTTTCTTACACACCAAGAGCGCAAAAGGTCATAATATTCAAATATTTTTATCCTATTTTCTTCGTAAAAGATATTTTTAATTTTAAACTTTAAAATTTGTTTAATAAAAATATTTTAAATTTTAAACATGTCTTACCTTTTTGCGGATTACAGTTTGAGAAACGCTGGTCTATGAAATAAAACCTTTATCAAGAAAACAGTTCAGAGAAGTCTATGTATTGTAGATGGTAAAGTTGTGGATTAGTAACCATAGGGTTGCGAGTGATATATTCGATCCAATCGAAGACCGTCATGCACGTGGAAGCTGGTACATGTTACATTTATCGTGGCCTCAAGTGTCCTTATATTGTCGTAGTGCGGAAATTTGGAAAGAGGAGTGTCAGCTAAAGTGTTAACCTTATCATCTGGCCGTGGTTCAAAATACGAGGTCTTCTGATCTTTCCCTTTAGGATAGAATCCGAGTGCTTCTTCGGACCAAGCAAATCAGTTGGATAGATCTTAGTTCCTGTGGTTGAACAATGGACTATTGGTGCTTCTACGGAGGGTGTTATGGGGGTTTATGCCCCTTTTGGATCTTACAGGTGAGAAAATGTTATATTTTACTTGATCTATAATTACCGTGAAAGGAAAAACCAGGTGTGCTGCACAGATCTGCTGTATCAGACCTTATTAGTCATAAAATCTCATCGTGGCTTCCTATTTCAACAAAGCTACGTAGACTTTTAATCTCAGACATTTCTCTACTTCGAAGAAATAACATCCCCTTGGCGATAGTAACACAAAAAATAAACGGAATTTACGCTTTATCGTGATGTAAAGGCCGTTTTTCACACTGCCTAAAACACAACAATGCTTGTTTCCCATAAACTGGCATGGTAATCTTAGTTACAATACTTACTTAGCTTAAAGTGAGCGTGGTACGTTTTAAATGAGATAGGTTAAGAGCTGGCATGTTGGTACCAGATAAGTTTGTATTGATACTAGTGTTGGAATTGTGTGGGGAAAAGACGAGGATGAAGTTGTTGATATTAATATTTTATTTTAAAGTTGAGAACTTAGACGAGGATTAAGTTGTTGCTATTAATATTTTATTTTAAAGTTGAGAACTTAGACGAGGATTAAGTTGTTGCTATTAATATTTTATTTTAAAGTTGAGAACTTAGAGAGAAATAGTGAAGGTTATAGATGAAATAAGTAATATAATGAAGTATAATAATGATAATTTAATTGGGAAGAAGAATTTTCATAGCTTTAGTTAGGTACTCTTTGATAGTGATAACATATTGAATTTGAAATCTGATTCGAAATTGCCGAAGACGTTTCAATTGGAATAGGTAAGGTAATTTTAACTAACGTCGTACTAGAGCAACATAACGGGCTATTGACGAAGGTCCGGAATCAATCCTCTAAGGTAAATATCCGAGAACAACAACACGAAATTTTGAACCACGGTCAGATTACGAGACAACACCTGACCTGGCACCCCACTCTTCAATTGGAAGAGATTCCCAATAAAAATTTATAAACAGTCATACATACGCTAGCTAGGCGCTAAGTTGAAAGAGTTATGAAATAATCGAATCGATATAGGATCTAACCAAGCTTTTTGACTTTTGACCACAGTCAACTTGGGACTGGGCAAGGCTCGGGCACTGGAAGAAGACAGTAAAGTAGTCCGGTCATGAATTCTAAGGGTCAATATCTCGGAAATCGAGTAAGTGTATACTGCGACTGTTTCCGCAGGCATCTTCACTTACCGCTCGTAAACTATCCCCGTAAGATAGTACCTTTAGGTAGTTACATAAAACTTTTACCTTATAATCAGTGATGATGTTGCAATTCCCGCCTGAACGCCTTAAGATGTTTCTGATAGCCACCTCAAGTACTAAAGCGTAAGTCAATGAATACGGAAATCAAGCGTTTTTATTACCCAAATCTGATGACCTGTTACAATTAGTTATACGAGTTAAACATATTAGTTATATTAGTTAGAGCAGAAGACTGACTATTTCATTAGCAGCGTGATGTGAAGTTGTATGTAATGGGTATCACGCCTGTTGAAAGTTTAATTGTTTTAGAAAATAAGGAGCATGTTAAAAATTGTCACTTTTTCACATTTCGTCACTGCGATGATTTGGAGGCATCAAAAAGTTAATAAAAAATTATGATGAAAATGAGGATTGTGTAAATGTTTGAAAAATGTTTGGAACTATCATTTATGTAATCTAATGGTCATTGCCTTATACTTGTATTGTGTGTTCCTGTTGAACCATGATAAATCTAATTGCAGAAATGAGAAAAACAATGTTTTTACGATAACAATTTTAACGGCTAGTATTAACTTGTTATACCAGTTATTATTAACTGTTATTATGGAAATCCTATTTAAGAATTACAGAATAAGTGTAACAGTTATCATTAAGTGTAAAAAATATGAGTTGACGGTGAAATAATATTGTAAATATTGATAATGATTTTTTTCCAAATTTCTCGTTTTTGAAGATCTGGTCCATTATGCTGATGACGAAATATGTTGTCAAAGCAATCACTAGGATGGTTGAAGATCTTCGTAATCTTCTTTTAGTCAATAAACAAATGAACAGTTCCTGATAGACTACAAATAATCTCGATCTACGAATACTGACTTTCAATGTACATATGACCCCTGAAATTGACAACAGCTTTAACATTGAATATCACCGGTTATAAGGATAGTAAATTCATGAAATTTCACGTTTAGACTAATTTGCCGATGTAGTATCTGATACATCAAAACACTGTGTTGCTTTTGTAAAATTTTGTTATTTATTTAAAATTTGGTATGAAGACGGCCAATTCAATGTTTTACATTTGAATTTGTAAAGGACGTTATTCCCAGTGATAGCTTTGAATTTGTTCTACTATGAATAGTGCTTGAAATATAGGTGTAGTTAATTTGTTTCCACGATTGTAAATTTTTTAGACATGAGTGATTTTCAATGTAAAGAAACAGACCAGTCGGTAGGAAGAAAGTTAACATCACATGGGAAAACACAACGTGCTATTGGCGACCACCTGGGTTCAATCCCAAAAGGATAGAACCAAAAACAACACCTTGTAATTTTGAACCATGGTCAAATGACGAGATTTAGACATGAGCTGGCACCCCATGCTCCAAACGTCCGTACCACTCCAGGAAGACCAATCGAAAGGCAAAGATTTAAGTTACTCTACCTAAATGCTCTCATATGAAACCCATCAAGGTTACTTAAAAATGCAGTTTATCACACTTTTGGCTATGTTTGGCATTTATGTAATTGACGTTGACCAATCAGCTATCACACATCAATTCAATATTTATTATTTAAATTTCATTGGCGAAGTGCTGAATTCGTATGCGAAAAACAAGCCGTCAAGTCCGAAATACACTCTATACACCCAGGGCAGAGTGCTGATCCTGATTTCACTATTGCACGCCACACGTGCCCTCAACAAGGAGTTATGGTCGGGTGCTATTTCTCTTGATAGCCGGACCCCTTTGGTCGTCATTAGAGGTACATTTACTACACAGCGGTACGTTTACGGCATTCTGAGACCTGTTTTGCTACCGTTCCTTTCGCAGTACCCTGGTCTTATTTTTCAGCAAGACAATGCCAGACCACATACAGCACGAGTTGCTATGAACTGTCTTCAAGCTTGTCAAACACTTCCTTGGTCAGCCAGATCACCAGATCTCTCTCCCATCGAGCATGTCTGGGATATGATGGGAAGGGGACTGCATCCGGTAGGGAATGTTGATGACGTAGTCCGACAATTGGAGCAAATTTGGCAAGAAATACCGCAGGAGACCATCTGGGAGCTTTATAGGTCTATGCCATGCCGTGTGGCAGCTTGCATCCAGGCTAGAGGCGGGTCAACACCTTATTGAGCTCGTTACTGTAACTCTGAAATAAATCTTTAATTGTTCTGAAATTTTAATCATTTTCTATTCTGTACATAATTTTTCTATCCACCAATTTTTGTCTCCATCGGACAACTCCTTCTTGGTGCGTCGATTTTTTTTGTTATAGAGTGTAAGTACATGTTCTTTCGTAGAAACACTATAACCAACAAGATTTAGTTTGTTAAAAAGTACCTGAAATAAGATTTTAATCAATGTAACAATTAGTTTGTGAAAAGCTAGAAAAATAATTTCAGTAGAAATTACAAAAACATGTTTACTTGCCTCAATTTAATAATCACGTTATCTTATTGGGGCTCTTCATTACACATTCCATAACTTAAAAAGCTTTAACAAACTTTAAAAAGTTTGAAATTTAGGGTATTGTATTTGAAGTATGTGCAAAGTGAATTCGGAGAATTAATAGCTATAACATAAAAAAAGCATTTTTTTTCATGTAACTATATTCAAAATATATTATTTCAATTCTTCAAAAGTGATTAGAAAAGGCGAACTTCTTCCACCAGGCTTTACGGAAAATGTCCTAATAATAATACATCTCATAAACATATATATCACATCTCTGTTTCATAAATATTAATATCTCTCATTTGTACAAATAGGATAATTCAGGAGTTTTGAGTTACAATCGTACTTCAAGCAACGCCGGCTACATATGATTGTAGACCTATTAAAATGACTAAACATTATCCAGAATAAAAGTTTTGAAGATATCTTCAATTATGTCCACAATTCAAGTAGAAGATCCGATTCAAGTAAAAATCCGATGGTTTTGTTTTGAGAGAACATAACTTATTTTAGAGTTCGTCGTGAGTCGTCTTGAAAAATAGAAATCAGGTTTGCTATTCAGTTTGATGATTTAAATCATAGACCTGAACATAATTTATTTTTAATATTTATTTGAATATTTCTATACTAGTTTTATTTTAGCTATTACTCTTTAAAGCTGGTTCACATTCATAGAAAATTGCTTTGTTCCACTAGATCTATGCATTCTTTTTGAACCTCTAAAAATAATGTGGAAACTTGGAAAATATAAAAATTATATTTTGGTAGAAGGGAAATGTAATAATCCATTTTGTATACAATGATTTGGATGAAGAAACGTTCAAAAAAATTTACAACAGTGAGGCTTTTCAATTGTATTTTCAGGATTCTTTTTCAGTGAAAAGTTCGCACGAGCCCTATATTCTATTATCTTAATTTACACAATTTAGTGATCAACCATCTAGAACTTATATTAAAGTACGGTGCACACGGAAACAATATTTTAAGGAATTTAATTAAATAAAGTACATATTGCTTGATAAAAAAAATTCAGCATTGACTTCCTGAAGTAACATTAGCACAAATTTTAACACACACAAGCACACGGTACCGATCTATCGCTAAATTAGCGACAGAAATTTTCGTCACTACCATTTGTAAAGGTTATGACGGCAAGTAATTGCTATATTAAAAAATTATAGCCATTTCTGACAATAGTTATTATGTTAAATGCTATCTCTCTCTCGCTTTATATATATATATATATATATATATATATATATATATATATATATATATATATATATATATATATATATATATATATATATATATATATATATATATATATATATATATATATATATATATATATATATATATATATATATATATATATATATATATATATATATATATATATATGCATATTACTAGTTTTAAATGACAACAGTGAAGTGAGATACAAGGATACTCTAAATCAAAAATAAAATACCGAATTATTTTTAACTCTAAAAATACAGTCCAAGTAAATTATAGATAAAAGATAGTAAATTATACAATCATAATAAATAAAGATAGTAAATTATACAATCATACTATCAAGTAACTACTTACTAAAAAAGCTTAAGCATTGCAACAACTATTACCTTGACTATATTTTGACTATAAGCATTTGCTGGAATTAACATCTGACCCCTAGTCCTTCTTAATTCTTGAAATCTCTACTTCTTTCATTTGTGATTGTGATAAATACGAAAAAAGGATTTGTGACATGTAATTGGGAATCGAGATGTAACAATGATGGTTAAGTGTTCCCATCGCAACATATTGAAATTTTGACTATTCCTTTGTCAAAATTGGGATTAAATTTGTATAATATCAGTTAAAGTCACGTAAAATAACTTGATTTTTATCTATTTTGTAATAAAAATAATTTCTGTCAGTCACAGATGCTTTATCAATTTAATTGGGGCTTACTCGCAAATGTATTTTTGCAGTTGACACAATTTCTTATGAACTTCTTTTGCAATATTTGCCAATAGTATTTAATAATTACATTTTCTAAGGATGTAAACGAAAACAAAGAAGACTTTCATATAGCAAGTGAGCTTTGCATCTACTAAATGAACAATTCAATGATCGAGCAATCTTTGATTAAGGAACAAATGATAGGTTGAGTCGAGGACACAGATAGTTTCGAATACTCTATCCTGATGTTGGATTGTGGAATGAATGAAGTAGGCATATGAAGTTTGAAATGTTTAATGAGCTGTTTATTATGAGTATGTTGAACTGTTTAATGAAGCTGTTTATTATGAATATTCAACAAATTTGTAGTTTGACATTAATTCTGCTTGAGAGATCGTTCTTATACAATATTAACTGTACCGTTATTTCGTAGCATTCGACTGACAGCAGTTCTCACTCCACGCATTACAAAGTTACACTGGATCAAAGCTCATTCCTCAACGTAGAATTTCGACAGATTGCACGTGCAACATAATGATAATTTAATTCGTAGATTGATACAGTGTTTTTATACTGATGAAGCTTTTACTTTCATTATCATGTGTTAAAAATAAAATTTCATCTAGTTAAAATGCTAATATGGGGCAAAAGTAAGCAAAGTGCAATAACGAAAATTTCAGAAAGTATAATAGACATCTTTATCAAAATTTTAAAACTTTTGAGGCTTTCAAAATTTTTCTTCATAGTTAAATATGCATTAAAATTAGAAAATAGCAGCTTTCCATAATTTTACTCCTTAAATGTTATTTTCCTTCTTAAGGAATATAATAACAATCACTAAATTACACCACACTATTTGTCATAAAAGCTCTTCATTAAGAGGACAATTTTTAATATTGTCTTTCCACTTCTAGAGATACCAGAGCAAGTTTAAAGTTGTAGCAAATTGGCAAAAATTTTGTTTTTTCGTTAACTCAGATAGTTACAAAATGAGCTAACTAGCGATAGTAAATTATATGGAGACTAGTAAATTATGTTTCGACTTTTCCTAAGACGTCCTTTGTTGATAGCATGTTGTATTGCTTTAGAATTGCGTTAATTAAAAAGTACTAAAATTACCACCAATTACCTTTTTTTGAAGAATGTAGCGATAAAAGTATATATCAGTATTTCATACGAATTTAATGTCGCGTAAAATCAAATTTCAGTGTAAAACTACATTTATGTGACCAACAACTTTTAATGTCACTAAAACGGAAAATATTTATTTTCGTACCTTAGTATTTTGGAGTTGTTTACAGTATGAACTAGTTCTAAAGTAATGTTGATTATAAGCTGTGATACATTAGCCACAACCAATTTGCTTTTGTATGGAATAACCCAGGGTTAAGAGGCAATGAGTTAAAATTATTTTTGGCCACAGTAGAAGGAGTTGTGTATCACTATTTTTTACCCGAAAAGAAACACTCGCCACATATTCATCCTGTCTTTCCTTGTGACTAAGTGTTCATTAATTTCTTGACAAAGTTCAGATTGAAAAGAAACATAAATCAGAAGACGTGTCTAATGGAACTTGAACAGCATGAGACCTTTGATTTCAACGTGACCATTTTTATGAAAAGTGCCTGGTATATGTTTTCGTGTGAAAGGACCAATGATCGGCGTGGCAATAAAATTTGAAAACTATGTTTGTCCTTACTAGTGCTATAGGGTAAAAGCAATAATACACTTCTATGAAACGACATGGGGCATCCAAGGATGAGACGTCCAAGGTAAGTGGAGATTTAAGTCAGAATATTGAGAAAAGTATATGCGAGACTGCAAGACAAGTACTTGAAAGGTGCACTATCAACAAATTTCGTAGTTGATTTACAGATTTCTGAGTGAGAAATATAATGACACTGATTAATAATGAATCTGTGTCGAGAAACTCGATAGATGAATGAATGACGAGAATGTTGTTTTAGAGAGAAATGTTTTGGGAAATCATCACACCGATTGACCGCCTTGTTTAAAGAATTACAGATTTTTCACACATAGAAAGAGAAAAATTCAGTTGCGTAGATAATAAAAGAAAAGCAGTTATACATTGACAAATTAAGTAATTTCTTCAGAAAGCTTCAGTTTATTAGTATTTCCGATTTCCTTCCTTTGGGTTTAATATTATTTTATATTCTGTTTCACTGTTTTATGTCTCTGAATAATCCATCAAGCATCATGACTTTACATATATAGGCGGATTGAGTAATTGTTGTCCAAAAATAAAAGTAACAGAGAAAAGAATGCCAACTTATGAAATATGCTGACTTAAAACAATTATAATTGGATTGAACAAATTCAAGCTTGAATAGATAATAAAACCACAAACCCAGTCTACACAACAAAACTTATTTTTCTTCTATTCTGAACATACTTTAAACTATCATAAATTGCTTCTGACATCACAGGCATATTGATTTTGTACTAGTGAAGAGTGGATATTTTCCCTTTAATTTCTTCTAGGATTATGAGCAATTTTTATCCAACTCAAATAATCACCCAGATTCAAAGCTGGAAACTGCGCACATAAAAAAATGCAGATTTCTTTTTGAAATAGTATTTTGTGTGTCTTTGGCATCAAAATAAACTGTTCGTTTTGTTTAGTAAATGGGATGAAAGTGGGCGAGGCAATCACGATTATCGGATTCGCATTAATCTTCCACGAAGAAACGATTGACCTAAAGGTTTTGAGAATTCCCCTGATGAGACGTATCTTAGAAACCGAGCTTTGTAGGCAGGACTCTTTCGGGTAAACAACAGATACCATTGAGTTTTGTTAAAATCAGTTTAGTTACCACTATTCTAAAGTATTAACTAAACCACATGTATATGTTAAAAAACTTTCAAACAAAGTCTATAATCATTTTTGTACATTTGTGTCATTTATTTGAAGCGAGGTGATTCAATTTATCATTCGAGCCTAGTTGGTTAACTCATGGATAAAAAACCGAATGGTTTGAAACTCCTTCCAATCAAACACCGTTGGGTGTATGAGGTTTGTGCGTGTGTTAAATCTGTCGTGCTTTCAATGTCCTGGTGTGAAAGTTTGGAGAATGAGGTGTCAGCTCAGGTGTTGACCTCGTGATCTGACTATGGTTTAAAATTGCAAGGTGTTGTCCTAGGATCTTTCACTCCTGGATTAATTCCGGACTTGCACCAGTAGCTCATTGTGTTGCTCCAGTGCGGAGTAAATTAAACTACCTACCAAACAGGGTGTGCAGTTTACTTCTGAACACTGTTAAATTGTAAACTGTTTCTTCGAAATATGATGGTATTTGATGGAGTCCAACGATTGGTTACTAGACATCGGTTTCGGAGATTGAAGAGTTGTGAGAATGTTGCTCCAGTGCGGGGTAAATTAAACTACCTACCAAACAGGGTGTGCAGTTTACTTCCGAGCACTTAAATTGTAAACTGTTTCTTCGAAATATGACGGTATTTGATGGAGTCCAACGATTGGTTACTAGACATCGGTTTCGGAGATTGAAGAGTTGTGAGAATGTTGCTCCAGTGCGGAGTAAATTAAACTACCTACCAAACAGGGTGTGCAGTTTACTTCCGAGCACTTAAATTGTAAACTGTTTCTTCGAAATATGACGGTATTTGATGGAGTCCAACGATTGGTTACTAGACATCGGTTTCGGAGATTGAAGAGTTGTGAGAATGTTGCTCCAGTGCGGAGTAAATTAAACTACCTACCAAACAGGGTGTGCAGTTTACTTCCGAGCACTTAAATTGTAAACTGTTTCTTCGAAATATGATGGTATTTGATGGAGTCCAACGATTGGTTACTAGACATCGGTTTCGGAGAATGAAGAGTTGTGAGAATGTTGCTCCAGTGCGGAGTATATTAAACTACCTACCAAACAGGGTGTGCAGTTTACTTCCGAGCACTTAAATTGTAAACTGTTTCTTCGAAATATGATGGTATTTGATGGAGTCCAACGATTGGTTACTAGACATCGGTTTCGGAGAATGAAGAGTTGTGAGAATGTTGCTCCAGTGCGGAGTAAATTAAACTACCTACCAAACAGGGTGTGCAGTTTACTTCCGAGCACTTAAATTGTAAACTGTTTCTTCGAAATATGACGGTATTTGATGGAGTCCAACGATTGGTTACTAGACATCGGTTTCGGAGATTGAAGAGTTGTGAGAATGTTGCTCCAGTGCGGAGTAAATTAAACTACCTACCAAACAGGGTGTGCAGTTTACTTCCGAGCACTTAAATTGTAAACTGTTTCTTCGAAATATGACGGTATTTGATGGAGTCCAACGATTGGTTACTAGACATCGGTTTCGGAGATTGAAGAGTTGTGAGAATGTTGCTCCAGTGCGGAGTAAATTAAACTACCTACCAAACAGGGTGTGCAGTTTACTTCCGAGCACTTAAATTGTAAACTGTTTCTTCGAAATATGATGGTATTTGATGGAGTCCAACGATTGGTTACTAGACATCGGTTTCGGAGATTGAAGAGTTGTGAGAATGTTTTGATTAGACTTGTCAGAATTAAAGCTTTTTACACTTTTGCTTTAGGCAAACAACGAGTAACATTATAGTTTAGGAACAATTTAGTACATTCTATTATGTCCTTGTCACCATTTTATAACATTATTTATTTGTGTTATGTTAACACGACATGTGATGATTCAATTTTTTCAATTATTAATACTTGACTCTTGTTAAAGTATAAACGTCTCTATTCCGAAGTCTGTTGTACCTGTTGGAATACTACTATTGGCTATTATACTTCGATTTTGGAGATTGAGAGATTTGATGAGATTTGTCATGATTGATGATTGAAGAGATTTGTCAGAATAAGAGTTATGTACAACAGACATAGCTTGCATTGAAAAAAAAAACCGAATAGCATTGTATTTTAATACTGTTTAGTATATCCTAGTGCCTTAACGTTAATAATATTTATGTAATTTTGAACGTACATCCTTGACACCATGAATCTTGTCAGTCAACAAGCCTATTTTTTATGGTATCTGATGTATTCATATGATTATATATCCCATTTCAATTTTGGAAACTGAAGGGTTTTGAGAATTTTACGATGAGGTATGTCTTAGAATTAAAGCTTTGTACACGGGACATAACCTATTATATATATATATTCGATTTGACCAATTCTTTATGTAATTACTTAATAAGATTTGTGTAATCACTATGAAGAGGGATGGTAAAAAATGTTCAGTTATTACATTAGAAGGTGCTGTCGAATGTGAAACGTTTAAACGCATTGTTCCTCTGAGATCGCAGTTGATTTTTCCTCATTAAGAAAATTAAAACAATAAAGATGTAAGTCACCACATATAAAAGGAGGTTTTTACTTTGCTAATTTCATCTAATTAATTTTTTATGATGATTGTTGAACTCATTAAAATTTTTACTATCACAGCTGTGAAAATTACGCTTAAAAAGCATTCTACATTTGAAAGATAAGAAAATATATATTAGAATTAAAAAAAAAAAAATAAAACTCATCTTATGAAATTAAAAACAGAATTTTGATAAATAAAATGAGTAAAATTTGAATATGCTTTAAAAAAGAGACTTTTTTCACTTTTGGAAGTTTAATTAACAAGAGATAAACAAAGTATTGTGTTCACTCTTTACCTCTAGACCAGAAATGTTTTATTCTTCTTGATAACAGATGTTCTTTTAGTTCAAGATATGTGTAATTTATGATATTTCTGTCTAGAACTCTTCTTTTGTTGTTTAAAAATAATTATAAGAAATTTCGTGAAACATGTGAGAGTGCATCATTAATTTATTTAAATTGTAGCACTACTTTTTTTTTCACAAGACAAGTAATACTAGTATGTTAGTACTAAGGACTAGTATCACTAGGGAATAATATTTCCAGCCTTTAATAGATAGGAAATAGGATCACTAGGGGCTATCACCAGTCTGTAATTAGTACGAATTAGTGCGATATCATTTGGGACTAATATAACCAGTTTGTAAACAGATATATCTCTTCCTTACTGATTATTACTTAGCTACATTTAAGAACTTCGTTTCCAAAACAATTTTGAAAAACATTTTGTTGCTGTTAGTAATTTATCTGAGCTATATGTAATAACTTTGGGCTGTATGAGAAATATTTGAAAGAAACACTCAGGGACTAGTATGATAGTCTGATATCACTTAGGTATTAGTATCGCTAATTTGTAGTCACTATATAGTATAACCAGTCTGTTATCACTAGGAATAAATATCATTAGTCATAAGTATCATTAGAGATAATTTTGAACTAGTATCACAAGTCTGTAATAAGTACAATCTGCTAATTACTGATAATTACTTTGCTACATTTAAGAACTTCATTTCTAAAATAGCTTTATAAAAATTTTGGTCACTGTTAGTACTTTATCCGACTTATACATGCCATAGTGGAGTATGCAGAAAAAAAAAATCGGGAAGTAGTATAACTAGTGGGATATTACTAAGGATTACTATCATTAGTCTGTAATCATTAGAGACTAATATAACAAGTCTGTCATCACTAGGAACAAGTAAAACTAGTCTGATATCACTATGGAATAATATCACAAGTTTGTAATCACTTGGGACGTATAACTATTCTGGTATCATTAAGGACAGGTATTAATTATCTGTAATCACTAGGGACTACGAGTATCACAAGAAGTAATGACGTAGATGTGTTGGGAAATTCGAATGAGAGAGCTTACGCTGTGTTATAACTTTTTCTATTATGAATATCGCGAGAACTTTTTAGATCATATCTAGACTGATGAAAGAAGATCCTCCTTCTCTTTTTTCTATCCTAGTAAATTTTTATACCAGTTCTCTAGAACCTTGAATAGAATCCTATCATTTGCAAAAAGAAATATAAATCTTCGAAGAAAACTCATTGATTCTGATATGAACCCACATGGGATTTAATTACTTGCGAATGAAAGAGTGTATTGATTGCAATTAGAGGGAAGAAAAAATACCCCAATGCACATAAGAAATTGGGAATTGTTCCAAATGCAAATAAAACTCAAGCCGAGGAAAAAGATATTCACTTAATGATTCCTTGAAAAACCGAAGATCTGAAACGGAACAATCGATGACTTATATTCGCTAACTGCTCGCCAGATGGCGCTGTATACCAGGGGATTTAATCTTGGGATTCTTGTTTGAAAACTTGACGTTGCTGGTTCATTAGTACTATTTTCATTCCAATAGTCATTGCTGCGATTGAATATTTTACGAAAGATTGTATTTGCTTAATTAAAACAACTCTACCCAGTTCAGAGAATAGTATTGAAGCATACTCGGAAAATGTTAGATGCTAAATAGGGAGGTTTCAATGGGAGTTTTTTTTTTAAAGAAATAATATTCTAAGGAAGAATTTAAATACAACTAAGACCAAGTGAAGTTACTCATAACCTAGGCCAGAGCTCTTGAGCTGCTTGAAATGTTTTTGTGCGATTCCAAGATAAAGGATTTCCCGACGCAATTTATAAATTAATTAACGTTTTAATACCTATTAACAACACACCTTTAATGTTACGTTTTATGTTAACTGCAAGTGATACTCATGAAAATATTCATAACACATGTTTCTCTTCTCTTCTACACGCTATAACATATTTTTATGAAATTTATAAATAGGAATAATATACAGTATTTAATTTTAGAGTGATAATTTTCTAATTGTGTATATTCCATAAGGAAAGCTATTTAATATTAAAATAAATTTATATTTTAAATAGTGAGATCAAATAAATACAGGCAAGTATCGGGTTGACAAAAACGTTCGTTCGGTAATCTAAATACAAAGAAAACCTTTAATTCTCAAAACAAATTTGTTGGACGATGAAAACCATAAAACCCAAAGACCAGTTTAATCGGCCTTAAAATGAAATAGATGGAGCATGTGTCCGCAGCTTCATATTATTCTTCCAGTAGCTCGGTTGGAAGAAGTGTCATAATGTTGTGGGTAAAAGCATGAATCCAAATTATTGATTGGCTTAAGTGATTATTCACGTGCTCAAAAATACAAGCTTCCATAGCCAATCAGTTAAGCTGATTTGTGATTTACACTTCAGAGATCTTATGTCAGCTACTACGCCCACATGATCCTCCAATTTCATCTTAAAGTTGATGACCAGTTGTTGTAACAGTCTACTTAACAATTACGTAATTAATTTTCATGGAATATTCTAGACGGATCACAAAGAAATACAAACGGGCTACGGAGTAGCAAATGATTTTTTCTTCATTCAAAATGTAAACTATTTATAGTTCTATAAAAGTTACTGTTAAAGAATGAATTAAACTGTTTAGAACATTAATGAAAGCAATAGTATCAGCTTATACGTGTCAGTAGTAACAGATTGAACCTGCATAGGAAAAATAAAATAATAAATCATAACGCAGATATTTATTGAAAGAAGGTGATATGTATCTGATGAGATTGGAAGGGAGTAATTACAAGCTCCTTATATGAAACCATATGTTGATTATCATAAGTGCTACTTCCGATTATACTAATTAAAAGTAGCACTAGACGAAAATGGTCCGGAATCAGTCAAAATAAAAAGCGTAATCTTACATTACTATAACGTGAGACCGCATGTTTTTGGAATTGCACCTCCGGATTTCAGTTTATTCCAATCAATGCAAAACGTTCTTTACCCCACTTGGTGGTTGCCTCGAAGAGGTGTCACGTAAATTACGAAATTAACCAGATCTTGATGGACACTAGATATCTTGTCATTAGAAGAAAACTGACCAAATCTTGATCTTGTCATCATCAAGAATTGACAATATCTTGATAACGATAAATCTCGCCATAAGCAAAAGTGGTACGAGTTTGATGGACAAGATAGACTGTCGAAACTATTTGGTTGGTAAAAGAAACCCTTTATAAGGTTAATAACTTTGGAAGGTAATAAGTAAACTTTTAATTCCTTGGATGCTGTTTTTATTTCTGTGTCAATAGTTTAACAATTGGGATGCTTATGCAGATTATATCGGATGTCCTCGCGGATATCATCGGATATTATGCACGGATACTATCGAATGTCAATATGTAGGTAATATATATTCGGAATGTATATTCTCGAAACGGTCAAATGGAACCGCGTTTCGAATTAGCATCTCAAATACCCTCGAATAGAAGTTATTAATACGTCTTGGGTTCTTGTGTTTCTTCACATCTAGTGCCAAAACTACATTAAAATAAGACAACTTAACAATTGAAGGCTTCTTGTATGTATTTGCGTTATAAGTGAAATTTTAATTAAATTTATATCGCTCGTTATAAAAATAAGAAAGCCAGGTCATCACTTTTGTGAAAAAATAAATAATCTTCAACAAAGCGGTAATGAAAGAGCTGTATACATTTCACCAGAACATCCGTTAAATTGTTATTCCAAAAAGTATACTTTGTATCAATTAATTTTGTTTACATCACCAGAACGGGGGATAGATAAAAAACAAATAAAAAACGAAAAGAAATTTGATAGTTCCATAATTATTACCATCGAAGCTCTAAGAAACGGGATTAAAACCATAAAAGACAAATTACAACAGAATCCCACTTACACGCTATTATTAAACTTCTTCAATTCGATGTTAGGATGAAAGTTTTAAATAAAAACAAATCATAATTCATTTTTAAACGAGTGAGATATTAACAAATTGTGTTGCTAGGGTCAAATGCTCTTATTCATCCCACCTCTTTTTATTCGGAGATTTATTTTATCGGTTCTCATAAATTGAATGATGTACGCGGCACTATTTGCAGATAGCAAACAAAAAACAAAACTAAATATGAACTGTATTAGTGTCGCTAAATATTTTTAAGCTCTTTCGTTCTTTATAAGAAATTAAGAAAAGAAAATCTCATTTTGCCATGAATAGTGAGTGAGGCTGCAACAAAAATCCCTACACTTCAAGAAGAAGGAAATAAAAAAGAACCCCCTTGATGAAAAGATTCTTTCAATATAATACTTTTAAATTAATTATTTCCCTCCCACAACAGTGATTAAAATGAGATTTAAAACATTTTTACCAAAACAAAAATCGGAAGAGAAGACAATATTAATTAATTTGAGCGTCTGGAAAGGAAAGGATTTGAAATGAAGATAAAAATAAATCGAGAGAAGATATGTATGAAATTCAGTCAACACAATTTAAATTCTTTCTCTTCAAGAACGTCATTTGAGAAGCTTTTACTTTCTGAAAGATTATGGAACTATTATTGTGTTTCCAGAATAATTATAATTTAAAATACAATAAAAATCGATAAAAATTTTGAACTGTTCCCAAGTATTTAATTACAGTCTGTGGCTAAATTTTGGAAATGTCTCCAGCCCTTCTGATTAATTGGATTTCTTCGGATATTTTCCCCGATTTCTTGAAGATGCTGACAGGATCTTCTAATCAAAATGCTTTATTTTTGCAGCATCTGTTCCAGATGATACACTTGTTAGATGCTGAATTATAAGCTATAGCATTTTTTAGTGCATTCTTATTTGGTCATTTATGTTATTGATGTTAGTCTATTGAATGCTTAAGCACATTGATTTGGAAGTTTTAGGTACGTCGCAATATTTTGAACAACCAAATTGAATCTGACTAGGGCTGAACTCTTTTTTCACCACGAAAATAACCTTAAATTTACCACCTCTATTCGTTATCCGATCCCATTTAACACACGTTTGTTTCTTGCAAAAAATTCTCTACGTGTAAGATCTGTTAATTCTCTTGGTGGTTGTCTAACTGGACGATGCATCCCGCAATCAGCAAAACTAACCAGATCTCGGTGAACAAGACATTGCGTCGGTTACTAACAAGCCCTCAGCAGATTTTAGTCTTGTCATTGTAAAACAAATATCCAATAACCTTAACCCTAGAATACTAACCAACATAAAAACTGCATGTTACTAACAATACGTCTCTTAGACGTACATGCCATTAAAACTAGTAATGCTTCCTGAAATTATTGTTGTTGTTGAAATTGTTGTATTCATTATTAGGCTAAGGGGTTACTGAACTAACCTAGAATACTAAGTAAAATAAAGACCGCATGTACCAGAAATTGTACAGTGTTCCCCGTGATTGTACCAAGCGGCGGCTAGAGGCGGTCTGATCGAAAGAAGAGGATCCCCATGAAGAATAGATGGAACGAAGAGCGCTCATTTCAAGGTCAAAGGGTGTACTGTTCTTTTGAACTTACGAGTACGTTTCTGAGATGTATAGTTAGTATTCTAGGGTTACTGACGACTCGTCATCAGCAAAATTTGCTTCATCTTTATGGCCACGATATCTTGTCGAAAGCACTTGAAGGGTTTAGGGATACGACATCGATAGCAAAACATCGATGTTGAAAATTAAAACATCGATGTTGATGATACATCGTCCCCAAACCATCGATGTTTTTAAAATTCAGTGAATTTAAACTTTTCCAACCCATTTTTTTAAACTGGTTTAGCAACTAGTAATGTGATATCGGCTCCAATACATCGATGTTTTTTTTAAAAACATCAATGTTTAGAAAACATCGAAATCGATGTCGCATACCTACTTTTCAGACCCTTCATCCTTGGTCACTTTGGTCTAAAAGTATGTTCAAATTGCTAATTATAAAAATTAAGCTACTTGGTTATTTTTAAAATTTTTATAACGGTACTTTTTTCATTTAAAAATAAAACATCGACAGCGTAAAAACATTGACAAGTATAAACATCGATGTTACCAAAACATCGACACCAATAGATCGATGTTAAATGCATCGATGTTTTTTAAAAAACACCGATGTTTTGAAAACATTGACATCGATGTCGCATCCCTAGAAGGGTTAAGTCCCCTACATAGCTCATATCGACTCCGTTTTTATAGGTGGTAGACCAAGAGGAGGCAGTTTCTCTCAGACGGCAAGATCTTATGGACTTTGACCAGGGGGATAAACAACAACCTCATTTAAATTACTACTTTTACTATTACTAGGGGGCCCGCCCCCTGCTCGTTAACGCTCGCCAACCCCAGGAGGATTGCTTTGCAATCCTCATTGGTTCGCTGCCCGAACTTATGCTCGCTTCGCTCGCATCAATGAACACATGTGTCCTAGCAGAAGGAATTGTTTACAAAATATGATATTCCAAAAAAATATTTTTCAAATCTAAATTTTTTTTGCTGTTTTTCAGGAAAGATATATACAGTACCTCTGGAATCCGAATTCAAATGAAAACTTTGAGCAAATTTTGACTCGAAATGTGACTGTTGATATGGAAATTGAATACACAACATGTTGTTTGTATATACATTTACCCTGCACTCGAGCCACCCACGCTTTCTCATTGAGTTTGTTGTCGAAAGTTGTAGTGCAAGCGTCTTGTTGAACTATAATTGTGGGCTTTGAAAAGGACCTTTTTTAAAATGGCCCTGAAAAAATCCTCCGCTTTCTTTGATTTCTATTAGTAACTGCAACAGCTCAACTAAAATTCTTTTTTTTCTTTCAATAAAATTTCATCCGAAAACGCTATAAATTCAATTGAAGCGCGAGGCTTCGTGATAAACAAACAATAGTACAATGTTGCCAAAACTCGATAACAAATAACGTCTTTTTTGCGTGCCACGTAAGAGAATTATATATATAGATTACAACATTCTTTAATTATTATATTTTAAACTTTTATTTGATAGAGATTCTTCTACAAACCTTTGGTTCCGTAAACATCATTGGTTTCTTTAATTATATGTAAATTATACCTTTCGTGTATTTTAGAAATAAAGAGTAAATTTTATGTAATCATTTTAATGATTAACATATTAATAATCTTACATTCTTTTAAATTTGTTGGTCAAAATGATTTCCTTTCTTCTTGTTGATCAACGTATTTCTCTTTTGAAAGTTCATTTTCATACAATTTTGGTAGAGATATAAAATCAACTTTATCATGCTGTTATTTGACATCTTCAGTATCATGCATTTTTCTTGATATATTTATTTTCAAATTGCAGAATTTTTAAAAACGCTTGATAGCGTTGCTTTACTTAGGGTTTTACTTATTTTCTTATTGATGTTGGTTTTTATAATCAGTGCGATACCATATTTAAATTTTATCGTACACTAGAAAATTATCCAACATTCTCGTGTTGAATTGGTTAGCTTTAGATTGAGAAAATAACAGAATATACAACCACTTTTCTCTTTCGTGGAATAAAGTAATATTTTAACAACTTTTCTCGACATCTTTATAATTTGTACATCTTACTCTAGGCAGAAATCCTACAAATGCATATCCACCCATGTCATACATTTTACATACATCGCACCCTTGCTGTATGATAAGACTACAAAATGACGAAAGTTGACACTAAGGCTATCACTACAAAAGACTAATTTAAGAGGATTTGGGACTCCCTCTCTTATATTCTTTCATGGAAAATAACGTTCTTTTCATAGCTCAACTCAATTCATAGAAATGATGAATCTTCGGCGAGTTCCCTGGCACATGCAGTCAACAAAACAATATTTTTTTACTTCTCACAGGTATGCAACATCGTCAAATTTTGCCATCGTGAAGGGAAGGATGAAAAACTAATTTGATAAGATATTCATCACAAAGTGATTTACGACGAAAACATTTTTTCTGGCAAATTAAATTTTGTGGCACGTCTAATAATAAAAAAACAACTTGTTTTAAAATTGAATGTCTACAGCACTGAACTACAAAAGTAACATATTACCATAAAAATAGTAAAACAATGTATTTCCGTTTGTGTTTTTAAAGAAAATCATGGTTTTCAATAAATTTGTAACAAACATATTAAGTCGCTTAAATATAGCTTCAACTCGTAAAATAATCCTATTTGAGCTCCTGTCATTACGAAAAATAATTTTTTAATGTTTCAACATTTCTTGTTCAGAGTATTGTTTAACATTATTATTCTTTCAGTAACGACAAAATTACACTTAAAATTTGCTTTATTTTAATTTACCTGCCATTAGTAAATATAATACTTTGTGATGATGTTGTATTTCTTGAAAAGGAAAGGCAATGTAATAAAATAAGAAATATTTATAAGAGTAAACTAAAGAAAATAGCGAAATAGAACAAAATAAATTTTGTCTTAAAGATGTCAATTCGTGATTCTCCTTTAACTCTTGATCTTGCGCCAGTTGCTTCTACAAAAAGTGCATAGGGGAAAGTTGGACAAAACCGAGTAGGCGGATAAAATCGGGACCAAATAGTTTTTGCTAGATTATTGCTGTCACGTGTCGGATAACGCATGAAACTAGTTGTAGACAGACGCCATGTTATTTGGAGTTGAATGAAAGGTAGTGTAGATTATGTGTTTGTCGATGCCGATGTTTAAAAAAATTCTTGTAGAAAAGGTACGATTTTTATTTTACCGATTTTACTCTGTAGTTTCTAATTGCTTGAAGATTTGTTTTATTATTTTAGGTACGTACAACATCTAACACCTCTTTCAGCTATTATTTTAATTTAGTAAACCACGTTTTGCATCATCTTTAAAATATGCTAAGCCCTCTTTTCTGATTAATGGCTTAGTTGGATGAAATCCGGGACCTTTGCAGTAGGACAGGACCGGGTAGGATTTGGAGCTTGGAAAACAAGGAAAAACAAAACAAAAAAACAAAAAACAGAAAAGAAGAACTTAAAGCAGTAGCTATTTATAGCCTCTAAGCAAAAATCTGTCAAAACACGGAAGAATAAGAAGTTCATCATTAAAACAGATTCCTCGGCATCAGATAAAGGAATGTGACGAAGCCTGTATATTTTGTAATGAATTGTACGCTACGTCAAAATCTCTGGAATGTTGGATACAGTGTCTCAACTGTATAGGATAGGCGCATGAAGCCTGTAGCAATGCAGAGGAGCATGATCAAAATTTTATTTGTGATTTCTTTTCTTAATACTTCTTACAAATCTCATCAATTAACTTAATTTACTATACATTTCAAACACATTAAATTCAAAATTACTTATGTTCCGAGATTTTTAAACCCACGCATGTTCCTCAGTGTAGGAAGGCCATTGTATTAATTCATTGTTTTGATAAATATTTCAACAGTAAAGGAACAACGCATTGGGCACACATAAATACAGACTTACAGGCAGGAAGTCAGACAGACGCGCAAGAGACGATTTTGCATTAGGATATCCAAAACCGGACATGAAATTAGAAATAGGTCGAAAATATTCAATGCACAAACAAACAATCCATTCTTATTTGTATAGATTGAATAATTCAATGTATGGTATATTTAAAATATGGTTTCGAATTGATATTTTAAATTTGGATTGTTTTATTGTTTTATATTATGTGTGGCGCAGCTTGTACTGTATTTGGACCTTACGTACTAAAACTAACCAAACGATCCACATCTGATACATACCATATTTATCTTCTACATTACTTATTTTGCTGGATCTATTGATTTTTATAAGAAATCATCGTAGTATCTTTGAAAACTTCGCCCCTTTAAAAACAATTTAAACTTCTTTGTTGCCTAAAGATGAGGTATATCGTCATTAGCAAACCTAACCAGATCTTGATCGCTTCAACATGAAAAATATCGGCAAGATCGGGATGACGACAGATCGCCATTAGGGAAATTGTTCAGATCCTGATGGACGAAATACACTCTATAACAAAAAAAAAATCGACGCACCAAGAAGGAATTGTCAGATGGATACAAAACTTGGAGGAGAGGAAAATTATGTACAGAATAGAAAATGATTAAAATTTCAGAACAATTGAATGATTTATTTAAGAGTTACAGTAACGAGTTCAATAAGGTGTTGACCCGCCTCTATCCTGGATGCAAGCTGCCGCACGACGTGGCATAGACCAATAAAGCTCCCGGATGGTCTCCTTCGGTATTTCTTGCCAAATTTGCTCCAATTGTCGGACTACGTCATCAACATTCCCTACCGGATGCAGTCGCCTTCCCATCATATCCCACACATGCTTGAAGGGAGAGAGATCTGGTGATCTGGCTGGCCAAGGAAGTGTTTGACAAGCTTGAAGACAGTTCATAGCAACACGTGCCGTATGTGGTCTGGCATTGTCTTGCTGTCGGACTGTTATTGGACGCTCATCATATATATACTACCCTCGTCCATCACAAACGACAGGCCAAAAGAAAACAAGTCCAAAGATTAAGGTATTCTTAACATGTATTATACACTCTATAACAAAAAAATCGACGCACCAAGAAGGAGTTGTCCGATGGAGACAAAACTTGGAGGAGAGGAAAATTATGTACAGAATAGAAAATTATAAAAATTTCAGAACAATTGAATGATTTATTTCAGAGTTACAGTAACGAGTTCAATAAGGTGTTGACCCGCCTCTATCCTGGATGCAAGCTGCCACACGACGTGGCATAGACCAATAAAGCTCCCGGATGGTCTCCCACGGTATTTCTTGCCAAATTTGCTCCAATTGTCGGACTACGTCATCAACATTCCCTACCGGACGCAGTCGACTTCCCATCAAATCCCACACATGCTTGATGGGAGAGAGATCTGGTGATCTGGCTGGCCAAGGAAGTGTTTGACAAGCTTGAAGACAGTTCATAGCAACACGTGCCGTATGTTGTCTGGCATTGTCTTGCTGTCGGACTGTTATTGGACGCTCATCATATATATACTACCCTCGTCCATCACAAACGACAGGCCAAAAGAAAACAAGTCCAAAGATTAAGGTATTCTTAACATGTATTATACACTCTATAACAAAAAAATCGACGCACCAAGAAGGAGTTGTCCGATGGAGACAAAACTTGGAGGAGAGGAAAATTATGTACAGAATAGAAAATTATAAAAATTTCAGAACAATTGAATGATTTATTTCAGAGTTACAGTAACGAGTTCAATAAGGTGTGGACCCGCCTCTATCCTGGATGCAAGCTGCCACACGACGTGGCATAGACCAATAAAGCTCCCGGATGGTCTCCCACGGTATTTCTTGCCAAATTTGCTCCAATTGTCGGACTACGTCATCAACATTCCCTACCGGACGCAGTCGACTTCCCATCAAATCCCACACATGCTTGATGGGAGAGAGATCTGGTGATCTGGCTGGCCAAGGAAGTGTTTGACAAGCTTGAAGACAGTTCATAGCAACACGTGCCGTATGTGGTCTGGCATTGTCTTGCTGAAAAATAAGCCCAGGGTACTGCGAAAGGAACGGTAGCAAAACAGGTCTCGGAATGTCGTCAACGTACCGCTGTGCTGTAGGTGTACCTCTAATGACGACCAAAGGGGTCCGGCTATCAAGGGAAATGGCACCCCAGACCATAACTCCTTGTTGAGGGCCCGTGTGGCGTGCAATAGTGAAAGCAGGATCGGCACGCTGCCCTGGGCGTCTCCAGACACGTCTTCGATGATCGTCAGGACATAGTTGCAAGCGGGATTCGTCGCTAAAGACAATACGTCCCCAGTCAGCATCATTCCAGCCTGATCGAGCCAAGCACCACTGTAATCTGGCTCGACAGTGTGCAGGCGTGAGTGGCAGGTGGCGTAACGGTCGGTACGAGCGTAGATTTCGCTCTCTCAGCCGTCTGTGAATGGTCATGGTGGACACTCGTGTGTGGGTCGCAGGACTGATGGTTGATAGCGATGAATCAGGCGCTGTGACAGCTGATCTGACAATCACTCTGTCCTCGAGATCTGTTGTGGCCCTACGTCGATCGCTACCATCATGACGCTGAAATTTGCCACTGTCCACCCACTCTTGCCAGCATCTTCTAATCGCCGCATCGCTTCGACTCACATGACGACCGATTCTCCGATTTGTCCAACCTGCCTCTTTCAATCCAACGATAAGACCTCTTTTAATCTCTTAAAGTTGCTCGTAATGAGCTTGAATCCTGCGGCGAGGCATTTTTTCAGTTGTTAAAAGGTATACTAAATCGCAATGCAGCAGAATTTTTTAACAACAGTTCAAGAACAACTCCTTATATACATCTGCTGGATGCGCAGTTCCGATGCGCTGGAGATCGCACTATTCATTCATTGGACACCAAATTTTAATCATTTGCATATTTACTCAAAAAAATTTTGCATACGAAATTTCAAAGCAATCGGATGATTCTTTCTTGGTGTGTCGATTTTTTTGTTATAGAGTGTATATCAGTGGAATCACTTGGAGGGTTAAAATAATATGAACGAATTGTTGAACTGCATTCATTGACAAAACCCCCGATTAAGGAATTTTGACTTCATCCTACTGAGCCTATATAGAAACAAACTACCAAAACTGCAGTAAACTCAATCAATTTACCATTAAAGGTAGCATGCTCTTCTTTGTACTCTTCTGAGAAATAAATATACTTTATAGCACAAAATTCGACGCTCCAAGAAGATGCAGAATTACAGTGGTGACGGGCTCGATCAATTTGGAACGGCGCTGAATGGGGACGTATAGTCTTTAGTGACGAGTCGTGTTTCCAACTGTGTCCGAACTACAACATACGTATCAGGAGACATAAAGGGCAGCGTGAAGATTCTGTCCTTACTACCCCAAGCCTCACATGCCCACAACAGGGCGTTATGGTCTGGGATGCCGTATCCGTTGATGGAGAGACACCTTTGGTAGTAATTTCTGACATATTTACAGCACAGCGGTACGTATTTTCGACGACCGTTTGTGTTGACGTTCCTTTTGCGACACCCCGGACTTACTTTTCAACAAGATAATGCCCGGCCGTACACGGCGCGTGCTGCTATGAATTGTCCCCAAGTTTTCCCAACACTTTCTTGGCCTGCTCGGTCTCCTGATCTCTCTCCACTAGAGCCCACGTTATGGGAAAGCGATTGCAAACATCCCGGAATGTTGACCATTTAGCCCGACAGTTGGAGACAATTTGGGGAGAAATTCCACAGGACGCCATCTAGGAACTTTTTCAGTCTATGCCACGCTGGGTGACAGCTTGCATCAAGACCAGAGGTGGACCAAATCCTTATTGACTTCCTGTCTCTGTAACGGTCAAACTCTGAAATAAATCACTCAATTGTTCTGGAAATTTTAATCGTTTGTTGTTCTATGTATATTCTTCACATTCACCAATTTTATCGCAATCGGAAAACTCGTTCTCGGGGCGTCGATTTTTTGTTATAAAGTGTATGTGCCCGAGTAGTACAGCAAACAAACCGTATAATATTGCTGTTATTGGTATGATACTGAATTTGTAAACTATGAGGAATTTTGGAATAAAGAAATCCTAGACGTCTTTTCTCATAGTAACAGTATCGTACATTTAAAAACACTATCCTACAGAAATGAAAGAAAATTCAGGACATTCGCTAAGAAGCCTCCATTATCTGAATATCGAACAAAAAGAAGGAAATCTTTTTTAATACTCGGAAGCCATTCACACGATTCCATCCCTCATCTCAAAATAAAACCCGCCCGTTGCCCCTGGGATGTAGATTCGTGGAGCTTTAAATTCACAGTAGAACAATGCTTATTCGTTGTTGTTTATATCGCATAGGAGCAATTCATACTCATAAAATGACTATACCACAGATATGAAGGAAACATAATTCGCTTAGACTCCACTATCTGAGTATCGAACAAAACAAAACCATATTTTCGAACATTCGAATAAACTTTACACAATTGCATTCCTCATCGCAAAATTAAACTCACCTCATCCAAATCATCAACCTCCAAATCATCAACCTCCAAATCATCAACCTCCAAATCTCAAACCTCCCAAAATCCAAATCATGCCCCATGATTTGGATTTTGGGAGGTTTGAGTGCATCGTAGAACAATACTTACTTATTGTTACATAGAAACAATGCCGTACTTACAAAAAAAGAATAAACTACAGAAATCAAAGAAACTCCAGGACATTTACGTAGTTTTTACTATCTAACCATTGAACAGAAATAAAGAAATATTTCCGAACCCCGAGAAAATTCACACGATTCCATTCCACACCATCAAATAAAAGTCGCTTGTTTTCCCATTTCCAGGAAAGGTGGCATACTATAATTTTCAACCAATTGTCGAACCTAAAATAATTTCTGATTTCCAAAAGCCCGTGCTACGATCTCAACGAGAATTTTTATCTCCACTCCCGTGTGTCACACTACCATATTATTAGCTTCCATACAGCAGTCGGAAAGAATTTCAGCCGGTAATCCGAGAAGTTATGAGCGATGCGGCTGGGAAAATACAACCCTGACGACAGGATAGTAAGAGCTACATTATCAGAAATTTTCGCCTCGTAACCAAGGAATAAGACAAGGCTCACGCTCCTTATCTTCTAATGATGTCAAAAAAGGGAAAATCTCCCGATTCTAGTATTTCTATAGCTCTCTCCCCGGCAGAAGTTGCGGCATCTGCAGAAGTTTTCAAATGAGTAGTTTTCTTTTATCTTCTTCATCCTCGTGTATGATTCAGGCATGATACATAATAGCCCTTTTGATTCGTTCCAAGTTATCGAATTATTCTAAATATATCTGAAACGAGAGTTTTTGACTTTTTATTTTCATTTGTCTACTGTACGTTTTGGATGCAGGGATTTTGGTTTGCTTGGTTTCGGAAACTTTTCTAGTATTGATTTTATGTGAGAACAATACTAGATCGGTTACTTCTAAATCTTTACTACACGATCTTTACTACTAGATTATTACAACTAGATCTTTACTAGAACTTTTCTAGTAATCATCTCATGGGAGTTTGTAGATAGCCTGACACAGAATACTTTTGAAAATATATGTACTAAATCTTTTATCTGATATTTCAATAATCTTAAGATAAGCTGATTGTTTCAAAGCTTCCAGAACAAAATTTATAAGGGGAGGTTGGGAAAAGAATCAAACCACACTCCCAAAAGTATGCCCTGCAATGTCTCACTCCACCTTATGGAGAGCAATAAAGAATGAGGGGTTCAATCCCTTCATTTCATCTGTAACGGATTTACTCTTTGTAGGCTGGGGTTTAACTCTGTGTGTGAAATTAGGACCTTAGTTCTTTTATGGAACAAGAAGTCTCACGCCACATGGAATACAATTGATTTGCACGTACACGAGCTGTTTCACTCCGTTGCAAAATCTCACTCTCTCTCATGGAGGTTATTGAATGAGCAGGGCTTATATCTTTCTACTTCATCCGAACGGGTTCACTCATTTCAGACTGGAGATTATTTCGGTGTGTCGAATTCGCACGTTGTATCTTTTTTCGAATCAGTGGTCCCACACCAGATTAAACATGATCCAGGTACATGCACACGATCTGTAACACATACCACCATGGTGTGCTTCACTCCACTGTATGGAGAACATAGAAAAACGAAGCTTTATTTATTTATATACAGGGTGTTTCGAAACTCATGGGCAAAAATGTAAGGGGTGAATCAGCATCAAATGTAAGAGGTGAATAGAAAACATCTAAACAAGCACTTTTCACCACACAATGCATGGGTGGAGAGCAAGCGGTGAACCGCTAGGAGGTATCCACCGTTACTGTCACATTGAAGAACGAAACACCAAACGGATAGAGGAGGAACGAAATAATTTTAATAATTTGACATTTAATAATGTAATAATTAATAATACGATAATTATTAATTTGGTAATTAATAATTTGATAATTAATAATTTAATAATTACTAATTTAATAATTAATAATTTGGTAATTAATAATTTGATGGTTACTAATTTGTTTGATAGTAAATAATGTGATAGTTAATAATGTGATAATTAATAATTTGATAGTTAATAATGTGATAGTTAATAACTTGGTACTTAATAATTTGACAATTAATAATTTGAGAATTAATTATTTGATCATTAATAATTTGATAATTAGTAATTCGATAATTAATAATTTCACTGATTAATAATTCGATAATTAATAATTCAATAATTAATAATTTGATAATTAATAATTTGCTAATTAATAATTTGCTAATTAATAATTTGACAGTAAATAATAAAATAATTTGATAGCATACGAGGCAAAATTACAGAAACTGCTTAAAAGCGCAACCGCCTGTGGTAATGCAGGCGTTACATCTGCGACGTAGCGAGCGGCGCACTTTTTCAAACACACCCGGCATGTCTTGGACGGCACCGGCAGCAACATAAATCTTGGCATCTAGGTCCTCGTCGGAGCGATGGAGATTTCGTAGACGAGACTTTTCAAATGGCCCCACAGGAAAATGTCCAGACAGGAGAGTTCGGGTGAGCGTGCCGGCCAAGATGTGGGCCCACCCCGACCAAACCATTGCCCTGGGAATTTAGCGTCTAAAGCACTCCGCACATCCAATCTGAAATAGGGTGGTGCTCCGTCATGCTGGAACCACATATGTGCTTGTATGTGACTGCAACAGGTTCAAGTAAGTCGGGCAATACCTGTTGTAAAAATGTGAGGTATGTTCATCCGTCCAGTCGGAATGGCAGAAGTCACCGATCAAATGGTCACCAACAATTCCACCCCAAACATATACTCTGAAACGCTTCTGATACGCATGAGGACATGTGTCATACGGATTGCTAGATGGCCACACATGAAGGTTGTGCGTATTAGAAATGCCTTCACGAGTAAAGGTGCATTCATCCGTGAATAACACGTGCACTAAAATCAGGCTGCTCTGATAGCTGTTGCAAAAACCAACGTGCAAACTCGACACTTGGCTCATAATCTGCAGTTATCAAGGCTTGTAATCTCTGTGCATGGTAGGGATGTAATCCTTCGTCCCATAGTACTCGCCAAATAATCGAGTGTGGCACATTTACGGCACGGAAAACCTTTCGAGTGCTAATATCCGGACCATCTTCCACTCTTTGCAGAATGTCACCAACATTTTGATGGGACCGCACACTCTTGCCACGCCCTGTATCATGCATTCCGGTGACAAAGGATCCCGTTTTGCACAGGCATCGATGCATTCGCTCGAACATTTTTCGGAAAACTTCTCGGGAAACGCTGTCTGTACAGTCTTTCGGCTAACAGATGATTCCCATTCGCAAGACCATTCATAAAATGCATGTTTGCCTTTTCCTGATTAATGTACGTCGCCATGCCTTCTGAAATCCACGGTAGAAATAACGATGTTTAAGAAAACTCGCGCTTTATGCTTTCCAATACAGCGCTGTCTAGCGGTTCTCCGCCCATGCATTGTATGATGAAAATTGCTTGTTTAGATGTTTTCTATCACCCCTTAAATTTTCCCCGTGAGTTTCAATACACTCTGTATATCCGAGGTTTGTCAAACATCTTTTAAAATTTAGGTTGCCTCTAAAATCGTAATGAGGAATATTAAACGTAGCGCAAAAGCTAAATGTTGAAATGAGCTAAAAATTTGTATGACCATACTAGAAGTCGTGAATTGATTCCCATAGAAATATAATAAGGGAGCAATTCATATTTTTTTCAAACTTTAATTTAATAATTATTATTGTATACTAAAAACTATTTATTAACTACGATATGTATAAAAGAGTCTAAGAAAATGATTTAACATTAGAATCTTCAATCTTTCTGTATTCATAACTTCGAAACGGTAATACCTAATAACATGAAATTTGGTATCTGAAATTTTTTTTTCTAATGGCGGGCACATTTGACCTAAGTCATTGGCCACAACAAGGCCGGAAGTGATTTCCACTTGTGAAGGAGCACCCAGTGGGAAGACCATCATTGCCCCCAACAATTTATACTTCGTAATTTTGAACCATGTTCAGATGACGAAGCAACACCTGAGCTGGTATACGCTTACAAACATCCATGCCCGAACCCGGATTCGAACCGGGAACCTTCCGATCTAGAGGCTAACACCTTAACCACTATACCGGTTGGTCGGCGGTAAATAAATTTCGATAATTTTTTAATCAAAATTGTGTGTTGAAATAGGGGTTTTCATTGGAAATTATGAAGTTGGTGCATAATGTAGTATGAAGACGGCCCCTTATACAAAGAGTTTATGTATTTCAAATTATAAAAAACTTTAGCTACTGTCAAACACCATCTTTGAATTTTCCCTACTGTTAAAATTGTTCGAATGAAGAGCGGCGGTTCGATTTTTTTTTTCACGCGATGGTACATTATTTTGCAAATATCTGATTACTATGTACTTAATAATTTCAAAAGTAAGAACTCTTTAATTTTAGGAAAATCAATGTTTGAATAACTTTACTGTGTTTGCTTTTTGTTGGAAAATTTGAATATTAGGTTGCATCATGAGGATTCAGAGTTTGAGTTGATCATCTAGAAAACAGCGGTTCCCAACCTGTTGGACACGTACCCCTAGAGGTAAGTGGTGAACCGGTTTGGGGTAACAGCAGAATTGGTAACGGAAAAAACACACCAGAAAAAATAGTTTAAATAAAAACACAAAAATTGGTTACAGAGTTTTGATGAACAAAGGAAAATCGTGAGAGTAGTCGCTAGATTCTCTCACTACCAGTCATATCGCTCGATTTCGCATGTGTCCACTCCCTTTCGCCAAAACTGTCACTATGATTGAAAGTGATTCGACAGTCTTTTTTAGATGTATGTCCCGATTGTCGGTGTTGGTCTTGGGTGGTGTTTTTTATAAAACAATTTTTGTACTTCGTCCTGTTTTTGTGTATACTTATACGTGTGTACATATTATACATGTACGTATTATATGTATACATAAACAAATTTAATATTATTGTAATTACAGTTTACAACCATTTTAATACACTTTTATGTAGGTATATAGTAGTATAATGTGGTAATTTCTTTATTTATAGAGATTCATAAAAATTTGAGTAATATTTTTCTTCGTATTTTTCTGTATCTTGTGCGTAAGTTTCTGTTAGATAGTGATTCATATTCATTGATTTCAGCCCAACACATGCAATTTCTTTCTTGGCCTGCTTATTCGCTGGATATGTCGCCTATTGAGCACGTGTGGTATTTGGTTGGTCGGCGTCTCGCTCGTGATCCGCGTCCTACAGCTTCAAAAGACGAACTTTTTGTGCGCATACAAACAATACGGAATTCTTTTCCACAAGCAGACATTCAACATCTGTTTCACTTCATGCCACGTCGTATGGCAGCACGTCGTATTGCAGCGCGTGGTGGCTACACCAAATACTGATTTCGGACACTTAATGATGTTTTTTAGCTTTAAAAATGTATTCATTTATTTGTACTAATACAAGCCGTTTGTGTATGAAATTTCATTTAATTCTGATGACTCCTTCATTTTTTACAAACTGCAGTATATCGTGTGCGGAAATATCTATTAGATGAAGATTTATATTCATAGACCGTTTATGTTTTGATATATTTAACTATTATGTAATTGGGTGGTATATATCCAGAAATATAAACACCGTTAAACTTACTTGCATTCTATATTAAATTTAGTAATTGGGTGCAATGTAACTGGATGGTATTATATATACAGCAATATAAACACCGTAAAACGTATTTGCATTTGTCGAATTTTTCCAATATGGAACCCTTGTTTATAGATATTGACTTCCTAAATTTTTTATCCTCCATTTTTAAAAATATAGCCATCCGTGCTGGTGTATGAATTTTGAAACTTCATTTCACGTTTGCACAGGCTACAGATATGCTCATTAATTAAAATATTATGTTTCATTAGAAACGAAGCTGAACTATTATTGCTGTTAAAGATTTGGTTGTATGGATTAAGCTTCTTTAATTCTTCGATCCTCAAATAAAATTTACGGAATAAAAAAAAAGTAAAATTTTGTTTTACCTTCACTAAACAATTTCACCCTTTATTGTTAAAAAAAAAATTTTATGTATAAAATATATTCAAAACGAAGAGTGGATGGAAAGTTTTAGTAGCGTTAAAATTGAAATAAGGTGTAAAATTTAAAATAAAGCCTGTGCATGTCATTAGGTTAATTTTTTCGTTTGATTATTTAGTGTTTAACCTATTTCTCTCCATATGAAAAAAAGTTACCGCCGCATTATTGAAAACTTGTTTTTTTTTTGCTCGATTCTTAGACGGTTTCCAGAGAAAGTAGGGATCAGAAAATTACAAAATTGACATAGTTTGTTCAAAATTGTATAAGGAACAAGACGAATAAGATTTTTTTCCGATTCGGCTATTAGTTTAGGGTTTAAGTGTCAGTTGAAAGAGCGAAATTTCTAACGCGAGTAAGCAAAATACGTACAATTTTCAGTTTTCAGCCGTGATTTTTTTTATACAGTACCTCTAAATGTAAATTTTTGCACGACGCCGAGATTTTTTAGAAATTTCAATTTGGTTCTTGATAATATATATTTTTTAATTCGGGAAAAATCGGGACATTTTCGTTACTTTTTTTTAAATTATCATATTTATATCTTATTGCTATTAGTCTTTAAATTTGAAAACATCGCATAAAACCTTAGAATGTACTCTTACCTACGGTACAATTATATTTTAAATAGGTTAAAAATAAATTCATGCGATCAAAAGTTGGTCACACAAATTTCCCATTTCTTAGATAGCAGAGCGATTGCGTTCACACTTCTTCACGTAAATAAATGTTACATTTTTTGATTAACTGGTTTGCCAGATGCCCTTGAAACACGTTTGTGACGTCATGCCGGTTTTTAGTTCGATTCTCTGTCGGTTTGCCGATAGGATAGTTTCGCCGTCGCAGGAGATTGACTCTGCAAAAGGAGTGTTAGTTTGCGAAGAAAACCAAATGGGATTGCGTAGCATTCCCCGGGGGTTGGCAAGCGTAGGCGAGCAGGGGCGGAGCCACCTAGTTATTATATATTACAAGAGGTGGTTCTTTGGAAGACCCTAGCACCGTTTCTATGATTGCGTTGGAGATTGGAGGTATGTGGGGCACAAAAAAAAATCATTAATCCAGAGCGTGTATTAAATAAAAAGTCTAATCAAGAGGTACGGGAAAGGAAAAAGGCTGGGAACCGCGGTTTAGATGAATATGTCATTTTTGATCTTTAAAGACTTGATGATTTTAGTTAGGTAGGAGGATGTTGATTCGCAAAAATAAGTGGTTTAAAGGCAAGAAAGCATTGCTTAAGCATTTCGCCGAATGTGTGGATTTTCCACTTCATTTTTCAATACTTGAATTGGATCATTCATAATATTAAGCACTGTCTTTGAAATTTTATCTTCTGAGAGCTCAAAATATTTCATTTGTAGTTTTTCAAGTTGATATCGTGATTGTTAAAGTTAGTAAACCTTTCATTGTATTCTCCCATGCTCTGTTAACAAAAATAAAAAATTCTTGTGTAGAATTTGGATTCAGTCAAAAGAGCCGCATTTAAGGACCTAGAAGGCTACATGTGACCTTAAGGTCACAGGTTTCCCACCCGTTTCTTAGAATTCTCGGATGGCCCTTTGACAGGTATCTCAGTATAAATAAAGTTAAATTCTATACATATGCTCCCGTCTCCCTTTAAAGTGTTATTCAGAATATTTTGAAACTATGTGTCAGAATCTATAAAAATTCAAGTTATATGACTCTTACGAAGTCTTGGGGTGGAAGCGAATTTGGGCTAAATTCTTATTGTCAGACACCAAACAATTTTTTATAAAAAACTCGAAGACCAAAGGCTGAAGATAGAAGCCGTACCTATTCCTTAACGTAAAAATAAATATCTTCGAAAACGAAATGCTCCTTTAATCTAATGGAAGAGCAGATTCTTCAGAATTCTTCATATGCGCAGCATTTTCTGTCAAGACAAACAGGTGGCGGTAAAGTTTCTGGGGTGATACGTGTGTCCTGTACGCATTTTAACGTGATATCAACTGTTTTATTTTTCGCCTTTTATTTTTAAGCATTATTTTTCGCCATATGATTTCAGCACTCCAAAAAAAATTCTAAAACATAAATTCTGAATTGATATGTGCGAGTTGATTGGTCAACATTAATTACAGTAAACCACAAACAATTTGCCAAAACTGCGATAAACACGCATTTTAATATAACACCGGTATATACCATGGAATTTGGACAGCAGAAGTAAAGTACTTGCTAACCATCTTGTTAGTTTGTTTACACTGAAGATACCACTCACAGCAACTTTCAAATATTCAAAAACCAAAATTTATGAAATACCAAATTAATAAAATTAGATAATTTTTAAACATTAATTTTGTTTGTTTTTGGAATGTCATCGGTTCTTCTTCTTCTAAGCATGGATAGAAACCAATTTAAATAAGACCTCGAAATAATAAAAATTACGAAAAGCCTTTGGCAATATATTATGTTTAAAACGATCGTCTGTCATAATACTGCCAGTAGAAGTAATTAAAAATTCGAAGGAAGAAAATTTAAGGGCTTCTCTAGAAAAGACAAACCCACAGAAAAGATAAAAAAATAATAAAAGGAAGCAACTACAGATGTAGGTAGGTAATTGTAGCTACGTCGAACTTGAGCAACACAATGGGCTATTGGTGACAGTCCGAAATCAATTTCGCTTTTTTGAACCACGGTCAGATGACGAGGTCAACAACTAAACTTGGCATCCCAATATTTAAACTTCAATGCCATGTCAACGATTTAATGTGAAATAGTCCCCACAAGCACCACTGTTTTGGGATGAATGGAGTTTTCCACCAACTGCAGCTTAGCAACCCACCAGTTGTCAATCCGAGACTCTACCAACTGGGTGATGGAGGTCCCAACAACGACATGATCTGTTGGTCTCTCAAAAGTCAGCAATCGGCCTAGGGAAATATTTCTCTTGGTGTTGACGTCATCACCTGTACCGTCAATTCCATAGAGTTTAATCTGCCCTAGCTAAAATTTCATCCGCTTTTATTTTGCGAGGAATCCAGAGTCCTCTTTGGGAATGTCAGGGGCCGGGTGATTTTTCCTTAATCTTGCATCTAACCGTATTGACTTGTTACGAAACATTTCAAATACGAGCGGGGACGAATCGACAATGTTCCTTCGGCGCGTCAAATAAAAAGTACTTCCGAAAAGCGTGGAAGCTCTTTTCCGAAAATTCAATTTAAAAAATGCTTTACCGGCGTCAATATTAACTTGGGGAGTAGTTCTGGCGGCGGATGTATTTGTTCTGGATCTGCTTTTCCAAACAGAATGCGTATCTGATTTGTTTCCAGCGTTGGCATAGTGGAGGATGGATGGAAGTGAAAAAAACTAGGAGGATATCCGTTATATTTCTCTTGAGATATCGTCATTGTGATCCCGAAATTCGAGTTTTTGTGCAGTCGAACAAGCGGATTTGGTAAGTGTAGAGTGCAAATGAAATTACTATGACTTCTTCTATTAGAGTAGAAAACGGTATCAAAAGCGAATATAAGTATTTAATGGGAAGGTAGCCATATTGGATTCATACACTTCCGCTCAGTTATAGACTTTATACCTGCTATCAGAGCAAGAGTGGCCTAACGTAGAAAATTTTATTTTTTCCTATTATTACAACCTTGTACTTTTTATGAAATGTTCTGGATCAAGTCTTCCAAATCACAAAATAATTTGTTATTGATTATTGATAAATAAATTTTAAAATTTCAAATCATATGTTGTTGTTGTCGTATGTTCTTCTAGGATACATATGAAAGCAAGGGATGAAACATTTAAGACAAGTACAGAAGAAGAATTTATTATTACAAACGATGATCCCAGCAAAGAGCAGAAGGGGTGCGCTGCTTTCCTTTCAAGACGGGAATCCATTCCAGGCGAAAATTCGACTTCTTTTCCCAATTTTACATCCATGCCTTATCCGGGATGTGATTTTCCAAACCCTCATAGGTACTACAACTGTGGGCGGGGCTAACCGTAACGGCCAATGATCGCGAGCGCTGGATAGGAATCTCCTTCACTACGCTAAAGACAACTGAAATTCTGTCTGATCCTGTTTGCAGTGTAATAAATGAAACATGTTAAATAATTTTTCTGTTTTCTTCTTTTCTTTTCAGATCCATGGCTATAGGTGGTAGAGGAGGGAGCCGAAATTTTTATCCTTTTATTATATAAGTTAATAATTATATAAGTTAGTCTTTTATGTATGCTTTTTGTTACATCAGAATGATCCTAAACCAGGGGTGGATACGACACCATCATCCTAAAGCAAAGGGGACGACAGAGGGGCGGCAAAATATCAGCTGGTAGTGAGTTCAGAAGTGGTTCTTAGATTATTTATGTAAAATCAACAAAAGCTTGGGAAAATATAAAAAGGGTATTAAAAATTAGGAAAAGTAATTTAGAATCAAAAGGAATTAAATTGGAATTTTTTAAAAATAATTTGGAGGATTTAAAAATTTTTCCGCTAGCTGGGTTCGAACTCGGGAAGTCATCCTCCGCAGCCGACGCCAATCTGAAGGTAGGTGACTTTAGCCATTAGACCATCATTGCTTCACGAAAAGAAGCTCTTTAAAAGAAGACATCATTTTATATTGGGTTAATTTCAGTCTCATTGGCCGTTATGGTTAGCCCCACCCCCAGTTGTAGTATTTGTGAGGGTTTGGAAAATAGCATCCGCGATTCGAACCCGGGCCCACTCGGTGACAACCGAGGGTCATAACCACCATGCTGGCTGGGCGGCTTCAAATCATATATTGAGGATAAATAAAAATACATAAAAAATGGTAGCAAGAAAACACTTTTTTCTTCACTGAGTGTGTTGGTGGGTTACGCCATTCTTGGAAAAAGGAAGTAAAATGTATTTAAAGGGGAAGTGCTATTTGAGATGTTCGCATTGTGATTCTGAAATTTGAGTTTATTTGAATGCAAACAAGAGAGTTTTGTAATTGTAGAGTACAAATGAAATTACAATGGCTTCTTTTATTAGGGCAGAAACCGGTGTCCAAATGTGAATGGAAGGATTTAAAGAAAAGCAGTCATATTGGATTCATAAATTTTTCCCTTGGTTGTATACTCCCCGAACATAAAGTGTCCCCCTGAAAGACGTATACAGTTTCGGACATGACTTTGTAAGCATATTGCGGATGACTTCTTTCTAAAGTTGGAATAGTGAAAGATAGATGGAGGTGAATAGTATTCTAAGGAAATCCTTATGTTGAGATGTCCTTATAGAAAATTTTAAAATTCAAATTTTTATCTAGTAGAATACGAGAGGTAAGTAAGCTGTAAAGAAAAATGAAAATATGAATTCTTTCGCAGGAGGAAATAATGGTGTCAAATATACACCACACTACAATAATGGACCGGACGCCAGCTGATTTGCATAAAAACCGACAACTTGTTTGGGGTGTTTTTCGCGGTGTGACCTGAGACCTTTGCATGTTGTTCCTGGTAAATTCATCTCCGACGCTTACATGAACGTTTTGGACAATCAGGTTTTTCATACGCTCTGGCAATTTTATGGAATGGACGAATGTTAATTCCAGGATGACAACGCTCCGTGTCATGTTACAGCTTCTATCAAGCAGTGGTATCAAGATATGGATGTAAAACGTCTTCCCTGGCCTGCTCAGAGTCCCGACCTAAATCCAATAGAACATTTGTGGGACGTGTTAGAGCGACGCTTACGGACCAGGGAACCCCGTCCGAAATCTAGAGCTGAGCTGGCGACATTCTTGCAGCAGGAATAGAAACAAATATACATAGCTGCGTATCAAAATCTTGTTGAAAGTATGCCCAGAAGGGTTGCTAGTGTAATTGCAGCAGATGAGGGACCACCCTTTCCCCTATACCATCACATCCTGATGTCCGGTGCAATATTGTAGGGTAGTGTATATTTATAAGAATGGAGGGTTTGTTTGAATATTGAATATTTTCAGCCCATTTCAAGTATTCTATCCGTTTTGGACCCTTCTGATACAAAATCCGTCTCATGCGCGTTTAGTGTCTGTCTGAATGTGTGTGCCCATGCTCCATCCAAACGATTGAATATATTTTCATGAAACTTTGCATACGGTGAGTATTTACATTAATTTAGTGACTGAACATGGTTGTGGAAAACTGTTTGTACGTGTTCTTGTTCTATGCTTTGTTTTATGTCTGTGTGTTTGTATAGGTATCACATACAATTCATTCCATACATTTGAATACAATATTCGTTATTTTATACATCGAATTTTGATTTAGTCAATGCAGAATTAAACTTGTATTTGCTTGCATATTTCAATAAGTTTCAAGCTAAAATATCTGAGTAAGTGTACTTAAATAAACCATAATTTGTTAGTTTTAGAAAATCTTGAAAGTATTGTATATTTAGCATTACGTTTACTTGGATTGTTTTACCAGTACTACTGAAAAAGCAATTATTTTTGCCAAATTTTTTTAATGAAATTTCAGCTGAGATACTTTATTTATTTTCAAATATTTGGGACAGACGATATTTTGTAATGAACGGGAACGAAATAGAAACTTGTATTGAATTAACTTTAGTACTTTTAAGTAACTTAACAGTGATATTTACTGTTTGTTTCGCTTGAATATAATTTTACATTTTTTATTTTTGTGCACTTTCGCTAATGGCAACTGTGCGAGAACCAAAGCTAAAAAAGGAATCACGAATTAATATCTTTAGAACAACTTTTTCCCCGTGAACTTTTATTTGTTTTATTTCGCTGTTTTCTGCTGTTCTCGGTTTTAAATATTTATTATTTTAATAAATTACATTTCCTTTTCATCACATGCAACACGATCCCAAAATATACTAATAAAATTGCAGATAAATCAGAAACAAGGAAATTTTAAGAATAATTCTGCCGTTATAAAAGGAATAATAATGTTAAAAAAATTCCGAACTTAATTTATCAAAAGACTCCTTGTCATAATGACAGAAGGTCAACGTGTATTATTTTACGAGTAGAAGCTAAATTTAAACAATTCATAACAGGTGTTAAAAGTTTATTGAAAACACAATGGTTTTATTTAAAAAATCTGTCAAATCAATTTACTATTTTTTAAAACGGAAATAGCTTATCTTTGTAGGTCTGTACTGAAGACAATTTTCAATATAAGATCTTTTATTATTAGACGTGCCACAAAATGTAATTTTCAAGAAAATATGCTTTAGTCTTAAACAACTTAGTGATGACTATCCCTATCAAATTAATATTTCATCCTCCCCTTAAAGATGGTAAAATTTTATAATTCCGTAGTATGCCTGATGCTAGAAAGCCCAAGAAAAAAGTATTGTTTTGTTGACTATGAGTGTGAGAGTACTCATTGTATGTTCGTCATTTTTATTAATTCAGTTGCACATGACAGGAACATAGGAAATGGAACAAAAGAAAACCAAATACACTAAAAATCATCTTTTATATCACCTTTCGTCCTTTTGTGTCCAAAGTAAGTCGTACATAATATAAATATGTCGAAAAGGTCTTAAAATTTAATTTTATTCTACAAATGGCAAAAGTGATTATGTACTCTGATTATTTCTTCAGTGTTTACCAATTCAACCCGAGTATATGTTGGGTAATTTTGCTTGCAATCAATAAAAACGTCTTAACGAAGGAAGCCATATTGTCTCAAACACGATAGCGCATCTGATTTGTTTGTAAAATTGGAATAGTGGATGATATATAAATGGAAGTGAAAGGTATTCCAATAGAATATACTATATTTCTCTTGAGCTGTCCTCACTGTGATACTGAAATTCTAGTTTTTATGAAATGGAAAAAGCAGGTTTTGAAAGTCTAGAAGTACGAATGAAATTACTGTCATTTGCTAGAGCAGATAATGGTGTCAAAGAGTGATTATAACCGTCTAAAGGAAGGAAGCTATATTAACTGTACAGCTAATGCTCCCCTTAACATAAGAATTTATGGAGTTATGATTCGTTGCAAAAAGTATATCATAAAATTTTTTTTTAATGGGTCAGAATTCATGGGCATTTTGTATTTTATTTACTTCCATAGATGGAATAATGTATGAATTCTCAAAGTCAAAAATATTCAAAGGGTATCTGGCTATATTTTATCTTAAGATATCCTCTTTCTGATCCTGAAATTCGATCTTTCGTACGATGGAATAACGTGTTTGTAAGAAGTAAAAATTAGATACCGTTTTCAACATGATTTCTTTACTGTCATTTCTTTATTGTTTATTTTACTGTCAAAAGTGAATATAAGTTTCTAGAGGTCGTGAAGTTAATACTTCTTAGATGTAAACGGGAGACAGTGTAAATTGCATGCCTTAATAATATAAAGAAGTGGTTGAAATACGGTAATCATAAAAAATATCTATCACAGATGGAATATTTAGCTAGGATTAATAAACTGGAGGGTTTCAAATATATGGGGTCAAATTGGAAAGGGTGATAGAGGGACTCCAAATAAAAAGTTTTGACGAAGAAAGTGTTACCGGAATTGCCGCGTTTAGGTGGCAGAGGAAACTTTTCAATCGATGACATTGTTACTCTGACGTAAGACGCCATTCTTCCCAATGATTTTCAACGGTAAACTCCGAATTTGAGTTGCGACGCACGTCGTTAAAAATCTGTACGGGGAATGTCTTATGCCACGGAAACGATGTAATCTAATGATAAAAACAGCGTCCTCTACTATCTAAATATGGCATTTCCCGACATACATTTTTTGAAACAAAAAGTTTATTTTTTGCCCTTCCACCACCCTTTAAAATTTAGCCAAATATTTTCGAACACCGTATAGTAGGGATCAAACTTGAATATTCAGATATTTTGGTTCAGTTAAATAATGATTATACTACTAAGCGACTGGTTTTAAACTGTCAATATCGTTTCTGATCTGATATGCGTCTATGATATAAGTGTTGGCATAGTTGAGGATGGATTGAATTAATAAAACTCGAAGGATATCCACAAAATTTCTTCTTGAAAATCAAGATATTGTGAAAGCGAAAAGCAAGCTTGACAATAGTATACATTTCAAATGAAACTACCCTATTCCTCGTGATTTCCCATACTAGTAAAAATAAGTGAAGTGAGTACAAACGTTCAAAGAAACACTGTAATATTAGCATCATAGTTAATGCTTATTTTTAAATAGAAGTACATGGAGTCACGCCTATGTAAGAGATTATTAAACATGATTACCCAAAGAAACCGGACGCATTAAAAAAATCAAGTATTTATTAATATAAGTTCATACTTTAGTCACCCTCAATGTACTCCCCATTTGCCTCAATACAATGGTCAATACGTTTCTTTCTCAACTGGAAGCCTTTCGTAACCTCCGTCAAAGAGATCCTTCTCAAAGCTTGTGTCATTTTTTTGTATCAGCATCGTCTTGATGTTTGATTTTACCTGCCGTGCTTTTTGGGGGTGAAGGGAACCAGGAGACTTTCTCTGACTGGATTGTTGTTTCGTTTCGGGGTCATACCTGTAGCACGAGCTTTAATCGCCTGTATGAATTTGGAAAAAAGTCTGAGTCAATTTCCAACTGTTCTTTCTGGAATGAATTGAGTCGGGACTGTTTTTGATCAGATGTGAGAACACGAGGCATGAATTTAACTTCTCATTTTCACTTCTTCACACAAAATTTCGCTGCCAAAAACTTCAGAACACCCCAGACAAATCAGAGAGTTTGTCTATGGTTCTCTGTCGGTTTACCATTACCAATTCGCAAATTTGTGGATGTTTTCGTCCATTTTGGAGATTTATCTGACCAAGTTTGATCTTAAATCGACATTTCACCTGTTTTTAAAGCCGGCAAATAACGTGCGTTATTTATAATATAATAAACGTGCGTTATTTTCATTGCACCATCTTTATAAAACTGTCTGTATCATTTAAACCGTTTCAGTACCGGAATTTCCCAATAGAAAATAAAATTTAATTACAGCATGCTGTTCCCAAGTGTCTGATATCATCAAAATCGATGACTATCAAAACTTGCGAATTCCGAAAAGTTTCACTCACTTGCTAAAGGTCAATACCTGACGTTCACCAAGTGGCAGAACCCCGTACTACACAAGCCCCACCCACCAGAGCATCTGGTTTCTTTTGGTCCGTGATAAATTCTAATTTTGCGATACGGCAAGACCCGAATTTACCTTTGTGATCATTATATCAATCAGGAAATTCATTACAACTACAGAAGAGCTGCCAGGGGCTTCTAAATCGGTCGTCATATCACAGAAAGTCGTTAAATAGAGGGTTGCTATGAGATAATTTCAGTGTAAACAAACAAACGAGACGATCTGCGAAGATTTTGCTTCTGCTATCCAAGGCACCTTAACAATACATACCGTGATTCCCTTAATATATGTAGTTTATCTCAGATTTGTCAACATATGGATTTATAAATTGATGTTACCCAAACAAAAATATCATATCAAGAATTTAGAATTTTTACAGGCGAAGTGCTGAAATTGTATTCGGAAAACAAGTCAACTGATATTTTGAACACAAAACCTGCAGGAAACACGTATCGCAGAAGAAACATTACCTCCACATATTTTTAGCTTGGCAGAAAATACCTCTCAAATGGCGAGTCTAATGTAGTATCTTTTTTTTTTCGTTTATATTTATGTTTAAACTAGCTGAATAACCCGGCGTTGCTCGGATTTGAAATATGACCGCGACATTTCCCTGTGTTAACCCAAATACACAAACCCTGTAGAACGTGTTTCCTACCGCGACAGCTGAAATATGAACTCGACATTTTCCTGTATTAACTCAAATATACAAACCCTGTAGAACGTGATTTCTTTTTCATGTCCACTTATTGCAGGAAAACTAACTTTAGATTTTAAAATTGGGGCTTCGAGGGACACTGTTAAGACTACCTGTGTGCCAATTCTCATGGCGACAGATTAGTCTGAAGATAGGAAAGAAATAATCTATGTTTTCCGCAGTGTTCTAAAGTATAAGCGTACCAAATTTCGTGTGTATTGTTCTAACGGTGTTGATTTGTATAGAGAATGTATACAGTGGCTGTTCGCACATTTTTTAGACGATTTTGGTTAGCGGTAATAAAAAATCGTTTGCTGCAAAATAAATAATTGCAGTTGTACTATGTTTTTTAAAGTCAAAATTATCGTCTGTGGCTTGAGAGGTTTGTTTTTATTCAAAATGGAGTTTTTAACGAAGCAGTGGTTCGAAGGCTATATTTATGCTCTTTCCGAAGATAAATATTCATATTCCGTTATCCAAAAACAATGTGAGAGTCATGGTTTTGTGATATCTAAAGCGTCTATAGGTAATATCGTCAACAAGAAAGGAAAAGAACGTCAAATTGTAGCCTCAAGTGGGACTAAAATTCCAAACAAGTATCCAAGGAAGAAACGGACATCTTAGACTATTGCAAAGGTACGTTGTTTAATGTTAAAAGAAAATCCCCCTATTCAAAGGATAGTTGCAAAATCATTAAAATGCTCGGTGTTCACTGTAAACAAAATGATAAACGTTGATTTAATTCTTAAGACAGCGAAAAAACGCAATGTGCATCGTCTTTCTTCAAAGCATATCGCTGAACGCAGAACACGCTGACGAATCCTATATGAGAAACACTTATCCAAAGAAAAATGGAAAACAATTGTCACAATAGATGAATCATGGGTGTATTTAAATCATTGCAGAAAAAAAAGAGCCATTTATTATCATAAAAGGGGAGAAAAAAATTTAAGTACATGGTTCACAGAATCGAAAGAAGGTTTTTCTAAGGGATTCATGACTGTTGCTGGTTTTTCATATAATGACAAGTTAAAAATAAAGAGAGTGGAAATAAATGTCAAGATTAACTCCAAATACTATCAGGAACATATTTTATCGCCAATTTTTCTGAATGAAATACCATAGCTTTACCCACAGTGCCATCAATCTGTGGAACTCCATCAAGACAAAGCTAGCAGTCACACATCAAAATCCACTGTAAATTTCCTAAAAGAAATGGAACAAAAAACCGGTATCAAGGCCATACCCTTCACTGATATCCCTACTAAATATTCCGATGTATCACCTATGGATTTTTGTGCTTTCGGACTTTTAAAATCTGCATTATCCAAACGTCGTCCCACAACCCTTATAGGACTCCGGAAAGCTGTTCAGGAGGAATAGGATAGAATACCTCTTCTGACTCTTTAAAAGGCATTATTATCCTGGAAATTACGGTGTCGAAAGATAGTTCAGAATAAGGGCTATCAAAGAGAACATTTAAAACACAAGAATTTTATGTAATTTAGTTTTGTGAATACAATATACATTGTCTAAAAAATGTGTGAACAGCCTCTGTACACACGCATATACACCCACATTCTTGTTAACATATATAGATATATGGGACTTCCTTTATATCAACGAATATGTTCTGGAGTAAAACCAGTTTATATTCCCTCTAAATCCTTGTTATTTTAAAATCCAGTTATACATGCTTCATAACAAAGAGCATTGTTTATTCGGGACCCTCGCCAACTGAATAATAAAGCGGACAATTAGCAAAGAAAAGAAGGGAATGGATCATTTCAAAATGTAGCAAGAGGTTTAAAAAATTTACAGCTGAGAAATTCAAAAAGGTTTTTAGCTGAAAGAACGTTTTTTTTTCATTCCCGATTTTGCATTCTTTTGAGGAGGGAACAAGCTACTTTGTCAGTGGTCATATGAGGTTTTTATATTTTCATTCTTTTCTCCCGGTGCTACTTTTATTCTCTCTGTTTCTTTCATTCAGCAAATCCTTTATTCTTGTAAGGAGCTTTTGTAGAATCCTTGTTTCCTAAGCATCTGCTGTATGTTTTTCTGTTGGGGTTTCTTACTGAAGGCTTCTCCGGGAAAGAAAATAGTTTTCTCAATGCATGTGATGATGAGAGGCTAAGTTCGGGCTGGATTTTGCTCTGGTTTTGGAGTAAAAAGTCCCGGAAAAGCAGCAGAATACGGGAACAAAATCAAAAATGTCTGAGTACTTGATAAACTGTGTCTTGTGAGGAAGATAATAGATGCTTCTGGTTCTGAGAAATTTTAGTTTAAAGTGATTATCGCGCACTTTTTACTTCAAGCAATTCGCAACTTCCTTTTGAATTTGTCATATGCAATTTTTTTAAAAAACATTTATATTTCACTAAAGTACGTGACACAGCAAATTCGATAGACGAAAATCGACTGAGTTTTTCTATACTAACGAATGGAAACACACAATATCAAATCAACCACTTCAGGTTAGACTACGTACAGGTTACAACCACTATTTGTTTAATAATGTTTAATTTCATCTATGGAGTTGTATTTTATAGCTGAAATTACAATGAAGAACTCGCCTCTCTAATGAAATTCTCCAGCAGTCTTATTTCAGAAGGTTTTGAGAAATCTGGATGATAGAAAAATCAATTTAGAAAGAAAATGTTAACGAACGTGAAGTTAAGCTTATACGTTAAACAATACCTGATATCATTGGTAAATAGGGTATAATTTAACTGAACGTTGAAAACAATCCATTAGAGAACGTGGTGACCTTTGACCATAGTGTAGGACCAAAAGTTTCAATTATTAGGTGTCTCATTCGCTCACCTGTGCAAGTCTTTTCTCTAGTGCAAATCTTGGTTTGATTGGTAGACTATAATACGACGTCTGAGAGTATCCCTTGCATACCTTTTTGGATGGAGACCGAGTGACCTTGCTTGATGCAAATTCAGTATCATCTTTAAGGTTTGGACCCGTTTATACACAGTCCAGTCATATTAATGTGACCACCTGTCAAAAGCCAGAATAACCACCTTTGGCAGAGCGGACCGCTGCGAGACGTGCAGGAAGAGAGTCAATTAGGTTTCTGAAAGTGTTCACTGGGATGTATAGCTATGCCGATTCCAGTGCCGTGGCAAACTGCGCTAGATTACGCGATTGAGGATCCATTGCGTGAACAACCCGATCGAGGTGGTCCCATAGATTCTCGATTGGGTTTAAATCCGGTGAGTTTGCTGGCCAGGGGAGTACGGTAAACTCACCCTGGTGCTCTTCGAACCACGCACATACACTGCGAGCTGTATGACACCTCACATTGTCCTTCTGGTAGATACCATCATTATGAGGAAAAATAATTCGCGTGTAGGGGTGTACATGGTCCGCAAGGACAGATGCGTACTTGTGCTGATCCATCGTGCCTTCCACAATGATGAGTGCACCCAGTGAATGCCAGGAAAACATTAAACAAACCATAATGCTCCCTCCTCCAGACTGGATCCTTCCGGCAATTGTTGCAGGGTGTTTGCTTTCAGACATTTCACGCCGTATACGCCAACTCCATCTGTCCGATGGAGCATAAAACGTGATTCATCATAAAAAGCCACCTGTCGCCACTCTGTGGACGTCCAGTTGCGGTACTGGCGTGCAAATTCCAGCCTTCGTCGCCGATGAACAGCAGTCAGCATAGGTGCATTAACCAGGCGTCTGCTGCGGAGGCCCATGAGCAGCAACGTTCGCTGAACCGTTGTTGAGGATACACTCTTGGCAGCCCCTTGGTTCATCTGGGCGGTCAGTTGCTTAACAGTTGCACGTCTATTCGCCCTAACGCATCTCCGTAGCCTTCGTTTGCTTCTGTCATCTATAGTCCGTGGTGCACCACATGTGCCGCTGATTTTGGATAGTGCCATTTTGTCATGCACGGTATACTTTTACCACGGCGGCACGCGACCAGTTCACAAAATGAGCCGTTTCCAAAATGCTTCCACCCTTGGCCCGAAAGCCAATAATCATGCCCTTTTGGACGTCGGATAAATCGCTTTGTTTCTGCATTACGCCAACGACTGAAATGCTTTCCGATGCCCTAGGACATTCTTTATATACACTCAACTGCAGTGCTGCCACCTGCCTTTTGTGATTGGTTATTTCACGTTGACGTCGAAAGTAGGTGGTGGTCACATTAATGTGACTGGACTGTGTACTTCTGTACTTCGTTTCTGCACCTTGTCGTATGTTCAAGCACATCCGCATAGTACTTGTGAACATACATCCCTATGTATGCAATTCCCAACCGGATATAATCTTTCATTTTGAGCTACTCTTTAGTTTTTACTGGAAGCTAGTTTAGTTTCCACTGCTGTATGTTAATTATGTCTTCTAAACTTTAAAAAAATGATGTTTCAAGAAATATGAGGAAGACGGTATTTCAAACTTTTAACATGTGTTTATGGAAAATGTTTGCTATATTTTACAGTTTAATAATTTACTGAGAATCTTTAAGACACATTGTGAATGTTTTCGGAGGTAATTCTTTACGTACCTCAATCAGTACGGTTAAAGCGGTCGGTAACGCTTAAAAAATAAAATAAACTCAAATCTATCTCATATCGGTCCGATTGGAGTAATATACAATTCAAGTGAGTGTCTGGATGGTTGGTTTGGGTGTTATGGCCCAAGGGTCACATCATTCAAGGTAATTCATGCTCCATCAAACACAAGGCAGACAAAATAAAGATAAGGAGATTAACTCAGAGTGAAAGTTTTACTAACACAAAAGAGAGAAATACAACCAAAGAGTAATTGAACCTGTATCACCTACAGCTAGCAGATTGATTAGAGCCACTGGTTATATTTAGTCATGCTTTATCAAACAGAAGGCAGACAACACAATGTTAAGGACATTAACACAGAAGGAAAGTTTTACTGATACAGAAGAGATAAATACATCCAAGGAGGAATTGAACCTGTACCATCTACAGATCACAGATTGGTTTGAACCACTGGTACACGACGGTCTTCAAATGAACATCTGAGGTAACACAAGGAAACATTTTATTCAGTTCTCTTAAGAATTAAATAATATTGTCTGTCACTAGAGTCTTCTAAACAGAAGGGTTTGAAGCTTTTGACCATAACGTAAATAACTTTCGAATTCTGTATACTGTTTTATATCGTAATCTTCTATTTCCAAACCTAAAAGTACTGAATTTACAAGTAAACATGCGTGATGCAAACTGCTTCTCTCTTCAGGTGGAATTGTTAGAAATATTTAAGAAATATTGTATATGATTTAATAAGATGTTTGTTTTTTAAAGTCTGGGGAATTTTGCTATCCCCACAAAAATTTGCTAAAAATACAACGTTATATGTAGAAGTGTCTCCCCTCCATGAAATAATTTTTAGCAGATAAAGTTGCACGCTTTTTTTATGCTCTCACTAAAAATAAAAAGTACAAGAGTATATTTCTCTTACTCTGAATTTCAATCCACAGCCTATAAGTTACACTAGAATAAACGTGATGTATCTAACTCTCATAATGTATTACGGATTAAAACATATTATATTACACATTTCAAGTTAGTTACTCCAGTATAATCTCGAGAGACACGATATAATTTGTTACAGTCACCAATGCACAGTCAGCCAATCTAAACAGTCAATGGATCTATTGTTACAACATTATCGATGATCTCTGTAAATGATAACAGATAATTATGTAGGTGTTCAAAATGTATCTGTAATCCAATGTAGACTTTGAAAGATCAATTAAATAGACATTCCTGTCTTATAATACTTCATAGATTATTTAAATTGTATTTTAATATTATTCGATTCGTTTGATTTACTTGACATACTCGAATTTTAAAACAATGACAGAAAATTGGATTGGGCTGTAGAACTATGTCTAACTTTACAGAGAGATGAGGCAACTTGTGGCTGACCACCTATGACAAAAATGGATCCAAATTAAAATCCTTATCTCGTTGAAAACACGTGCCGAACATGAATTTTGTAAGCATATTAGTAAACAGCCTGTATTTGAATTCACAAATTGTGCAAACGCTCCAATTATGCAATATTTCTGGGTGTACCACCTTGTTTGACTCAGTCTATATTGGCAACCGCGAACGCGACTTGATTGTGTGTGGTATATTTTCAAAGCTTTTTACGAAATGTATTCAAATTTATGCAGCGGTTTGTGAATATTTCGCAGTAGTTTCATCTGAGCATTCACAAACTGTTCACTTGCAAAGAGATGAATAATTTTGACAATACTTAGATTTATCCCACCTATAGCAACACATTGAGTAATTCACGTATCGATCTTTTTCACAATGTCTGTTCGACAATGTAAGATAATTGTGATGTCATAGACACCTGTTGCGTATAAAAAATTGAATAGACGCTTTGAAACAATTCTTGACTAGTTCATTCCATTTATCCGACCTCGAAGTCGTAGTGCTACACTTCAACTGATGTCTCATTCAGAACTGAGGCCTCTTTTGAAGAATTAACTCTCATTCTTTTATGGTACAACCTGTACCGTTGTGGCCCTTGTGTCACAAAATATAAACTAATTCCACACCCTTTTAAAGATGTTCAAAATATTCATGATAGCATACAAGACATAATGCGTAAAAACTGATAAGCTGAGTACTTAACATTATAAGTGCAAGCAAATATATATCTTCTTCTGGTTAATGAGATTTTAATGAAACGGGTCGACTCACGTTGAGCATGCGCAGAAGTATCCCTTGCATGTATCTATTGATGACAATGTGTTTCGAGAGCAAAAAAAAATTAATCACTTACGACTGCATTGTTTTAATTTTTTCCTACGTTAAAAATAACTTTTCGTGATTAATGATTCTTAAACGATGAAACAATTTTTCATAATTTGGAGATAAAATACTGACACATTGAAATGACTCCAATGTTGTTGAATACATAGTTGCAAATCGTAGAGAAAGGATAAATCATGCACCGACTCAAAATAGTAGTTAAACAAGAATTAGAAGAAAAAAAATCTATTAATTACAAGCTGTGATCATCCATACATTCTAATCACCTAGTAAAACCTTCAATCAGATATAAAAGCATCTTATTATTTTGATTTTTCTATTTCGTAATGAAATAAAATTGATCAGAAGGTTGTCTATTTCAAGATTTCAGAAAACAGCATTTGTCTATCTCTGGGTGTGTTAATAATTTTTACGTATATAAAAAAAGGCATTCACAATTCAACCATACTTTTACAATTATGTTCCTTGATCTTCAAATTAAGTACATGACATTACTTGTTGAATATTATTTGCTGTAAAACTTCCTAAAATTCTGTAAACTCCTCATTCACCGAAAGTTTTTATTCTGAGTAGATCTCTACTCCGTAAAAGTCATCGTTTTCCTTCTTTCACTGGGCCGCAGTGAATTACGGGTTAGCAATTGCTGGGAGGTATTTAAATAAAGTCACACAGGAGCAACAAAATGGGCTGTTGGCGATAGTCAGGATTAAAACTGAAGGGAAAAATTGGAGGACAACACGTAATTTTCAACCATGGTCAGATGACGAGGTCACACCTGAGGTGGCACCCACGCTCCCCAAACTTCCACACCACGCTGAGCGAAGCCGGTTGGTAGACCAATAGGCTAGTGTGACGTCGTGGGTATAGTTTGCGTGGCGAGTGGCTTGAAGATAATTAAAACGACATTTAGAATTACAGCACATTTAATTAATTATAGAAGAATACATATAAGTTAAAACTATTTCGAGTCTAATAGATATTGTACAAATTATGGTTTCAGTCCCGCTGCTTCAAAACGGAGCAGAGTCGTCCTGCGTCCGCTCACGTTTCGGTTTTCCACGATTCTCCTTTTCCTCGAGAGAAGATCCCACACGTTCTTCCGAAGCCGCTATCGCATAAAGAGAAGGGTATACCCCCATCCGGTCATAAACTCATGGACCACCATGAAAGCTGTGGTCAGAGGGACCCCCACGGTGACGTTACACTAGCTATATGAGGGGTGTGTATTCCAAACTGGGTCCAACCAAAGACCGTCTTGCACGCTGGGACTAGTACACTTTAAATCTGCAGTGGCTTCAAATATCCTTACATTGTAATGGTGTGAAAATTTGGTGTTGACTTTCTTGCGTATTGATCTCATCATCTGACCGTGGTTCAGAATTACGAGATGTTATTCTCGGATCTGTCACTACAGGTTTGATCTTGGACCGTCGCCAAGTGTTACACCAGTGCGAAGTTGATTATCTATTTACCTACCTCCGTTTTACAAACTGCTGCATTATATCATCAGAATAATAAACTCTATTACTTCATTGTTCCACTGGTCAAACTGAATAAAATTTTTAAGAAGAGTCAGAAAACTATTGCATTACCCAGCTTATTGTCTTACCAGTGTTGATCAAAAATTAAGTTTTCCAATAATATTGTTTTTCCAGTATATTGCTAAAAAAAACACCATGCAAAAGTATGGCAAGTTGACAGAGTGTGGTGGGAAAAGGTTTATACACAGCCAATGATCACGTAACGTCAGGTTTTAAAAGTTACAAAAATGAATTTTGACCAAAATAAATAAATTTTGTTATGCACCCGTGGAATGACGGACCATTTTCTCTATTTTGTATCTATAAAATTCAAATACCACTCACTCACTGACTGACTCATCACTGTATCTCAAGAACTACAAGTCCTAGGAAGCTGAAATTTTGCAGGGTGTTTCTTCTTATACCGTAGGGGTGCACTAAGAAAGGATTTTGAAAAATTCGAATGCATGTGAACCGTTCGTTGAAAGTGATTTTCTTTTTGTAAAAGCGCTGTAAAATCAACCTTCTGTTTATTAAAAAATTGTTATCGATTGGGTTTAATTTGTCTACTCTGATGACATGTATTTCAACAAAAGCTCTTATTTCACATGCCAATGAATGGAATTTTCTGGAAAAAGTGCCGTTTGCTCCACGCTTAATTAGTAACGAATATTGTAACAATTTAATTTACCATTTTCTCATATTGATGATGAAATTCGAAAATATCGCATACAAGGTGAAAGAATGGCACAATGAAAACATATTCATAGGAAAACTAAGTGCAAGACTATCCACCGAAAATTCGCCATATTTACTGATATTGAATGCACTGGAATATTCGTAGACACTCGAAAACTTAAAATCAACTTTAGCAGAAGTGTGACGAATATGAAATGGATTATATAGTTGGATACAACATATATATATATATATATATATCCATATTTGCGTCCGAAGTAAATTGTAGAAGCAATGGAGAAGTTAAATTGGTATTAATTTTTTCCCGTACACTTAAATGTTGCTAAGATTCTTTTAAGAAAAATAGTTGATAATGACTTTTCAATCAACATTTTATTAATTCAACCCGAGCAAAGCCGGGTCTTTCTGCTAGTATTACATAAAATTTAAAATATCCTGTTTTGAAATCCACAAATGTAAATTACATTATCTGCACTCTGATGCAGCGCATATTCAATCACAATCGGACAGTTTCATTAGTAAAGAGTAGAACGGAATTTTAAGATTCCATTAACAATCATAATTTAATAATTAGGAATTACACAAAAACGCGTAGCCTTCTTTGGTCTGTCGTAATTCCATCAACTTCAATGCATTTTATTCCTTGCACTACTAAAGAGAATGTGAAACACGTCTTGAGAATGAATTGTTTTTCAGAATTTATGTAAAATAAACCACGTTCCCCCTTTAATAAACTCGACTGTGGCTGAAATTATAATTCTCTAAAGACACCAGAGGCGGTCAGATTTTATGTAGCTTTAAGATAGGCGCCAAATTAAGTTTTATGCCATCGGACAATAATCCTTTGAAGCTACGTGTTGTTCTCAATTCTTCAAGTGTCAAGCTGAGTACAGATACTCCATTATTGGTCACTAAACATCGGGAAAAATTAAGAGAACAATAATAATAGGTATAATTGAGAGATCCGTTCATAGTATCTGCTATAAACCTTCTTCATTGCTAATATATTTTGTAAATGAGTGTCGCTATTCACATTTCATAATTTATTTCTATACACTTATAATGAATACAGCATCTACATTCACGTAAACCCCCTCACCTCTAAATGAAATAAAATTATCCAAAAATGTGCAACATCGTTACATTTTGGTAATTCGTATTTTCAGTAAAATACGTTACATACAGACGTTACCTCACTGGCATTCTGAACATCTACTTCAATTCCATCCCATCCTTTCATTCAATAGCTATCCAACAATTTCTGATAATAAGTCTGGTTTTATTCATAATGATTAGGAGAGATAGAAAAAATGAGAACTATGAGCGAATAGGAATTTAAATAATTAGACTCTTAAAAGAGGTAGAGAGTGCCAAAGAAAGTTCGTTTTAAAAACAAAGTGGAGAAGGTAAAAACAGTTATAAAAAGCGAGACAAAAGATGGAGTGGAAACAATAGTGTTAAACAAAAGCTGGAATCAGGAAATGACAGCAGAATAGAAATACATGTATCCAACAAATAAATATAATACTTACAATTTATTAGGAATGATAAGGAGCTGTTTTTAAAACAGTTAGAATATCAGATTGTTGGTCGACTTTTAGTTTTTATGTCTGACTAGAATGTCAAGCCTTCATGCTTGACCTACTTTAACCGTATCTTTGGCAACACGCCAAAATCACGAATCGGAAAACTCATTGATTTGATACTATAGGTAACAATGAGTTACATTGAAATTGTAAGCATTAATTTCAGTTGTTTAGGCTACAGAAACTGCTATATACAGCACGTTGATGATAAATTCTGAGTTTTAATTAATTATGGAACGTCCGACTAGTTTATCTTTTCCTAATCCAACACCCAATCCAATTGCATTTAACCAGTATAATGGAATGGTACTACTTTCATGCACGTTGAACGTTTGTCGCTTTTATTTGTACGTGAAAATATGTTTTCTGGATGTCGTATCAAAATCTTTCATTTGAATGCGTCAATGCAATCTTTAACTTTGTTACGGACTTGGTACCGATGGGTGCTCTTTGTAGTCTATCAAAATAAACTCCATATGGCGTGAAGTAAGGATCGCAATAACTGTTAGGGTTCAATCGATAATTCAGAATACAATGCTCTCACGCAATGGACCGTTGACACAATTTTATTCTTAAATAGCTGAGGTAGTTTAGCACACAACAACATCACAGCTCTTTTCAGCAGCTTGGCTCCTCCCAGACCCCATACAGGACACAAGTCACGCAACAACCAGGAAACAACGTTTTACAATTAAGCTATTAGCTTTCTCTCTCGCTTCACAATATCTCTAAATAATACAACCACAACCTTTGAGTGCATTACACATTTCCTAATAATCTCTATTCGTTGGTTGTAATGAATTCCACAAAGCGCAGTTAGGTGAATTCCTAAGACCAATTCTAAATAAATGGGCCTTGGGGCAATCGTGTGCTGTAGAAAGATGAAATATTATTCAATGTGAAATAGAAGTGGAAGCGCTCTCTTTGATCTTGAATGATATTTAGTCTTGTTATTCGTTGAATGATATTACCAAGGGAGCTTTTTTGAATGATAATAACCAGGGAAGAGGTCTATCACTTTACACCCTATAACCACTTAGAAAACATACATCAATCGAGTTCGTGCTTGCATGTGTAAGTCATTAGTTGTTTGCTTCTTTTTAGTATGGCTTTGATTGTGGCTGTGATTAAAAATTACGTGGTGTTGTCTTCGGATATTTCCCATTAGGATTGATTTCAGACCGTCAAAAATAATCCTTTGTATTGATTGAGTGCGACGTAAATAAAAAACAACAACCTTGATACGTGCTACTGTGTGTGAATGATATATATTGATATTGTGTTGTCCATTACTGATACGATAGTAAGAGTTGAAGAAATTTGACATCTCGATGATGGATTGTCTAGCTTCTTGTCTTTGAATCCTGTCATCGTAGTGAATAGACAATTTGTGGTTACTAGGACAAGTCAAAGGAACTTTTTATATCAAATTTGTCGAAAAAATGATTTTGTACCAATGGAATCCATTGATACAAACAAACATCTTGTTTTCCTGACGAACGTGTTTACCATATATGATTTGAGTTGAAGCATTTCTCGACCAGGCAACATATCGCATCCCGTCAAAAAAAGTGACAAAGTTAAAAAATAAATAAAAATTTTGATATTATGTCATTGAAAAATATATATGAGGTGCCCCAACGTCTTATATTAATATTCTATATAATGTAATAAAAGTTACCACCATAAATACTTACCTAAAAATTATAAGAAGCTTATACTATTTCAATATAAGTTTTATAGTATCCTTTACGTTGATGTATCTCAAATTCTGCAATTTTGAGTTGTGTCACTTTTTTTTTCCAGGATGGGATATGGATGCGTTTTAACGTATGCATATTCTCGCACTGTGATATTGTAAATTTCTTTATAAACTCTTACAAAATAATAGATTTAGATGCAGAGAACAAGCTGAAAGAAATAATTTAACTCAAAACAAAAACAAAATCCAAGCTGTCTAGAAATATTTAGATACGAAAAGCAAAAATCTTCTCACAGAAGAATAAGATTTTATTTTCTGATACGACTTTTAAAATAAATCGACTTAATTCCTTGTACTCAGTAAAGCAAAATACTCTTTATGTTTTGTAGGATAGTGCTTGTTATAAATTTTAGATATGTTTCAAAATTAAATTTACATTCATGCATAGAATAAAACAGAACGTTAAACGAGCTATCTCTACAAGCTTCTTTAGAAAAACCCCAAATAATGCTTTATTAAACACAATTTAAAAGTATGTGGAATCTTTTCACACATGTTCTGTTTTTAGTCATAAAATACGAGACGAAGAAACTGGTCTGAGAAAGAAGAAAATATTTCAAGTCTAGAGAGAGAATAGGAAAAATTTGTAAATATGACTGTGCGGATACTCTTTCTGTGCATGCAAACAAGGACGTGAATAAAAAATAGAAATAATTATATTTCTATGGAAGTGAAAATCTAACTAGTAGTACAGTAAAATGTAACAATTTTGTTAAAATGCAGACATTGCGTTTGGAAGTTTTATTACTGAACACGCTTATAAATTCTCTGCTAGCGTTCTTTCCTGTTTTTAGATAGAAAAATGCCTGAAACAACTATTAACGTTGCAACAATGAATTCAAATTGTTTTCTTCTTATAGTTAGTGTTATATATTTGTTAACTTACCTTTATATATATATATATATATATATATATATATATATATATATATATATATATATATATATATATATATATATATATATATATATATATATATATATATATATATATATATATATATATATATATATATATGAACCTTATATATATATGAACAGTTCTAAGGATATATATATGAACCTTAAATCAACCATGTACGAGTATTAGGCATAGAAGTAGGAAAGATAATGGAAGTGTCTTTACTTTGAACTGTTGAAGCCAAAACCATAACCGCGCCGCCATCTTGGTGCTTTAAAAAAATTGTTCTCGTGCATGTTAATCAACGTGGTTATACCGTTTTTGAACTTACATGGTTTTTTATTGATGATTTTAACCAAATAATTAGCACCATTTTCTTTGTTTTGATTTGAATATGACGTCTTGTGTCGTCTACGGGAGTACAAACCGAAAGACAAAGAAGATCCTTGGAATATCGTTTCATACGTAAGTTTAATTTGACGTATCTTTAGGCTGATAGCTTTTTGACCCGTAACTTCTAAGCGTCCAAGCAGCATCATATTCAAAATTATACGTATTTATAAACACTTAAAGAATTATTTTGAAAAGTTGACTGATTTATCCAAAGATATTATTAATTTTATTTATTAATTAACAGAATTGTACGATTTTGATATTTTAACCTACCAGTTGTAATAAGAGTTAGAAACTGTTTTTTAGGAAAGTTTAACTTTTATTTAATGAAAAAGTATTACAGTCAAATAAACAATAGCGGTAAATAACTAAAAAAGACAGTAACTAAAATAATTTACATTTCAGGTTTCCCAACAACCTAGAACGTAGAGATGCATGGATAAGCAGAGCATAATTTTAAAGCGGTGCATAATAAGAAGTAAAATACCACAAGAAAATAAATATTTAGAATGGATGATTTGGCCAAAAGTGTGTTTTTTTCAATGTATGCAGGAAATCAATAAAATGAATTTTAATGCCTAATTGTGGAAACCAATTGGGATACAATTTATAAAAACAAGAATGAGGAATACAAATTATTACTAGACTATTAGGCACTAGAGAGTAGAAGCTATGTGTGGGATCAGCTAATATAAATTAAAACATCACTGAGAAATTATATTTGTAGGACACCTATAATTTTACTAATCATTGAGTTTTTACCAATTTAAAAGCTGTTTTAAAACATTTTGCATGCCAATGGCAAACAAAAAAAAAACTTGCATTGTTAGTTTTCTGTTCCCTTATTGTAATTATACTATAGCATATTCAATCACATAATTTAAAAGCAATATAACAATATATATCATTTAAAAAACAAAACATTGCTAAAATTCGAAACATTTAATTTATTTAGCATCGCTCAGTTGCAAAATGAATGAACACATCTTAAGAAAAAAATGCACCTTTTAAAAAGTTTTAACAGCGTATGCGTGGCCGCCATCTTGGTGCCTTAAAACCATGGAAATATCGGCTTCAGTTAAACTGGTAGCGAAACATTGTTATGGCACTTCCTTATCTTTCCTACTTCCATATGGTATTAGGTAGTTTTAGAGAAACTGGAATGCATATTGAACATTATGATTACTTGGTTTAATTTACCAGTACTAGTAAAAAAGTAATTATTTTTTTTTTAAATTATCTTGAAGAAAGTTTAACTAATACTTTATTTATCAATTTACGCCTTATTTTTTTCCTGAGAAATACAAACGATTTTTGAATATGCGGGACACAATATTCTGCAATGAACGGGAACTCGTGTTCGCGTTCACATGAAATGATATTTTCTGTTGTTTTTGCTCGGAAATAATATCTGGTACTTTTGTAAATTTTGTCCAAATTTTAGCTGTGAGTTGAAGCAACTACTTGAGAACACGAGATTAAAAAGAATCGTGAATTGATATCGTCAAAACAAATTTTCCCGGATTACTATTTTTTTTCGCTGTAGAAATTTTGTTTTCTTTTGTAAATTGTTTCTTCTGTTGTAAATTTAAAAAGTAGTATTTTTGAATAAATTGCAATTCTTTTCATCTCAAGCAGCACCACCACAAAGTATTCGATTTAAAGTGGTAGGTAAGTCTGAATGAAGAAAATTTTAACTGTAATTTTGCTGTTATTAAAAGAATATTAATGATAGAAATATCCGAACTAGAACATTAAATATACTAAAAATTCAAAATGTTCTTTGTTATGATGACAGAAGTGGCATATTTCATGAGTTGAAGCTATATTTAAGTAACTTTGGTATGTTAAAAGTTTTTTGAAAACAATGATTTAAGTAAAAACTCGGTCAAATCGATTTACCATTTCTTTAAAAATGGTAAAAGGTTACCTTCCCTTTGTCTTCCTTCCTTCCTTCGAATGGAAGCAGACCCCTCCGTACCGAGTTATTGAAAACCCACCTTCCCTTTGTCTGAACTTAAAACATTCAATTTTAAAACAAGTTCTTTTATAATTGCACTCGAACCATAGAATGTAATTTTCAATTAACATTAATATTACTTGGATGCTTTTAATATTTTTAGCAATGATGTATTAGCATAATACAAATGTTTTAAGGGTAACATTTAATTTTTATAAAAATAACATTTCTAAAAATCAAAATTTAATTAAAAATTATGACAGTATGAAGCGTTTCTAACAACACTGATAGCAATTTAAATTTCGCCCCTATTTTGTTGATTTTTGTACCAAACTCTTCGTTTACATTTGGCAAGTGCATTAAACCAAAAAACAATAGGAATAATAATAATACAATCTGAATAATGGATCAAATATGGAAATTATCCACAAAAAAAACTCTGAAAAAGCCTGACTTTATTTCATTAACTTACAAAATTAAAAATTTTATTACATTTACATTTATTTTTTGAGGATCAATGCACAGTACAATGACTAACATTTACGCAAAATATCTAAGAAAATAATAGTTTTTTAGATAGAGTTGTTAAGATAATGGTAAATACAGAAAAACCTCATTTTGAACAAATTGAAAAAGAAAATTTAGTTCCTTCAAAAATAATGTTCTGTACTAAACATACACTAAAAATTTTGTACTTTTGAATGTTTGACCTTCAGCATGTTCATGTTGGTCTTGTCTTAGGTTTTTGGAGGTTCTGCTAAAATGTTTCTTTGGGTTTTTACACAAGGGGGTGATGCTTTCGTAGTCTTATTAATTCTTAAGCTATCGATATCACTTAATCCATCGTAAGTGACATCACCTACTGATAGACCTAAGGCAATGGACACATCAATAAGTCCTTTTAGTCATCATTAAAAACATTAACAGCATCATTTACTCCAAAAGATAGTGTGTTAAAACGCACAAAGTTAAATTTTGGTAATCTCTGCCACACCATATTCTTGAATGATCTATTAGTGTTTTGGGTTTTACCATGTAAACACTTAGAAAGAAGTTCCTTCTTACATAAATCCACGCAAACAGGTTTCACTTTGAAATAATAGGAGGTAGTCCTGGATTATGCATAAATACCACCTATGGGTCTACTAACGATTTTTGGTAACTGCTCCAGCTCATTTTACCCATAGAACATTACTTTTTAATGCCTACTATACTTCAGAAACATGCCTATAAGCTCATTAATCTATATAAATAAGAATGGAGTGTTTGTTTGTACATTCAATATTTTCGACCCATTTCAAGTTTTCTATCCGTTTTGGACCCTTCTGATGCCGAATCCGCCTTTTTCTCGTTTGGTGTCTGTCTGTCTGTCTGTCTGTATGTTGTGCCCTATACACGTCCACGCGGTTTGAGATATTTTCATGAAAATTTCCATACAGTGAGTACTTATCTTCATTTAGTGAGTGGCATTGGTTGCGAAAGTCTGTCTGTCCGTCTTTCTGTTCTATGCTCGATTTTGTGTTTGTGTGTTTGTGTAGACATCACATGAATTGTATTACAGATATTTGATTGCATTGTATTCTATTTTATACATTATCTATTAGTTTAGTGAATGCAATATTAAACATTCCCTTATTGTTATATTTAGTTGAGTTTCATGCTAAAACACCTGAGTAAGTATTCTTAAATCAACCATAATTTGGTAGTTTTGGAAAAATTGGAATGTTTATTGAATACTACGATTACTTCGATTGCTTTACCAGTACTGCTGAAAAAGTAATTATTCTTCAAATTTTTGTTTTTTGTTTTTTATGGAATTTCATCTCTGATACTTCATTTATTTCGAGTCTTATTTTTATTCTTTGCGCAGTGAAAACGATTTCCGAATATGTGGGACAGACGATATTTTTCAATGAAACGATAATGAACAAGATCGCGCGAGCAGTGATATTTTTTCTGGTTCTTTCGCTCTGAATTAATTTCACATATCTAAATTTTATACACTTTTAGTTGTAAATTGTGGCAACTGTGCGAGATCAAGAGATAAAATTGAATCACAAATTAATATCTTTAGAACAATTTTTTGCGACATCTTTTATTTTGTTTTACTTCGCTGTTTCCTGTTTTAAATATTTATTATTTTAATAAATGTGTTTTCCTTCTCATCACACGCAACAGCACCACAAAGTATTAGACTTAAAAATGTTAGGTAAGTCAGTATAAATTTTCAGTAAATTTTAAGTGTAGTTATGCCATTATTGAAAGAATAATGCCGTTATTGAAAGAATAATGCCGTTATTGAAAGAATAATGCCTTTATTTAAACAATAATGCCGTTATTTAAAGAATAATGTCGTTATTGAAAGAATAATAATGTTTAAAAATCCAAACTATAACTTTTTCCTACATTAAAAAATTCGTTGTAGTAATGACAGGAGAAGATTGCAAAATTTTACAATGTCGCATACCGGAGGCAAGAGTGCCACAAGTAAAAAAATATTGTTTTGTTGACTATGAGTGCGAGAGCACTCGCCGTAAATCGTAATTTTAATTAATTGAGTTGCACATGAAAAGAACTTAAGAAAGGGAATTCCAAATCTTCCTATAAATCGTCTTTTATAGTAGTAACCTTAGTATCACCTTTCGTCTTTTTGTAGCTTTGTCATACAGCAATTGTGCGATGTATGTGAAATGTATTACATGAATGGATATGCATATGTAGGATTTGTGTCCAAAGTAAGTTGTAGAAAATATAAAGATGGCGAAAGGTGTTAAAATAAATTTTGATTCTACAAAAAACGTAAGTCATTATATATTTTGATTATCTCTTCAATCTAGAGTAAACGAATTCAAACCGAGTAAGGTCGGGTATTTTGCTAGTCTATATAAATAAGAATGGAGTGTTTGTTTGTACATTCAATATTTTCGACCCATTTCAAGTTTTCTATCCGTTTTGGACCCTTCTGATGCCGAATCCGCCTTTTTCTCGTTTGGTGTCTGTCTGTCTGTCTGTCTGTCTGTCTGTCTGTATGTTGTGCCCTATACACATCCACGCGGTTTAAGATATTTTCATGAAAATTTGCATACAGTGAGTACTTATCTTCATTTAGTGAGTGGCATTGGTTGCAAAAGTCTGTCTGTCCGTCTTTCTGTTCTATGCTCGATTTTGTGTTTGTGTGTTTGTGTAGGCATCACATGAATTCTATTCCAGATATTTGATTGCATTGTATTTTATTTTATACATTATCTATTAGTTTAGTGAATGCAATATTAAACATTTCTTTATTGTTATATTTAGTTGAGTTTCATGCTAAAACACCTGAGTAAGTATACTTAAATCAACCATAATTTGGTAGTTTTGGAAAAATTGGAATGTCTATTGAATATTACGATTACTTCGATTGCTTTACCAGTACTGCTGAAAAAGTAATTATTCTTCAAAATTTTTTTTTTTTTTTTATGGAATTTCATCTCTGATACTTCATTTATTTCGAGTCTTATTTTTATTCTTTGCGCAATGAAAACGATTTCCGAATATTTGGGACAGACGATATTTTTCATTGAAACGAGAATGAACAAGATCGCGCGAGCAGTGATATTTTTTCTGGTTCTTTCGCTCTGAATTAATTTTACATTTCTAAATTTTGTACACTTTTAGTTGTAAGTTGTGGCAACTGTGCGAGATCAAGGGATAAAATGGAATCACAAATTAATATCTTTAGAACAATTTTTTGCGACATCTTTTATTTTGTTTTACTTTGCTGTTTCCTGTTTTAAATATTTATTATTTTAATAAATGTGTTTTCCTTCTCATCACACGCAACAGCACCACAAAGTATTAGACTTAAAAATGTTAGGTAAGTCAGTATAAATTTCCAGTAAATTTTAAGTGTAGTTATGCCGTTATTTAAAGAATAATGCCGTTATTTAAAGAATAATGCCGTTATTTAAAGAATAATGCCGTTATTGAAAGAATAATAATGTTTTTTAATCCAAACTGGAACTTTTTCCACCATTAAAAAATTCGTTATAATAATGACAGGAGAAGATTGCAAAATTTCACAATATCGCATACCGGAGGCAAGAGTGCCACAAATAAAAAAATATTGTTTTGTTGACTATGAGTGCGAGAGCACTCGCCGTAAATCGTAATTTTATTTAATTGAGTTGAACATGAAAAGAACTTACGAAAGGGAATTCAAAATCTTCCTATAAATCGTCTTTTATAGTAGTAACCTTAGTATCACCTTTCGTCATTTTGTAGCTTTGTCATACAGCAATTGTGCGATGTATGTGAAATGTATTACATGAATGGATATGCATGTGTAGGATTTGTGTCCAAAGTAAGTTGTAGAAAATATAAAGATGGCGAAAGATGTTAAAATAAATTTTTATTCTACAAAAAACGTAAGTCATTATATATTTTGATTATCTCTTCAATCTAGAGTAAACCAATTCAAACCGAGTAAGGTCGGGTATTTTGCTAGTTCTTAATAAATCTTAAAACGGTTTTTAGATATTGAAAAATAAATGTTCAACCCACATTTTTAATTAATAAACTCAAATTTTTTTTTTTTTGTAAAAGTTGGGTGTTCAACTAACTTAACACAATTAGTAATGAATATCTGATTAAAATAATTTGCCTTTTTTCACTTAATGATGTCGAAGTTCAAAAATGTCGTAAGCCTATTCAAAAAATATTGATAGGTAAACTATGAGACCGAGAATATTCACCGTAGATTCGTCATGCTTAGGAATTGAGATGAGCAATTTTATAGGATAAGAACTTAAGAAAGGGAATTCCTAATCCTTCTTCAAAATAGTCCTTAGAAGTAACTATAGTTACTTAACTGTCCCATTCCACCATCTGTAGCTTCAGCACAGAGTACTATGTATGTGAAATGTATTATCTATATAAATAAGAATGGAGTGTTTGTTTGTACATTCAATATTTTCGACCCATTTCAAGTTTTCTATCCGTTTTGGACCCTTCTGATGCCGAAGCCGCATTTTTCTCCTTTGGTGTCTGTCTGTCTGTCTGTCTGTCTGTATGTTGTGCCCTATACACGTCCACGCGGTTTAAGATATTTTCATGGAAATTTGCATACAGTGATTACTTATCTTCATTTAGTGAGTGGAATTGGTTGCGAAAGTCTGTCTGTCCGTCTTTCTGTTCTATGCTCGATTTTGTGTTTGTGTGTTTGTGCAGACATCACATGAATTGTATTCCAGATATTTGATCGCATTGTATTTTATTTTATACATTATCTATTAGTTTAGTGAACGCAAGATTAAACTTTTTTTTTTGTTATATTTAGAAGAGTTTCATGCTAAAACACCTGAGTAAGTATACTTAAATCATCCACAATTTCATAGTTTTCGAAAAATTGGAATGTAGTTTGAGTATTACGATTACTTTTATTTGCTTTACCAGTAATGCTGAAAACCAATTATTTTTCAAAAAAATTTTTTTATGGTGAAATTTTAGTTCTGATACTTCATTTATTTCGAGTCTTATTTTTATTCTTGCGCAATGAAAACGATTTCCGAATATTTGGGACAGACGATATTTTTCAACGAAACGAGAATGAACAAGATCGCGCGAGCAGTGATATTTTCTGTTTCTTTCGCTTTGAATTAATTTCACATTTCTAAATTTTGTACCCTTTTTGTTGTAAGTTGTGGCAACTGTGCGAGATCAAGAGATAAAATTGAATCACAAATTAATATCTTTAGAACAATTTTTTACACCATCTTTTATTTTGTTTTATTTCGCTGTTTCCTGTTTTAAATACTTATTATTTTAATAAATGTGTTTTCCTTCTCATCACACGCAACAGCACCACAAAGTATTAGACTTAAAAATGTTGGGTAAGTCAGTAGAAATTTTCTGTAAATTTTAAGTGTAGTTATGCCATTATTTAAAGAATAATGCCGTTATTTAAAGAATAATGCCGTTATTGAAAGAATAATGCCGTTATTGAAAGAATAATGCCGTTAATGAAAGAATAATGGCGTTATTGAATGAATAATAATGTTTAAAAATTCCGAACTAGAACTTTTCAAACATTAAAAAATTCGTTGTCATAATGACGGTATAAGATTGCAAAATTTCACAATGTCGCATACCGGAGGCAAGAGTGCCACAAGTAAAAAAATATTGTTTTGTTATGACTATGAGTGCGAGAGCACTCGCCGTAAATCGTAATTTTAATTAATTGAGTTTAATATGAAAAGAACATAAGAAAGCGAATTCCAAATCTTCCTATAAATCGTCTTTTATAGTAGTAACCTTAATATCACCTTTCGTAATTTTGTAGCTTTGTCATACAGCAATTGTGGGATGTATGTGAAATGTATGACATGAATGGATATGCATGTGTAGGATTTGTGTCCAAAGTAAGTTGTAGAAAATATAAAGATGGCGAAAGGTGTTAAAATAAATTTTTATTCTACAATAAACGTAAGTCATTATATATTTTGATTATCTCTTCAATCTAGAGTAAACCAATTCAAACCGAGCAAGGTCGGGTATTTTGCTAGTATATATATATATATATATATATATATATATATGTGTGTGTGTGTGTGTGTGTGTCTCAAGTAAGTTGCACAAAATATAAAAATGTCGAAAAGATGTTAAAATGTTATTTTACACGCACTTAAATTAATTGACGGGTCTCTAGGAAAGAAGAAAGTGTGATGTGGTTTTTCTGGTCATCTTTTCAACCTATAGTTAACCAACCCAACCCGAAAAAGGTAATTATCGGGGGGTAGTACTACATAATCCTTTCCCTCTCTGATCATCAGGAAAATATGAACCATGTAAAGTCACAGAGTCAAAAAAAAACTAACTCTTTATTCTAGCAATTTTAACAGAAGAGAAAATTGGAAGATGGCGTTTGACAGAAACTAGTCTTCTATAAGTGTATCAAATTTGCATAAGAGGCCGTCTTTATATTAAATGGAGCACCAACTTCATAATTTCAATAAGAAACCCCTATTTACACACACAAAATTTCACACATATTTCAAAATTTTTCAGATACCAATTTCGATGTCATTAGGTCTAACTGTTTCGAAGTTATGAGTACGGAAAGATTAGAGCTCCTAATGTTAAATCGGTTTCTTAGACTTTTATGGATAACTACCTAAGTGATGTATATCTATACCGCTGATATTGTGTACCATATTGCTGTTAAACAACTCAAAAAAAAATCCACCTAATGTTTTTCTAAAAATAGATTTTAGGTGCAGTAATAATAATTAAATTAATGTTTGAAAAAATTATGAATTAGAACCTTATCATATCTTTATAGGAATCTATTCAAAACGACTTCTAGTATGGTCATACAACATTTCAGCTTATTTCGATAGTTAGTTTTTGCGCTACATTAAAATTTAAATTCGGGTAGTGATAACTACAGTTAATCTCAATCTACGAATAGCAACTTTCTGTGGAGTCGATTCCTGTAATTCAGACTAACTTTAGGATTGAATATCTCTGGATAAAAATATATTTAAGTCATGAAATTTTAAAGTTAGACTAATTTAACGATGCAGAATCTGATTATAGCATCAAATATTATGTTTCCACTAGAAAATTTTGTAATTTGTGCAAAATTTGATGTAAAGACGTCGCCTTATGGAATTCTTTCTGGATTTGACTTTGTAGAGGACATTATATTCCCAATTGAATAGTACCTATGTGAATTTGCTTTGCATGAACCGTGCTCGAAATAAAGGAGGTTGTTTGTGCTTTTCCGCTACTATACATGTGCTTCGATATCCTGCTGTTTCTTCTATTGCAATTTGAGAAACATACTGGGAATCTTAAGTCAGTCTTTTGTAATCATCACCCACTGATGGGATTAAAAAAAGCTTTCGGAGACTCTACCATGCGTTTGGTTGTTGTAGTGTTTAAAATGGTAGGTTATAAATTCTTTTTGACGTAGAATATGTCTTATCTTTCGAAACCGGAGTACCCCGCTTAATTTTTAAGTATATGTTTTAAATATAAGTTTTAAGTATTTGATATATGTGCGGTACGATGAGCATTTGACGTGTGAAATTAAAACAGTCTAGAACTCATTTCTTTCACTCGCATTTGCCATATTACTTCACTGACGTATTCTACGCCTAAAGTTAGCCGCCGTGTCAAGACACAACACCGTCCATTTTTTTCCATATCAAGAGATGAAAGTATATTATAACAACTTGGTAAATAGTAACACAAGGTTTGTATACTTTTTGCATTGCTATCACCATTGCCCAAATATGTGGTATTTATGCACAGTGCTTCAAAGCTTCCCGTGCAAGCTTTAAGGGTGCTAAGGTTTTTAAAACTAAAACTTATTCTTGGGTATGTACACTACCCTACAATAATGGACCGGACGTCGGTGGATTTGCATAAAATCCGACTACTTGTTTAAGGTGTTTTTCGTGGTATGGCCTAGGACCTTTGCATGTTGTTCCTGGTAAATCGAACGCCAACACCTGCGCGAACATTTTGGACTATCAGGTACTTCCTACACTCTAACAATTTTATGGAACGGACGAATGTTACTTCCAGGACGACAACGCTCCATGTCATGTTGTAGCCTGTGTAAAGCAGTGATATTATGATATGGTTGTAAAACAAAACGTCTTCCCTGGACAGCTTAGAGTCCCGACCTAAACCCCATAGAACAACTGAGAGACAAGTTAGAGAGACGCTTATGGACCAGGGAACCACGTCCGAAATCTACAGCTGAGCTGGCGACATTCTTGCAGTAGGAATGGACACAAATACCCATAGCTGTGTATCAAAGCCTTGTTGAAAGTATATCCAGAAGGGTTGCTAGTGTAATTGCAGCACGTCATACCATCACATCTTGCTGTCAGGTCCATTATTGTAGGGTAGTGTATGTTTGCAATCAATGTCTGGTTTTTAATAGAAGACGCTATTTGGTAGTGCAGCAGTTTCTCACTTTGCACCATAATCATTTTAGACCCAAACATCGTATGACAGAAATTCTGATAAAGCTAACATTCACCGAAAATATGAAGAATAAAGCAGAAGTGGACAAGGCGCTCTGAGATTGTATTGTGAAGGGTACCTCAAGAGATGTTCGCAAAATCGTCTACCGGTTGCACTGTTTGTATGAAACTGGAACTCTCTCCGAGAACACGCACGAACACGCACGGTCAGTGGCTGTAGTTTAATTTTGTAAAATTAATGCAGGTGAAAAAATATATTCCACACACTCATTATCCTACATTTTGGCACTTTAGTACCCTCTACCCCACCCAGATGGCGCTTGCGAACATACGATGCATGAATGTATGAAGAGTATATGATACGGTTTAATTTGCTTTTTTACTAGTGATGGGCAGAATCGAGTACTTTTGAGCATAGAATACTTAGTATTCGAGTACTTTCAAGTATCGAGTACTATTCGAATACACGAAAAAAACGATTAATCGATATAAGAATCTGAGAATTACGATATATTGCTCTTATTTGTTAAAAAACGTAATATGTCATGTGCTACTTGGTATAGTGGTTAGAAGCACGGAATTAGAGTAAGATGGTACCTGGTTCGTTTCCGGATCTAGATCTGTGCTTCCTTAAGCAAAATTTAAAAAAAAATCGAATTAGTTTGATTTCTTTTTTGCTTAATAAAAGGATTAGGTTTTTTTTTCTCACAAAACTCTGAATGTTTTCTAAATTTTAGGTTTGAACTTAAGTTTTTTCCGAATTATTAATATAAATTTTTAAAAATTTGGTAAGTATGAAAATTACTATTAGTTCTCTTTTTGAACTTGTTGCAAAACAACTGTATTTTGAAAAACAAAAACACAATTTACAAATTGCCGAATTTTTAAAATTTTTACCTCGATTTTACAAATTATTTTAAAATTTAAGTTTTTGCATTTTATGGATTTGGTTTTCTACCATAATTTGAGGAAATAATCACTCAACAGGAAACAAGACAGAATTTTATTTTGAAGGGAACCCCAAACATAAGAATAAAAATTATTTTTCTACAAAACTCTAAAAATATTTTAAAAGATGTATGAGTGTTACTTTTAATACCAGGATATGAAACTTTAAAATTATTTCTGTAAACTAATCCTTATTCCAATCCCTTAGTTCAATTCTTAATTTTTTTTAATATGGTATATTCACAATTAATAAGATTAAAATATATTTGTTGAAGTTCAGACAGTTAAATTAATACATATTACACTTGCACTGAACTAGTATAAATTTGTAATTCCAATATTTAGGTAGTAATATTGATAACGATATACATATTAAATTTTTAACATTTTAGTATTTTTGCTTCACATACTGAGCAATATAGGGCTCTTATAATGAAAAAATAGGAGGGCATTTATCATCGTTTCATAAACTTATTTCATAGTTCAGAAACCTGTTCGTTGAGACGTTGAGAATTAAACTAATATAGGACTTTATTTCTAGTCCTCTCCTACAAGTTCTCATAATGGCTTTATTTTACTCACATGCTTTCTTTGAATATTATTTCAAATAAGTCACAGTAATACTCCCAAGTGCTGTGCTGCATTCGCATTAACCGTCCTGGTGGTCATGTTCGATGAGGTTTGTTTCATTAGCAAAACTGACGGTATCTTGATGTACGATATATCTCATAACTAGAGGGAAACTGACCCAATCTTCATCTTGTAATCAGAAAATGGACTACATGTTGATATTTTTCGTTGAAACCACTAGGGGGGGTTAAACAGAATTCTTATTAAATTTGAAATTTTTAGAAACTTTAAAGCTTATTATTGTGAACTTAATGTTTCTTAACTAAATTAATTTCAAATTTTTAAAATACCATTTGGTGTTAAATTTTGAGTAAAATTTTTTATTCCAGTCAATTGAATAAAAACACCCAAGCTTGTAAAATCCGTATATTTTAATTGGATTTGATTAAGTGTAACGAACCATAAATTAGTAATTATTTGTTAAACCCACTGATCTCAAGACCATATCATCAACGACTCAACACTACTGAGTATCAGTACAATAACCAACCAATTAATGTAAATGCCGAGAATGGAACAAGTATTGTTCAGGGGATGTTTCTTCTGGTGTCTCATTTCTCTCTCTTCCAAGGAAGGCACTTTGGACACAATCGTCTTGTTCGAGAATTTTACTGCTACTAACGATACGCACTAATATTACATAACAGGGCACCATTTATAGGCAACGCCATTTACATTTATAATAAGTATATTTCAGGACTGAATACACCAATTTGATGTTTTGAAAGCTATTACAATTATATTCTGTAGCTTATAACATGTAGTAAAATGAACGACTCCATTTCCACATCCCCCACGAGGTAGGAATCATGATGCACTTTTTTTTATAGAGGTATCGCCAAAAGCTCTAATCCTCTTCAGCAGAGGTTCTCACCTCTAAATTTAATAACCAGTTTACGATGTAAACTGATTTTTCCGAAAGGAACCCTATATATAGAATGCATGAAAAATTTAATTTAAAATTAGGAAAACTGCAAACATTTAAATTATTTAACAAACTTTAAGGAGGGGAAACACAGCAAAGATCAAGCTAGAGAGGAAAACCACTGCTCTTCTTCAGATTCCAAATGCCTAAAAGAAAAGAGAAAGCCAACATAAAAACATGTGTGCCGAACTTAGCCACCACTACACAAATTTACTTACATTTACTAGTACATAACTAGCAGTGTAACCCATCTTTACTTTTAAGTACTTTTGGTAGATACAAGCTGCTAAACATATAATGTTTGAATACAGTTCGCTATCGGAATTTTTCAAGCAATTTAATGACTGATTGTCAGGACGTAAATGAAACCATGTATCTTCTTGGCCTCGATGGTGGACACATCTAATCTCACTTCTAATTTAAGAGCCTGAGTTGTCTCTAAGATTCAGTTTTTCTGGTCCTTTTTAAGGCATCACATCAATCCTTTTTCTCTGAATTGAGTTATACGAGAGTTCAGATCAAGAATGGAAATTAATGCAATGGGATTTTGCATGTTGTTTTGTGCGTTGAAATGTCTCTGGATAAGTGTTAGAACAGGAAACTGCAGAAAAAGCATGTGCAATGGCATTTACTGTCAACAGGCTCCGAGATATGTTGCTCATTTGCTTCAACGAAGGAGATCGAATGTAATATCATTGCCTTCCGACATCTGTCCCATAAATGTTTAGGAGCAGCAGATGTTAGGTTAGTAGTATATTTTTGCCAAGATTCCCTTAGGCCTTTGTGTCGCACTCTTCGAGCATTGACTTTCACTCGTTACTGCATAAATACGAGCACTTTAGGCGCTGAACATCACTTCTTACTTCAGCGATCTAATGTATATCATGATTACCTTGTCTCATATAGAACTCTTTGTCATAAGTTTCGTTGTAATATGAACACTTACGTTTTTGTTCTTTTAAACCTGATCTGGATGACTCAGTTTATATATCTTGGATAGATTCAAATATATCTTGGTAATGGTAATTTTAGTTAACGTCGTACTAGAGCAACACAACGGGCTATTGACGACGGTCCGGGATCAGTCCCCTAAGGGAAAGATCCATGGACAACACTTCGTGATTTTGAACCACGGTCAGATGACGAAGCAACGCTTGAGCTGTCACCCCACTCTCCAAACTTCTACACCAACCCAACGTGAAGACTTTCAGTCACGACAGATTTAAGGTGCACCAGCTGCCTCTACACCATATGCTTACGAACATCCATGCCGAGACCCGGATTCGAACCAGGAACCTTCAGATCTAGTAACACACGATGACATGCAAAACAGGGAAGCATATCGAAAACAATATACAAATTATAAAGATAAAGCAGTTGAAACTAATTCAAGAGTTTTATAGGATTATACTAGATATTAGAATCAATTAAATTTTAGAAACATTAATTTAAAACATTTATAAAAACAAACAAGAACTGAAAGCAACACAACATTTACTCTTATGCAAGAAAGAACCCAATATACAAGTGATAAAGCACTTGTAACTAATTTAAAAGTTTTACAGAATATTCTAGATTTTATAATTAGTTAAATTTTTGAAGAATTATTTTTAACATTTATCAAAAGTAAACAAGAAATGAAAGAAACAGTTAAAACTTAATAATGACCCCAAGTAACTTTGTTAAGACTAATACTATCTCTTAAGAGAAGAAATAATCTAGAAATTTAAGAAACGTAATAGTACTGATAATACTTAAGTGATTTTCCTAACCGACAGCAAATTGTTCTTGTAGAAAATAAAGGGCATAGTGTACTTTACTGATAATCCAGTCTGTCTACTCGGGAAATTGCTTCCATAAAATTTCAAATCCAATTTCTTAATCGATGGAACTTTTCAGTGTTTCATGCAGCACATATATTTTCAAGATAGCATGTAAAAATTGGGAATTTGTAGCCATTTACTCTGGTCAGATACTTTGAAGAAAATAACAGCCATCTCAAGAATGAAATACTAACGTTATTTTACTTGAAGAAACAGAAAAGCATTTTGAGCATAAAAGTATCTTATTTGTTTAGATATTTTTAATGCCAAAAATAAAGCTTGAAAATTAAAATTTAAAAAAATTGATAAATTGAAACAAAATTTTCAACAATAAAATGCAAACCCGACGTCTTTTGCAAATAAATCCAATCTCTAAATCGATGGAATTTTTCGACGCTTCATTCATCACGTGCATTTTCAAGAGTTATAAAATTGGGAAATGCAAAATCGAGACAAGAAAAATAAAACTAACTGCACGGATAATCCATACATTTACAATATGACACTTCTACTACTTAATAATACGATAAATTCTCAGGTGTTCGAATACGCAGCTACATACTTTTGAAATTCGAACAGCCAGCATGAGTATTCTTGTATTCGAATACCTTGGATGAGTACTTACTGCTTTGGAAGAGTAACTACTTTGGAAGAGTAACTACTTTGGAAGAGTAACTACTTTGGAAGAGTAACTACTTTGTATGAGTACTACTACTAGAGTACTTCCGGTATTCAAATGAATACTCTTGTAACCGATACCTAGGATGAATATAACAGCAACTACTTTAGTTCTTCCGGTATTCATGAATACTTCCTGTATTCTCATATGAATACTTCCGGTACTCACATAAAAGTATCGAGTACAGCGGTTACTTTTGAGTATCGAATACATGAGTACTTTTGTACTCGAATACTCCCATCACTATTTTTTACCACCGTTTGTTCCAGAAATTTGGAAAGATCCGCATGCCAAGATTCATTCGTTTTGAATGTTTTTGATCAGCGTTGAAAATTTTGAAAAACTGCAGTGCAACGCTCTCCGCATAGGTTAGGATTCTATTTCTCTCTTATGTGTCATTAAAACTTTCTTTGCATGTATGTCCATTTATTTGATGCTGTTTGCGTACCTCGATCAAATATGACTCTTCTGTTATAAGATCTGAAATCAACCAATCCACCGCATAGGTTACGCAGTGTAGGTTCGATTTCTCTAACTACGCTGAGTGTATTTATAACTTTTTTGTCAATAACATTTTCCTTGTTTCCTTGTCCATTTTCATGATGTAATTATTTGGCTCAGCTTGGACAGATCTGTCGCCTTTGCTCCATAAGAAACGCTAATCAACCACATGGCTTAGTACCATATCGGTCGTACGGAAAGTTTCTTGCAATGTAATATAATATGTCCACTGTGCAAAAAATAAAGTGACTGTAATTTTAAGTTGTAAAATTAGGTCTGGTAAAAATGTATTCTACACTCTCGAAGTCTTACATTTTTGCACATTGGCACCCTCTACCCATCCCAAATGGCGCTTGTCGGTAACTAATGTCTTATTTGGTAAAACTCAATTTGAATAATAGCTTAATACCATGATGATTTATCACTAGAACGTCCGCCATTGTGGTTACCCTTAAACGTCCGCCGGTATCATTTCGACACCGGTAAATGAATCGCTTAAAATAATTGGAATAACTAAATATTACAAAGACTACTATTCAGTTGAATTAACTTTTTAAGATTATTTCATGAAATCTACATAGAATAGGACCCTGTATATCAGAAAAATGCAGAGAAAAAAAATATTAATATTATAAACTAGAATTAAAGCAATAGCAGTATTAAAGATAAGAGACAAAATCTTAATTTTTATCTTTATAATAATTGTTGATAGATTGTTATGGTTCTCACTAGGCTTGTAATTGACAATTGTCAATAAATCTCATAAACTTCCGAAATCATAGCAAATTTGTTGGTTTGAATTATCTGAGAGTGTGTATTTTAAATTAAGGAATACAGTTCATTGTGGCACCACAACTCCGGAGCATATAATATCACTAGAAAAGCACATAATTCATCAATGGATACAAGCCAGCTGATATCGTTCAAAACTCTTCTAGTTTCAACATTTGTGTATTTCCTTGTGTTCTAAATATGCATCTGTCAATGAAAAGTACCCACGAACTCGTGAAGCATTCATTGACGTTTTTGTTTCGCAAAATTAGTTGGACCACTACTTTGACGTAAAGAATTTCTAGCCGCAAATCTGCCAGTGACATTGCCATAATGTGGTATGCCTCCTTTTCCAACCCTAGCGAATATATATGCAGATTAGTTGGAATATTGTAAGTTTCATCTGCACTTTCTTCAGATTCTTCACACTCACTTTCATGCAAAATCGGTGCTGGCATCGGAATCTAAATCCGAACAAGAGAGCTCCCTACCATCTGATTCATTTTCATCTAGTTCTCGCAACACATTAGCTATTTCTCCAATACTTTCACCTTTCCTGCGAACCATCGTTTTCCTGTCTGCACTACACATGGTTCGAAAATAGTATCTGTTTATTTTATAAGCAGATAAACAAATGTAATCGACAAAACATTAATCACGCAATTATAATTTATTCGTTTCTGTTATTAACATAACATTATGTTCAAGGTCAAACAGATGTGCGGTAATTATTTGGTTTTTGTTACTAATGTTTGCTACTCAATGATCTCTATTTAGAAAGATAAATTCGCTTGGTGTCTAAACGACACCAGCGGACGTTCTAGGTAAATTCAGCTGTAAGAGATAAAAAATATCATCTCGACCCACAAAATTTCTACAGCTTATTCATCTAGGAAAATTATTAAAAGTCACCAAAAATTTTCAAATTCGATACACAAATGCGGAAAGAAGAACAAAATAAACAGGCTCCGCTGTCGAACCGACACCGACGGACGTTCGAGTGTTATCTCAACATCAGCTTAACACAATGATGATTCATTTCAACATTATTTAATAATTTAACAACTTGTGCTTTCATGAGAAGGTCAGTCTAAGACTAGACACGATTTGTATATTATGTTCTTAATGAGAATGACTCACTTAAAACCAAGTGCCTAATAATACAAAAAAATACTATAGTTTGTAACGAAGGTCATTAACTGTTTATAACTACAAGTATACAGGTGGAGGACAAAATAATACGAACACCTGTGAAATAATGAAAAATCTTTATTAATAGGGGGTTGGACCACCCTTTGACTGAAGTACAGATTTAATTCGACGTGGGATAGATGCATAAAGGTCATGGACAATATTTAAAGGAATATTAAGCCATTCCTACTGCAGAACGGTCTCTAGTTCCGAAAGGAGATCGGGAACGAAGTTTGGACTCCAAATATTCCCATAAATGTTCAATAATATTCAAGTCCCGAGACTGAGGGGGCCAGGCAAGATGTTCAACTTCATCGCATGCTCTTCGAACCATTTTTGAACACACCTACAGTGTGGATAGGGGCGTTGTCGTCTTTAAAAAGCGGTCGCTGTCCAGGGAATACAGTCTGGACAAAAGGATGGACATGATCCCCTATAATGCTTAGATAGTGATTGGATGTGATCCTCCCATGCATAATAACACGTGGCCCAAGACCGCGCCAAGATATCGCAACCCATACGATAATGGAGCCATCCCCATGCTTCACAGTCGGCAAGAGGCATTCAGGAATAAACGCTTCTCTGGGCGTTCTTCAGACATAAACGCGTCCGGTCTGAAATAGGGTGAATGACGAATTATCTGGCCATATTACCTGTTGCCACTGCTGTGGGGACCAGGTTTTGTGATCTCTGCACCATTGGCGTCGCTTGAAAGCATTAGTTGCTGTCACCAAGGGTTTACGAATTGCTACTCTGCCATAAATGTTCGCAGCATGAAGTTCCCTTTTGACAGTTTTTGTTGAAACGGGATCCTGGAGATGACTGTTCATTTCGGATGTTATCTCGGATAACGATTGCTTGTGCTTTCGGGCTTCTATGCGATTTAAGACCCGTCTATCCCTATCAGCAAGCTTTGACTTTCGGCCACTGTTGTGCTTTGAAGACTTCGTCTTACCCTCTTTCGTGTACGCTGTCATAACGGCTGATACCGTACCCCTTGCAAACCCCAAAAGGTTAGCTGTTTCCGTAACCGATACTCCACCTAAACGCGCTCCAACAATCATTCCTCTTTGGAACTCTGACAGGTCTGACATTTCAACTTATCACAGACAGTTCGATAGACGCATGCAACGCAGGTGACTACTGTTGAGAGACTGATACCTTCGTCTTCATACCCCCTAGGTGGCTGACTTCTGTTGCAGGTGGCGCGGCTGTACACAGGTGTGTTGTTGTTGTTACTTATCCCCACTGGTCTAGCGAAGCTAGACCAGGTCCATGAGTCCATCCACCCTCAGGAAGTCGAAGAACAAGACCGGGTCGCGCAGGAAATCCTCTTTCTCAAACTGCACGCAGCTAAGGAGGTGAGTCGGGCTAGCTTCACTGGAGAAACACTTATTGCAAGTGGGGTAGATCCTTCGCTTGTGTTCACACCTCATACACTTTAGGTGACCACTGATGAATCTTGTGTACGCAGTCTGATCACCTCTATCACCCCTGAAGGTCAAAGCGCGACCCGGCTTTCCCCCAGAGTACCAGGTATTTACTGGGGGAACATTCCAGTCCAGCTGTGCACACTTCTTTCTAATGGAGTGAATTTCCGAGGATGTAAGTGTCAAGTTTTCCAGAAGGGGTTCTTGTGTGCCAAGTTTTGCCAGTGAGTCAGCAATCTCATTGCCATAAAGTCCCACATGGGATGGAATCCACTGCAGGTAAATATCTCGCTTTTCGGAAAGTTTAGACAGACGTTGTAAGATTGCCGTTCCAGCCCTATCACCCACACTGGGCCATGCACTCAAATATTGGATAGAACTTCTAGTATCCATAAGGATCCAGATGGGGTCTAAGTGCGAGTCCTCTTCAATTGCATTCAGTCCCGCCTCGATAGCCAGAAGCTCCGATCGGAAAACAGAACAGTAATTTGGGTTTCTCATTTTTATGTTTACATCGCCATCGGGTCTCTTGATGTATACTCCACTTCCAGTACAATTCTGCTCATCTCTGCTACCATCTGTATAAACCCGGATGCCCTCCTCTGGGATGTTGTTTATAATCTCGAGAGCCAGCTGTTGTAGCAATTCAGGAACGTCCGAAGTTTTATTTGTGCTTAATGCGGACAAAAGTGCACTCTCGGAATCCCTCGCGAGGGATCGACGTAAGTCTTAAGGGAATGGTGCTCGACATCTTGATAGACTGCATTTAGGGAGATTGCACGTGAAAAAGGGCTGTCTCTTTTTAGTCTCTGGTTATTGGTCCAATGTAAGAGGTAATCAGCAGTTCTGTGTTGGGTCCCATAACTAAGTAGTTTACTAAAATACACAGGTGTTCGTATTATTATGTCCTCCATCTGTACTATCGCTCCACTTGATACACAACAACTGTAGTAATTTAAACTACTTTCTACTTTTCAGCTATCAAACCTTCTACGGACTTTCTGCAGTCATCATCTTTGTAAATGAACCACTCTAAGTTTAGGAACTTTAATCATAAGTAATACATGAAGCAGGGAGTTGATCTTGGATTTACTATTCCGGAAGCAATAACGCAGTAATTAAAAACAACCAATACGGCAGGTGTCGTGATGGATTGTGCTTCACTTAAAACCTAACAAGTCGTTTGTTGCATCAACTCTAAATTAGAAAATCGCAGCAAATGAGATTTCTCAGTTAAGAGCCTCTATAAGTATTACCGGTCTACAGTTTCCAATTGACTCCCTAGCACTCTCATTCTCTCTTTATCCTCTATAAATGTGTGCTCCTATAACCCTTAAGAGCAACCCTTTTGAGACTAAAGCAGCAAACCACAGCACCATACCCGGACCTTCGAACTGGTATGAAGCTGCACTACTTAATTAAATTAAAATCTGAAATCCATAAGATATGAAGTAGCGCTTTAACCCTTTCGGTAGTTTAAATTCGGGTCAAAAAATGCCATGTACTTTTCAGCCTGTGGTACAAAAACCTGTTCCTAACTGCTATATGTTTGGACAAGGGGAAATTTGTTTTATCTACTGGACTCTTCATTCCCCTTGAAATAACAGGGCAGTTTTGTCTCGACGAGGCATTTTGTCATTAGCAAACTTGGCCAGACCTTTGATGACATATCTCATAAAAACACTTGGAGGGTTAAGATTCCCAAACTTAATGTCTAAGCACAACAATAGCATTCCAGACACAGCCTATGCAAAACCTGTCCCAAACTGCTATCTGTTTTGCGCAAGTTTGCAATTTGTTTTTCCTACTTGAACCTTCATTCCTCTGGGAGTAACAGGGCAGTTTGTTTCGACGAGGTATTTTGTCACTAGCAAAAGTGACCAGACCTTGGACGATATATCTCGTCAAAATCCTTGAAAGGTTATACTTCCTAATCTCAAGGTGTATAAATAAAACCACAGCACTCCAAAACCTAACTCAAAACAAGCTAATAATTCCATTTTATATTAAAAATTTGACAAAGCAAAATGCCTAATTAATATAAAACGTCTAGTACTTACTACTAATGCGACCGTAGTTGTACTTTACCCTTCCCCTCCTACCATTTCTTTCGAAGTGTGATCAGGTCCTCCGCTTCGTAGACCTCGCCTACTGACCATAGTAATACTTGCTTAAAGAATTTGTCCCATCCTTCACCTTCTCTACTTGCAGGTTCGTATATATACTTGAAAAAACTTCAGGGAACTCATAATAGCTATCTACGAGCACAAAAACTTCTGGACATTGGTTCATATACGTTACTTTTTTTTTTACTTACGCCGACCCATCGAAGCGACACGTCGTCCATATCTCTCTGACCACTAATCCTCGTTTTCCCAATCTCATAGATGGTTAGAGAGAGAGGGAAAGGGAATATCAGAGTATTAGAACTACAGCCTTATATCCTTGCCCCGAAATAAATTGTAAATATAAGTACCTGAAATAAGTATATTATCATACACACTGTCTGTTACATAAGTATCTGGATGCATTAGGAACTTTGAAAATCTGCATATATGTCGTTCTTTTATACTAAAAAGGAAAGAGCTTAAAAAAGCTTCTCACTAAAAACTATTTCCAGACATGACAGCTCGGGATTTCATTACTTTACCATACCAGCATCATATTTTGCATCTTTCGAAAGCAGTATCACTTGTAGTTTTTCTCTTTTCGGTAGTAAAACCATATTCTCATGATATCAGAAAGAAAATACCAGACATAACAGAATCTGATATGGTGCGTCTATAGAAAAACAATAATTCTGTAAAACCGATACACGTGTCTCCCCTTTTCCTTCACCGGTGACCAAGAATGTCCCCCCTTTCCGTTCCATCCCAAGTCGCTTCTCCCGTGTTTTCCACGCCCTTTTTGCCTAAACAAAACACAGTTTGGTATTTTGAGACGTGCGGTCCTCTGTTTCCCTTTTGTTTATTTATTCGCGTTCTTTTTTCGAGCATCCCATCCCCTTATCTCACCACAACCGATGTCTCCTTTGATATTCCGATCACGCCATATTAACGGTATCGCATTCGAGGCACGTTGGACGTTCTCCGAAGAAAAACGAAAAAAAATCACATAATTTTGAACCGTCTTTGGCAGCATGCTGTGTTTTTTTTTTACCTCTTTCCCATCGAGGAAGTGGCCCAGGCGACAGTCCTCCTGCGCAACGTTTTTATTCCTACCGCTCACAGAAACGAATACGAATTTTTTTAAGATCTGAAGATCCGCTGCATCAATAAGGCATGGACATGTTGATTTATTGGACGGTCTGGGTGGACTCCGGATTACATTTCTCCTTGTTTGTCGAGAATTGGAGAGAGAGAGAGAGGGGTCTGGAGTTGGATGGTTGTTGGTGGGCGATTGATATTGGATCTTAGTTCCATCTCAACAACATTATAATTTCATGGCATATTCCTTTGACGACCTGGATGGGGTGGAATTTCGTTAGGTGTCTGCAACGTGTCCAGAATTTTTGTAGGAGTTTTGATAGGTTCTGTAAATTGTTTCTCTATCGGATACCATTTTGACATCTCAACTATGCGAAGGAATGGAGCTTACGCAGAAGGGGCTACTTAATTGGACTTTGAGTTCTATGACGTAAGATGAAAGAGCGGACAATCTTTTCCAAATGCAAGAATATAAAAACTAAACAGCGTAAAGCACCCATAAGTTAAGGGTTAAGGCCGAAAAATCCTACAGATAAGACATGAGTAAGACGCACAAATTTAATAAAAAACTTTAAAAGTTCGTAAAGTAGACTAAAGAACTAAAAAGAGAGATTCGAAAGTGGTAAGAAAAAAAAAAAAATTAATTTTTCCGAAAGTATTTGAATAGGGATTATAAAAATCAAACATTGTAAATTTAAAATTGTACTGTTTGATGACAAAGGACAAGAAAAGGGCGCAAACGTTGGGACAATGAATTGAAACAGGAGGATAGTATTCCACTAAGCAGCGATGTTTCTGAACGTCAGAGGATTTCGTTCTGCCTCTTTGAACTTGTATGCATTTGAACTAAATGAATATAAAAGAAAATATTTCGATTCGTCGAGTCCAAGTGTACAGTCCGGTGCCAAGCACCCTTAATGTCTATGCTTAAGACATTGACAGCTGTCAACTTGTGTACGACCATTTGGAGGGGTGTCGTGAAGAACCAACGGGGTGTTTTGGAGAGAGAAGCGAGAGTGGACAGAATAGGGGGATGCCTTGCGTAGGCGTTTTGCTCGTACACAATAGCTCTTCTGTAAACTAATAATTTAAATTTAAACTATCCAGTATCTTGAAACTTTTCTGTAAATTTATAGCTAATTTGTAAATAAACCTTAATTAAAATTGCTCCGTTCCTGTTTTAATTGAGCCTGTATTCAATGATTCCTTCAACATACCGCAAAATGACCTCAGCGTGTTGATCCGAGTACATTTGAAGGAAGTACGGAAGGAGAATTCAACTCCAAGCTCGAGCACTCTCCTTGGGTTGTGTAATTTTAATTAACGTCGTACTAGAGCAACACATCGGGCTATTAACGACGATCTGGGATCAATCCTCTAAGGGAAAGATCCGAAGACAACACAAAGTAATTTTGAATTACGGAGAACAACCAAGTTTGCGGTCAGATGACGAGGCAACACCTGTGCTGGCACCCCACGTCATCCCAACGCGAGGATTTTTGGCCACGACAGATTTAAGGTGCATCAGCCTCCTCTACACCATACGCTTACAAATATCCATGTACTGACTCGGATTCGAACCAGGAATTTAGATTAGTAGATTCCGATCTAGAGGCTAACACCTCAACCACCAGACTGGTTGGTCGGTGAACTCTTCTTGGGTGGTGAGTATTGAAAGAATAGGCAATTAAAATGTATTGAACAGTAAAAGGAGTCAGGAATGCCTTACGAAAAAGGCGGACCCTATCCTAACAAGAATTATGACAATTTAAGTGAGTACGTTCAATGAGAAGACTATAAAGGAATTATAGAACTGAAATTACTCGATCCAATTTTAATGGAAGAAGTGATGGCAATTTTTTGATGATAGGTCACCTGGATGATCTTGCTTACAAAGTTTGTACGCAAGATCATATCATCATATCTGTAGCTGACGTGTTTTAGTAATTAAGGAACTGCTTCTGAAAAGAAACAATTAGCTCCTTCAGAATTGGCTATTACTCGCTCACAAGTATTCTAAACAGCTAATAGACTTAATAGATAGGATATCAGGAATCATAGATCATAATAGCCGAGTGATACAGCTTAACTATGTATCAAAGAAGATGTTAGGATAAATCTTTGCACTTATATCAATACTGGAGCACATAGAATAACTAGTCAACATGGTGATTGCCAAGTTCGGTGATTATAGGTTAAGCAAACATCACTCTTACTTAGTAGAACGACAGACGAACAACTGACATTAGTTGACTCGATATCATGGACAAATTTCCAATCGTAATATCGGAGAACAGTAGCATTTGTGTCGGTTAACATTGATCCTTAGTATTTAAGTTCAACTCATTATGTCAAAGGTTGGCTTAATGTTGTAACTGTGTTACATTGAATTCAGTGTCGTCTTGTTGAAATACACGTCTACTCCTATCCTCAAGGCTATTGAAAAGTGCTTAAGATGTGATATATTCACTAATTGTAGGTATCACTGATAGCCTCATGACCGTACTAATAAGTAGGAAGGGTAGACGAATTGGACAATAATTGCGGTGACTAGTCACTCAGATTGTACGACATTACCGACCTAATGGGTGTGGATGCCATTTGAAAGATTTCTAGACACTTAGCACTACCATTGGATCATAAAACCCTTGTACGACGAGGTGACCATCATTAGTTTTTATACGTCTATTGGAATCCGGAAAATGTACTGTTTTTTAATTTTTATTTTGAGAGATTCTGTTTGTGACATGCCTTTTTGGTACTTGCTTCAAGATACCAGATTTATAAGTAACATTTCATGTTTCTCAAGCTATCTGATATCTACGCAATGATTCCGACACTTACGTACACACATACGTATTTGTACACATGTGTCTACGTAAGATACGCGCACTAGTGCTAGTGCACTGCAGCTCAGGTAAGACCTCAGGTAATTTCGTGACCTTAAGCATGTTAATAACAATTCTAAATATGTTTTCTTATAACCCAGGCTTAAGTGCGGTAAATGGTGACACATAATAATTGCAACCAGTTAACTTGGAAAGGACAAACTCAGTTTTGGGGCTATTAACTTGATAATTGAACTGGTTTTTAGTCGTTATGGCCAAGTTTTGCAACACGCGGATTATTGTGACTGAATACGCTACTACTGCTTAAAGTAGAGTCTGTATAATTCACAGGCTCTGATTGGAATTTTATAGAGGTTGAACTCCAAAAAGAATTGATATAAGAAATTTTTAAAATTACAGTTAGGTAGTGTAAATAGTAAAATGTAGTTAAAAACAGAATTTATATTTATTTTACTCATTGTCTTACCTATAAAAATTTCATTTTTGTCCCACAAACACATTTAAAAATTTATTTTTATAAATTACAATAAAACGCCGAACTTTCATTTTTTCACGTTAAATACGTATATTCCGGCTGACAACACACTTTATTTCTACAAAAAATAACACGTAACATTTGACCTTACTATTGTTTTGAATAAAATTTACGAGACCCCTTACTACCCTAAAACTTGTACCCTAAAACTCGCAAAGAAATAATTTCGTATCAGAAAAAGCAAAGAAAATTAATCTTTGTATTTTACTTCGTATGAAAACGCGATGTGTGCAGAATTTCAAGTGCAAAGGTACTTTCTGTTTGAGAAAAAATATACCATGTGTAGAATATGTGTTATTCGTTTGAAAACATCTTGAAGCAATTTTGAAAAAATAATATTTCAGTAAACAATTTGAAACCACAATTCAATTTTTTAGCTAACCGAAAAGAATATTTCACAAAACAATTTGCGAAAATCCTCGATTCCACTTTAAAGCTAATAGAAACCATACGAAGATTAAATTCTAAAGTACTCATGTCTTTTTTACGAAACATATTTTCAAACATTTCTCCTCTTGGCAAACAATGTTTAGGATAAAATCTTGTCATTTCGCATTTGTATTTATGTAACGGAATTGAGTTCAATAGAATTCATACATTTTTTTTTTGCCAAATATCATTTTCTTCAAGTTTAGATGTTGGCACTTGTAATTAGGTGCCTAGTTAAAAGACGAGATGTACACGTTGGTTGAATTTTTACGATGAAGGCATTCCGGAGGATAAGTCTCAAGCACTTGTTGCCTTAAATACAGTTTAAATTCAATTAAACGCTTCTTACACTAAATGTGTTTATAAACCAAAGCCTAATTTTAAATAAAATATTTCATAAAAGTAGACCTATACATAAAATGTCGATCAGCAGCAATGTAAAAATATTTTTAAAAGCAATAAAGAGTATACAGATAAATATTATTTATTATTTTATATGTTATTTCGTTTAGACAAGTTAAACCACGTGACGACACATTTTCAAAAAGTCCAAGACGAGCAATGGATTACAGATCCTTTAAGTAGAGCCCCAAACAAGTAATGAGATGACCATAAAATTCATGATCATGACCAGGAAAGCTATAATCAAACGACATTGATCTAAAATATCCACTGTGACCATACTACAGATTACAGTCTGCTGACATCAATCACCTTTAAATTCGAGGTCATTTCTGAGATGTTTTTTGGTACCATGGACGGAGAAATTGTCCAAGAGATATTGTTCTGAAGTGTCTTTCGCGAAAAATATTCAAAAGAGTTATTCTATGCAATGCATCTGAGATGTCATAAATTGTTAAGCTTATTGTTAAGTTAATTGTTTTGTTTCTATTGAGGTCCGCATGGAGGAGGGCGTTTTTTAATGTATCTCATGGACAATTGTTCAAGTTTATTTGAAACATCAATTAAAATAACAACTTTTGATTTTGTTCCAGCTCTTTGAAGATTTGATGGAGATGCAGTAGTCAGTAGGTATCCATATGTTATTATATTATTTTTTTCATGTTATATATTACTAGCAAAATACCCGACCTTACTCGGTTTGAAGTGGCTTACTCTAAATTGAAGAGATAAACAAAATATATAATGACTTACGTTTTTTGTAGAACAAAAATTTATTTGAATACCTTTCGCCATATCTTTATAATTTCTACAACTTACTTTGGACACAAATCCTACACATGCATATCCATTCATATAATACATTTTTTATACATCGCACCCTTGCTGTATGACAAAGCTACAAAATGACGAAAGGTGACACTTAAGTTACTACTACAAAAGACGATTTTGAGGGAGATTTGAAAATTCCCTTTCTTAAGTTCTTTTCATGTTCAACTCAATTAATAAAAATTACGATTTACGGCGAGTTCTCTCGCACTCATAGTCAACAAAACAATATTTTTTTTACTTGTGGCACTCTTGCATCCGGCATGTGACATAGTGAAATTTTGCAATCTTCTCCTGTCATTATAACAACAAATTCTTTAATGTTTGAAAAGTTCTAGTTCGCATTTTTTAAACATTATTATTCTTTCAATAACGACTATATTCTTTCAATAACGGCATTATTCTTTCAATAATAGCATTATTCTTTCGATAACGGCATTATTTTTTCAAAAACGGCATTATTCTTTCAATAACGGCATTGTTCTATAAATAATGGCATCACATTTAAAATTTACTGAAAATTTATTCTGACTTACCTGCCATTTTTAAGTCGAATACTTTGTGGTGGTATTGTTTGTGATGAGAAGGAAAGCCCATTTATTAAAATAATAAATATTTAAAACAGCAAACAACAAAATAAAAGAAAGTAAAAGACGTCGGAAAAAATTGTTCTAAAGATATTAATTTGTGATTCATTTTTATTTCTTGATCTCGCACAGTTGCCACAACTTACAACTAAAAGTGTACAAAATTTAGAAATGTGAAATTAATTCAAAGCGAAAGAAACAGAAAATATCACTGCTCGTGCGATCTTGTTCATTCCCGTTCGTTGAAAAATATCGTCTGTCCCAAATGTTCGGAAATAAATAAATAAAATATAAGAGCTGAAATTCAATAAAAAATATTTTTTTTTGAAAAATAATTACTTTTTTTAGCAGTATTGGTAAAGCAATCGAAGTAATCGTAATATTCAATATACATTCCAATTTTTCCAAAACTACCAAATTATGGTTGATTTAAGTACATTTACTCAGGTGTTTTAGCATGAAACTCAACTAAATAGAACAATAAAGAAATGTTTAATATTGCATTCACTAAACTATTAGGTAATGTATAAAATTAAACACATTGCAATCGAATATCTGGAATAAAACTCATGTGATGCTTGCACAAACACACAAACATAAAATGGAACATAGAATAGAAAGACGGACAGACAGACTTTTGCAACCAATTACACTCACTAAATGAAGATAAGAACTCACTGTATGCAAATTTCCATGAAAATATATTAAACCGTGTGGACGTGTATAGGGCACATACATACAGACACATACATCAAACGCGTAAGAGGCGGATTCGGTATCAAAAGGATCCAAAACGTATAGAAAACTTGAAATGGGTCGAAAATATTGAATGTACAAACAAACACTATTCTGATTTATATAGATAGATGTATATGTTTAAAAAAGCACTGTGACAGTTGCCGATAATAATATAAATTTTTCAATTGAAATAAATATCTCCGATTTTATTCCAACTCTTGTTAGAGAATTGCTGGGGGGAGTTAATATGAAATATAAATTCCAAAAAAAACTTACGATTTGGTTCCCGCTCTTTAAATATTACATGAAGCAACAGTAGTCGGTAAGTATCCGTATATTATTCGTAGATCATGCTTCAATCCTTCATTGATGGCTCTTAGCTTAGGTAGTAGTATTAAAATATGGAAGTCAATAACATTAAACAATAAATAATGCAGTTAAAATATGTCAACAAACATAAAAAAGGATTACTGATAAATTTAAAGCATGTCGCACAACCTAAAAAATATAATGGCAAATTTAAAACATCGATCACCTGTATAGTTAATTATGACATATTAAATTATTGTTAGACGGGTAAAGTAAAAACAGTTTAATCCACAATAAAAACGATTAAATGCACAGTAAAATGATTACTGTGAGAGTTCAAATCAAGCGCGTTTAAAAATAATATAAAGTGGTGGTTAAAACCAGACAGGTTATTAGAATATATAACGAATTGTTAAAAACATTTCATTAGTTCATAAGGAATTCCAATCTCCAAATGAAAGATAGTGCTGCAAATATACACAGTCCAGTCACATTAATGTGACCATCACCTACTTTCGACGTCAACGTGAAATAACCAATCACAAAAGGCAGGTGGCATCACATTGCAGTGGAGTGTATATAGATTATGTCCTGGGGCATCTGAAAGCATTCCAATCGTTAGCGTTATACAGAAACGTAGCGATTTATCCGACGTCCAAAAGGGCATGATTATTGGCTTTCGGGCCAAGGGTGGAAGCATTTCGGAAGCTAATTTTGTGAACTGTTCACGTGACGCCGTGGTAAAAGCATACCGTGTATGGCAAAAGGGCACTATCCAAAATCAGCGGCGTGGCACATGTGGTGCACCACGGGCTATAGATGACAGATGCAAACGAAGGCTACGGAGATGCGTTCGGGCGAATAGACGTGCAACTGTTGAGCAACTGACCGCCCAGATGAACCAAGGGGCTACCAAGAGTGTATCCTCAACAAGGGTTCAGCGAACGTTGCTGTGCATGGGCCTCCGCAGCAGACGCCTGGTTAATGCACCTATGCTGACTGCTGTTCGTCGGCGACGAAGGCTGGAATTTGCACGACAGTACCGAAACTGGACGTCCACAGAGTGGCGACAGGAGGCTTTCTCAGATGAATCACGTTTTATTCTCCATCGGACAAATGGACGTTGGCGTATACGGCGTGAAACGTCTGAAAGCAAACACCCTGCAACAATTGCCGGAAGGATCCAGGCTGGAGGAGGGAGGTAATCTAGCGCAGCTGGCCATTGCACTGGAGTCGGCATGGCTCAACATTCCAGTGAACACCTTCAGAAACCTAATTGACTCTCTTCCTGCGCGTCTCGCAGCGGTCCGCTCTGCCAAAGGTGGTTATTATGGCTTTTGACAGGTGGTCACATTAATGTGACTGGACTGTGTAATAGCTTAAAAGTGAAAAGAATATGTTCAATACAAAGGTGAGTCAGCTTGCTAATCGACTCTTCCTATCTGAACTATTTACCATACATGAAAAATAATTTAACCCTCCAAAATATCACTTACACCAATTTTACGAATGACGAGATACCTCGTCATCAAGGTACTGACAAATTTTTGTTATGTTGACGAGACCAAGATCTGGTCAGTTTTTTTGACGACCAGGCAGCTCTACTTGTCAATAACCAGGACGGTTAAACAAGAATAATTGTTTTTTCAATCGTTGTTTCTACGACACGTGCCTCATGGATCTCTTTGACAAGCACAATTCACTTGGGATTTGTGCGTTTGTCTATTTACATTGTGATAAAAGTTTTGGTGTTGTTATTCTTAGTAAGGTATCTAGAGGTAAATACTAAGAAAGATCGATACTGTTTTTCACTATAAGGCAAATCTATAATTAAAATTTTTGTGAAGAACTCTTCATATTTAACTTATCGCTCTCTCTCTCTCTCCCTGTCTATTCAAAGCAAATATTAAAACATTTTTCTCGCAAAAAAATGAAGTCCATAGAGAAAACATTTTTAACTCTTCATTGACTGCTGCCAGACAGTTACTACTAAAAATATCTAGGTGTTCATAAAACGTATAAAAGGAAATTTATATATCTTTTATTGATATAAGAATATTTGTTCTGTAAACTTCTACTTCTCTATTTCAGAAGTAGGTATTTTAAACTCTTGTGTTGAACTCAAAAGTATATTTAATTATTCTTATGAATAAAATTTTTAAATATATATCTAGTATAATAATAATAGTTTCGTGTTAAAATAATTGGTTTTAGATGCTAAAAATATAAACTTCCTAAATTTTTGTACTTTAGTATTTTGAGATCAAATCTTAAAATTTTTCACTATTTTGTGAATGGACTTCTAAGCAATCTTTAAATACTATGCAGAATGAGGAAGTAATCGCACTTCTCATCCAGTGTAGTCCAGGAAATTGTATTAAATTAATTCGTGGTAGATATTAAAATTGAGGTCTCACTGGAGCAATACCACGGGCTATTGGCGAAGGTCATGAATCAAACCGGGAGAAAGATCCAAGGACAACACCCCGTAATTTGCAACCACGGTCAAATGGCGAGGTCACACTTGAGCTGAAATCTCACTCTCCAAACTTCCACACCATGCCAACGTGAGTACATTTGAAGCCGCAACAGATGTAACGTGCACCATCCTTTTTTATACAGGCTGGTCTTTGGTTGGATGAGAACCCGCAACCCTCTATTTGTTAATCCGTTGCTCTTCCAATCAGTATATAGTGACCCCACATTTATTCTTTGATATTAGAAACTTGGTTACACCGTATTCCAATACGTTTAGAAGACAGTTTTAAAATAAATTTAATTCGAATGTGAAGAATCGCAGTTTTTCTACACACATCTGGTTCTCTTTCGTAAACTATGAGCAAACTTTTCAAGAACATTTATTCCAGTGTATGCTTCTTCATGTTTACTGACAGACGCCACGATGAATCTATCAAGATGGTTTGCATGGATTCTAAAGAAAGAGATGTTCCGGATCCTTTAGTTCTATACTTTAACAAAACTAGTGAGACAGAAAATTTTAGATTATATTTTTACGATGAACAATATGGACAAAAGTATTTGAACACTGCATGATTTTCAGAAAAAGTGCTTTATTATTCTCTTTAGTAACAGGTAGGCCCTCCTTTGGCTTGCATTACATCTGCAATTAGTCCATGAATACCTTCCACAAATTCTCTGTAAGTATGGGCAGGAATAGCTCGCCATGCCTCTTGCAATGCTGTTAGAAGAGATTGTTGTGAGGATGGGCGTGTGTTGTGTTGTCGTATGCGTCTCTCAGTTTGTCCCACTGGTGCACGATCGAATAGAGATCGGGGCTTTGAGTAGGCCAGTCAAGCAGATTCACCTCATTTGCAGAAAACCAGGTCAGTGCACGTTTTCCAGTATGACATGGAGCTCGATCCTGTTGGAAAAAGCAACCATTATCACCGTAGTATTTCCGTAGTGTAGGCAAGGCCGAATTATCCAGAACCTGGAGGTACACGTCAGCGTTCATGGTACCAGGTACACAAAGCAATGGACCGAGTTCTTTCCAGGAAAACAACCCCACACTAAGATGTATCCTCCTCCGAATTTCTGCAGTGCCCAAATACTTTTATCCACATAGTGTACATGGTTAGTGCCACCATTTATACTATAGACATTTCGTTTAAAACATCTAAAGAATTGGTATATTCTATATGACTACATTCAGTAGTCATAATCTTCAACATTTAGCATAACTTCCACTAAGGCAGACCTCGAAATAGATTTTATAATACAGGTGCACCTTGTGCACCTAAGTTTTTAAATTAGGTGCACAGGTTATATTTTAGGTGCACATTTAAAAAAACTTAATATGAGTATTAATGTAATGTAAACTACTTTATTTTAGTTGTGTGTTATATATATATATATATATATATATATATATATAGGTTAGTAGTAGATAGTAAAAAAATATTTAAACATCTAAATTCTCCCTTCTCTAGCGCACGGCTGTCGCGACAGGCGCTTCAACCGAGTCATCTGGAAAATGTTTCGATCATCGGAAAGTTCTTGTGGCGATAGCACAAGTAAACCTTCATCCTGTATAAATTTGTTACGGCCCAGCTATTTTGTTTTCGCATAGTGTTTATTTAAAAATTTTAATTACTCCCCCCCCCCTTTTTTTTTTAACGTTATGTACACTGGGTGCACCTAGCGAAAACAAATTAGGTGCACAATTTTATTTTCATGTGCACAGTGCACCTGTGCACCCGGGTATTTCGAGCCCAGCACTAAGGCCTGATCGCAACACGTATTTACTGTAAAATGTCCTTTGTTATCGAAGCTTTTTGCTTGTAATTCGTCATTTGGTATATTTATAGCGACTAAAAAGTAGAAGTAGATACTTTAAACATGTGGATACATCTAATCCATCCATATATTTCATTATAGTTAGCCTAAAATTTCTCCAACTTTAATTAAATAACGAGTTATTTTATATAACAGACCATCTCGTTCTGGCCTTTCATCGTTTCATGCCATGGCTGTCAAAAGACCCCTTCTTTCATCTAGTAAGCAATGTGTTAAGAATGCGAAAAGAGCGAACATATTCTTTTGGCATTCGTAATATTTTTCTTACCAAGAAAAATAAAAATTGAAGTACAGCTGAAAAAAATGACTTATTCAGTTCTCCGAAGTTGAAGTTCTCCTGACTTCTCAGCAGTTTTGAATGAAATAATACACGTTGAACGATACAAGATAATAGTGATTAATTGTGGGATTGATTTCCATGCAGTTACATTCTATTAGCTGTGGATATGGTACCTCGTCATCTGACCATGGTTAAAAATTACGTGGTGCGGTCCTTGGATCTTCCCCGTTGGTGGTGAACCCGGACCGTCTTCAATAACCCGATGTGTTACACCCCCCCCCAGTACGACATTCATTACAATACCTACCAACCAGCTATAAGGTCTAATAAATCTAACGAAGCAGGTGACAGGTTGGAACAGGTTTTTTTGCACCAGAGGCTGAGCAGTACTGCACATTTTCGAAACGAAAGTAAACCGCGGAAGATAGGTTTATTAATTATCGTCACACAAGAGCAGTTCTACGGGCTATTGGCGATGGTCCGGGATAAAAAATAATCTCCAGAGAGAGTTTTCGTCGATATGTAGTTGGATTTTGAATTGAGGTTCGTACTTTTCGAAAAGACTGTTGAAATTTCGTATTTTGTTTAAAAGAATCTGTCAAAAAGAAACTATCATGACCCTTTCGGAATGTAGATACCAATGTGTTTTTTATAAATTTTTTTTCAGTATATATCTCTACTACTATAAAAGGAAGTGTTAGTCTGTTTTCCTACCTTCCTTCTGTTATCAAAGTCCTGACGAATCTATGACACTTACAGTAATGGGATTTGGCACACATATAGTCCGAATTTTTTGCAATTTTTGGGTACCGTCGAATTTTAAAATTAAATCTAGAACATTTAAAAAATAATTTATTAGTTTTTTCACTATTATTTCTTCCTACGAAATGTGACGTCACCCGAAACTCAAATGAAGAATAAGCATAATTTTGACTTTTCTCCCTCTAACGTGACGTCACTATTGACGTCAGCCTTTAAAACCATGCCATTTCTTTTTCACCTTCCAAATGGGAATGGTAGCGAACAGATTCGAATAATCTTCGCTTCATTCGAGATTAATACATTTTGATTTTTTGAGAAACGGATTCGAGTGAATTAAAAGAAATTATTAAAGTTATCACTGGCGTTCTTCAGTGCTTTTTTTTTCTATCTCAGGGATCGTTAAAGGTAGAATAAAAATGTTAACGGATTTAAAATCTGCGGAAAATTTGACACTTTATACGTTTGATTTTCCTTTAATAAATAATTTTTCAGTTAAATATTTATAGTTTTTGGTTTGCAAAGAAAACCAACATCGCGGGCAACTCCGTTATGGCTGTTATCTAATAGGCTACGAATTCCCATTTCTTTTGCGAAGCAAACCAATAACCTCACAAAAGAAACTGGCACGGGTAACGCCGGTCTAGCCACGCAGTGTCTAGTACACTATATGGATAAAAAAATTTGGACACTGCAAAAATTTGGAGGAGGATCCATCTTAGTGTGGAGTTGTTGTCCTGGTTTGGACTCGGCCCATTGCAGTATGTACCTGGTATCATAAACGATGACGTATACCTCGACGTTCTTGCCAACACTATGGCAACACTACGGCAATGATGGTTGTTTCTTCCAACAGTATCAACCTTCCAAATGAGAATGGTAGCAAACAGATTCGAATAATCTTCGACATGTCATACTGGAAAACATGTGCTGACCTGGTTTCCTGCAAATGAGGTGAATCTGCTTGAGTGGCCTGCTCAGAGCCCCGATCTCAATCCGATCGAGCACTTGTGGAACGAACTGGAGCGACGCGTACAACATAGCCACGCACACTCACCTTCCAACGTATCTTTCGTGAACCGTTGTAAAATGTAATTTATCTTCAATTTGATGTTTAGTTGAATTGGTGTTGAATAATTAACTATCAAACAAGAATCAAGAACTAATTGTTTCTCCTTTTCACTTCCAAACAGGGCCGGATTTAGACTTGATAAGGCCCTAAGCTATATGAGATATGGGGCCCTTTATATGTCCAGATATTGTATGTCAGTGCCAAATATGAATTTCGAATACCTATAGGGTTAAACTGAAATACGATTAAGAAGTATATAGATAGTGAAATAATAAATCTTTAACTTAAAATCATTTTTATTCATAACAGACTTAAAAATGCAAACTCTGGTAAAAAGAAACAAAAGTTATTTTAAAAGGCACAATTTACAAAGGCTTATTATCTAATCTCTTGAAGTATGTTATTATCTGAGAAAAAGATCTTTCTCCAGAGCAATTTGCAATCATCATACTAAGGAACAATATCAAAATTCATTCTACATTAGGGAATGCTGATTGGACACGATCGTTAAATATTAACCTATTCAGATACTGATGTGTCAGACTATCATGTGCCGCTTAACAATAGGCTTGACTAGGTCTAACATATTGATGAAAATGCTTGATTTCTCCCACAAGATTCATGTTCCTATTTTCAGGATATGTTTGGCATAAAGCACTAACTCCTTCACTAATCTCTTGTTCTGTAGATTCTAATTTTGTTAGAATGAAAACTTTTTTGCAGCATCATTGTATCCTGAAGCCCGCTGTGCCAGACTTGACTCTAATGCATCCATCACAGGCATGAATATTTGATTCTAAACTTGTCTCTTGGTTCAACGTTTTCTAAAGCATCATCTTCATCCTCATTGATATGCCTTCTTCTATTTCTGCTTTTCTTGTAATCAACATCAGGCAATTATTCTTTGTTTTTTCTTCAAAATGATTGAATATATCCCTCGAACCTCAAAATCCGAAAGTGAAGCATACAATTCCCTACATACATCTAGACTAATTTGGGGGTCTTGCAGTGATTGACTAGTTTTGAGAACTTTATTCAGCATGTAATTACAAAACTATAACATTACCATAAATTCAAACTTCTCCATTTTATACAAAATGTTTATGGCTTGATTTCTTTTTTCGCCTTTCTCTGTAGTATCAATATGCAGCTGATGCAATGCAGAAATTATTCCATCATAACTATCAAGTATTGTACTTGTGGCCATTGAATGTGCTTCCCATCTAGTCTTTGTCAAAGACTTTCGAACTTTTGAATCATCTTTGAAGAATGACAACAGTACTACCCATCTATGTGTAGATGATGATAAGAAATTATATATATCTTGAACAATTCCAAAAAAGTTTACTACATCTAAGCAACAGTCAACTGCTGCTCTACCAACAAGATTCAGGGAATGACCAGCACATGGAATATACATAGCATACTTGTTAATCTTCAATATTATTTCTTCCATACCCTTGTATTTGTCAGACATATTGGCAGCATTATCATATGACTGGCCTCGACACTTACTAAAATCTATTTTGCACTCATTTGTAAGGTAGTTGTACACCATTTTAGTCATACTTTCCCTTGTGTAGGTACCCATCTCTAGGAAAGTTAGAAAACGTTCAATAGGGAGCCCAACATCTGGTGAAACATACCTCACAATAACAGTGTTGATCATTATGGGACCGGTCTGGAGTGGAATCTACAAATAAACTGAAGTACCCTGCAGTTCTTAAATCATCCAAGATTGAGTCTCTTACTTTATGTGCCATAATTTGGATAAATTCATCACCATATTGTTTTAGAAAGATAAGATGTGAAACCTGTTCCTTTATTCCCAAATTTTTTTATTTGGCTTGCTAGAAAATGATCAAATTTTGCTTTAAGTTCGAGAAATCCAAGGAAATTGCCATTGCGAGGAGAATTAAATGTTTCCTTATCTCCTCTGAAAGTGAAAACCACGTTCTGCCATAGTAATTATGACTCGTCACAACTCGTTCAAGAACATTTTTCCAGTACTGCCGTTTATTATTTATCTGTTCTGCTAGTTGGCAGTCAATTGTTGAGCCACATTTTCTTGTAAGATATGTTACCGAAGCTGTTCTATGGTCTACAGAGTTTTCATGACTTTCAAATAAATAGGTGTTGCGGCAAATCACAAAATCCATAAGATGATAATGGTGTAGAAGAATTTGAAAAGAGTTTTCACACGAAACAGTATACACGACCAGTTGCTGGTGAATATACTAACAATTATCTGCAGTATAATAAATAAAAGGTCAGAAATATTGTATCGTCTTCCGACTAACTCGAACTACTAAAGGTCAGCGTATGCTCGAGTGTAGACACAGGGGAATCCCCGTCTTTTTGTAAAAGAAATTATATACTTTACACGTTCCATTTCTATTATAAAATAATAATGAAATAATTTTAAAATTTACCGAAATTACCGGCATTTTCTTGTCGAACTTTATCAGTAATTTCGGTAGCTATAATTACCGGTAATATCGGTTAACCGGTAATGCAAACCCTAGGCACAATAGAGCTTTTTTCTTCGAAAAGACGCGTTAAAAAATTGGGTGAAGAGTATGAGACGTTCCTGAAGTGCGGCATTGGGGACAAATAATGCTGCAGTATATTTAAGTATATATGACAATTGCTCGCCCGGACAATTTTTTTGGGGCCCCCAAGAAAGTGGGGGCTCTAAGCTATAGCTTGTCTAGCTTATACGTAAATCCTGCACTGCTTCCAAAGATCAAATCCTCTCGTAAAATACGGATCGCGGTTACTTTGAAATACAGTTTACCGCTTTTACTGCGACGTTTAGCGTTTAACGTAATTGGCGTTGACAAAATGACTATCATAAATGCATTTTTAATGCATTCTTTGGAATTTTTATTTGTGACGATCAGAAATCATACGAAAATAAGCCAAGATACGTTTCTTCAGAAATACGTATTTGAAGCACACTCCACAGCAAAAACACCAGCCCCACCTACATTTACACCTACCTACTATTACATTTCTACCTACCCCTACTGCATATTGGCAGAAAAAATTCTCATCCCAAAAAGTAAGTGAACAGTGAAAGTAAAAAGTAAGAATAATTTGTTTTACAAATTATGTATTATAAATCAATAAGAGGGAATTTCAGTGTAAGGTCAAAGACGAAGGATTTACTTCCGCTACTCATATGTTCTCGAATTATACATATCGGGGCTTCCTTAAAATGCAGTTTATCACTATTTTGGTGAAGTTTGGATTTAGTTTAAATGGCGTTGACCAATCAGCTATCATATAGCAATTCGGTAATCATTCTTTATAATTTTCATTGGCGAAATGCTGCAATCGTTTTCGACAAATAATTTAAGTGACGTCCTGTTCAAACTATGTACAGGAAACACATTTATGCGGAAACTGTACTGCCTCCTACATTTAGCTCGACGAAAAATACTACTCATTGATGAGCTTATTATAAAATGCCAATAGAATGTGGTAAGAATAATACCAAGAAATGTCAAAGATCACAACCCTTGAACTTGTAATAAATCTTGCCCTTGAACTTGTAATAAAATATAATTTTTATAGGTTATAAATTTATTTTGCGTCTCATGTCTGATATTTGTAAAGGAAATAATATACCGTTAACTAAACATTAAGCTTAAAAATACAGCAGCATCTTTTATCATAACAGAATTGTTCCTTGAATTACTCCCAACTGACATAGAGTTTACACAAATTGTCTTGAACCCTTATTCGAATAGCACAACGCTAGTCACTCGTATTAGAAATGGCTACTTCCCCTCGAATGGTCCGGGCTTATGAAACACGGACATTTCCAACAATTCCGGAATTATTCGATTCACCTAATACAAAGGTCTCGGGAACTTTCTGAACAGTTGGGTGACTATCTTCGGTGAATACGGGTCGCTGGATTTCCGATTTGGAGCCTGCCGTCTCCTGACCCTTATCCCCTTCTGCCCCCTTGTGACAACGAAGGGTGGTTTCACTTGAGTTCAATTAACTCTCTTCATGAAAAGGCGATTTGGAGGTTGGGATTAGAGTCGGTAACAATGGTATTGTAACGTTTATGGTTCAGTTGAATGAACGAAGATTCTTGATTGCCTTCGAGAGAAGAAAAAATAGTAATTTTCATTCTCGATAGTGAAATAAGTTTAAATTGCCCTGTTATCTTTAAGAAATAATGTATTCACTAGGTGTAAAGACCAATGATATTAGACGACATAAGATAATGATTTAAGAATTAATTCCCTTTCTGAATCACTCATTGCTATTTAAGCATTTATTACCATATTTTTGCAGAGTAATCGTAAGCAAAGAGTACATTTTTAAAACATACTGTAACGTCGTGATAAAAGAAATAGCCTTTTTTAAAAGAATTAAAAAAACATTTATTTAGATATCGGTAGCGATATCACAGTTACAACTACTACATCTCATCATACTCTAACACAGCACCGTGTGCACACTTCAAAGAAGCATCCAATCGACTACTAACAGTTTTCAAAACATATCTTTTCACCAACGTTATACATAAAAGAAAAAATGAACTTCAGGGAAAACCATTTAAGCTTACATAAATATGTCAAAAGAAAAGATATCCTTTCCAAGAGTATTAAGAAGTATAAATAAACACAGAAAGTATCACAATATCTTGGAATAAGGAAAAAGAAATACTATCATAACATTTAAAAGATATTCCGGAAGTGTATGTTACAATACCTTGATGCGACGCTTACAATATAAACTTCAAATGGCTTACCAAATGCAAATGCGCCGTATAAAAAAGTTGTACTGACTACATTTGTGGGTTCTTGTGTGCAGATATTCTCCAGGGTAATAGAGGAACAGGAAAGCGAGATAAATTTAAGAATTTATGTTTAAATATTATTATCCCTAAAACAAATTCCATGAATATTTAATACCGATATTTTTAATTATATTTAATACGATATTTCTATGGTACTTCTTAGTTGTTATTGTCTCCTCTTTGTTACCACATAGCAAAAGAATATAAATAAAGCAAATTGAAAAGTTTAACTAAACTAAAGAAAATAAAATATTAATAAAAATTGTTTGTAAAATTTTTTAAATGCGCACTATTGAATCAATAACTTATCCATTCCATGACAAAAGGGGTTGTCTGACTTTTGATGGGTCCAAAGAGTCAAGTGCTGCATTAACTTAAAAAACAATATAGTATGCTTTAAATCGAAACTAAATTAATTTACCAATATAAATTACGTGTAACAAAGCATGACGAATATTTATAGAAAAGAGTGAAATATTCATCTTAAGATTCTGAAAAGAAGCTATTTTGACTCAACCCGTTTTGCCCTGACACGGAATGAATTATCGTCTGATGAAATAAATGTAAGCACGAATTTTTATTTTTGTTTAAAAGTCGCTTTATGGTAAGATTAATGCCTGGTATTTTATCATTACATTACTTACCTCTAATACATCAAAATTGAGGACTCACTCTTGAATTTAAACTCTCGAACAGTTCAATTTTCACTATTATTACTGTCACATTATTATTATTTCATTTTTTAACACGATAGGAGAGGATAAAAAATGATAAATGCACTCACAAGACTTTCCTGTTATATTGTAGTATGTGCATTACAATTAAGGTAGATATATTAATTTTGCTGCAAAACGGGGTATTTTTAAGTATCCTATCTGCATTTTATACTGTACTTTTAGGCCCGGTGCACAAATCCGGTTTTTCAACGTGCGGCGCCGCTGCGGCATCGAAGCCCAAGTATACACACATAACCGTGAAATGGCGCAAGTTCTCATTTCGCACCATTTGCGATACATATTCTATCGAAGAAAACGTGTTTATTTCGCTTACTTGGAGTAAAAAAATATATATATTTTGTAACAAAATAGATGTTGCTGCAGGGCTCGAAATACCCGGGTGCACATGTGCACTATGCACATGAAAATATAATTGTGCACCTAATTTTTTTCCACTATGTGCATCTAATTTAAAAACTTAGGTGCACAAGGTGCACCTGTATTAAAAAAAATCTATTTCGAGGCCTGTGTTACTGAATACAACCATTTATTAATTATTATTTATATTCCATTTATATATGATAACAAGGTACTTCAGAACGGAGAAGCGTTTGCGGCGAGCTGCGGCGCCGTGGGGAACTGCGTTACAAATTGCACTCAAGCTGGACGTGCGTCCTAGCAGCGGCGCCGGAGGCATGTATGCACTACTTCATTGGATCAAATGTATCTCAGACCGCACTTGCGTTCCGGCAGCGGAGCTGCACTTTGAAAAACCGGATTTGTTGCACCGGGCCTTATGCAACACATTGAGACACTTTTATACAGATCAATAAGTGTCTTGGCCCTGGGTTCCATAGGGATTAAATACTTTAAACCAAAGGTCTCTAACTAATTTCCCTTCGAGTAACAAAAAAAAAACGACTCTAGCGTAGAGCGACAATCAAAATTACTGAAGTGATTGAAATTCTCGGTTTTGCAAGCACTACATTTTGAAGAAAAATCTATTCGGCAACAATCATTCCAAACAATTTATCGCATAGATAACGTTCGGTGTAATTAATTTTGATACCTGTATTTCTTTTTAGGAGTAATAATGTTCATTAAAACTAATATCAGCAGTTGTCCCTCTTTCTAGGTCCTTCTGCAGGTGGGATAGTGTACAGTCAATTTCTGCCAAAAAAAATTGCGGTACTTCCAAAGTATCAGTGCAATTAAATCCTGCAATCAAATCAATCAAGCTTTCTCGTATTATAGTACGTAGATAGGTAGTTCATTAACGTGACGCCTAAAGAGCTCAGCGATCTATTTTTGCTTATCACACCAAAGACGAACAACGGGCTATTGTTGACTGACTGGGATCAATCCCGAAGGAAAAGATCCAAACACAACACCTTGCATTTTTGAACCACGGTCAGATGACGAGGTTCAGCATCGGAGCTGGCATTCCACTCTTTAAACTTCCACACCACGCCAATGTGAGATCTTTTGTGACCACCATACCTAGCGTACGCGACGGTCTTTGGTTGGATCGATTTTCGAACTCACAACCCTCCGGTTTCTAATACCTACTCTTCAAGTCAGACTACCACGAACCACTTCCTTTCCAGAAACACCTTTTGTATACTTTGGATAGTACAGTAATTATGTGAGTACTTACAAGCAATTTGATTCAATATCACTAAATCAATACTTTTTCCTCCAAAGTTGTCCTTTTCGTGCGAGTCACAAATCATGGTCTCAATATTTTTCTCTGACGGAAATAAAATGATCTAAGAACGGGACACACCTTTCAAACTTGGATGCATGGGAACACTAATTATAATAATTCTTTGATTTTATTGATAGCAAGCTGAATAACCCGACTTTTTCACGAGTTTTAAATATGACCGCGACATCTCCCTGTGTTAACTCAAATACACAAACTCTGTAAAACGTATTTCCTACCGCGACAGCTAAAATTTGACCGCTACATTTCCCTGTGTTAACTCTACACAAACCCTGTAGAACGTGTTTCCTTGTCCATATTCATTTATTGTAGGATAAAGAACTTTAGATTTTAAAACTGGGGCTTTGAGGTGCACTTTTAGGACTACCTGTGTGCCAATTTACATACATACAGATTAGTCTGATGACAGGAAAGAAATAGTCTACGTTTTCCGCAGTGTTCTAAAGTATACGTGTACCAAATATATATATATATATATATATATATATGTGGTGCCCAGCCTCTGCCTGCCACTAGAGGGCACCTACGACCACTGCGCAGCCACACCGCGCATCCGCGCAAAGCCGAGATCCAGCAGACGCAAGACGAAACCGCGAGGAGAAAGACGGGTTCGCGTGAGCCGAACCGCAACGACGAGCGCCGATCTTGGACACTAAGACGGACTTGAACTTATTACTTTTGTTTTAACCATCCCATCTTGTAAATAGTACCATCATGATCATCAACTAATTAAACTTCATTATTATTTGATTTGTTTACTACTTACTAAGAACTACTTTCCAACACCCGGCCTCCACAAATTTTCAGAAGTGGGATTATGAACGCATGGATTATGAACGCATAGATTATGAACGCATAGATAATGAACGCATAGATGGTGAATGCCTCGATAATGAACGCCTAGATGATGATTGACGCCTAGATAATGAACGCCTAGATGATAATGAACGCCTGGCTGATGGTGAACGCTTGGATATACTCCTGTATGAGAAGTCGCGCCGAAAAAAGAAAAACGTGTGACTCTTTGAACTTGTGACTGTTTCAAAAACGAAATCTCTACTCCAATCTCCAAGCTGCTCCTTACAACAAAAGCATCTTAAAGGTACGTGAACATTCCATAATATAACATGATTTTAAATGATATTAAAGAAGTCAGCGTTGCATTGAAAAATTGCAAGACCGACAAAATAAGAATTTTGCATAGATTCATTTTCGAAAATGACGGCAATCGATTGAATAGAACACGCGTAAGAAATTTTCCTGGCTTTAATTTCGAAACAGATAGCGAAGAATTTAATGAGAAACTGAAAAATAAAGAAGACAGCTTTTCCCTAAACGAATTGATTACAATATCTAACTTGCTAAGCATTAGTTTCGAAGGCACGAAAGCGGAAATAGCAAAAAGAATTTTATTTATGTTATGTAACCTTGAAAGCTTCGTTGAGAACGAACGCGCCGATCTGTCTGAAACTGAATCGGAATCGGAAGACATAACAAACGAAACTAGAAACAAAACTGATTTTTCAATGCAGTGCAATGAAATCGAAAGTATTACTAATATCTCTCAGTGTGATTATATGCATAGTAGAAATAAGATAGATAAGAGTGATTTTTCTATGCAATGTGGTGAATTTGATTTTAAAAATGATACTCATGTTTCTCAGTGTGATGATGTATATAGTAGTAGAAATAAGATTAGTAGTAATAATTCTTTTCAAAATGTCAGTATAAATTACTCTGATATCGAAAGTACCCTTACTAAGTTCAATGCAGAACCGCACGAAAATGTTTTCAATTGGATCGAACATTTCGAGAATACTTCTAAGCTGTTTTCCTTAACGGAAATGCAAAAGTTTATTTTTGGCAAGAGATCGCTTAGTGGTAACGCTGCTTTGTTTGTTAGAACAGAACCAGAAATAAATTCATGGTCAAAATTGAAACAGGCCTTGATCGACGAATTCTCTTTTGAAATAAACTCTGCTAATTTACATGAACTTTTGAGAAAAAGGAAAATGAAAGATTCTGAAACCACTCAAGAATATTTTTTAAAGATGAAAGAATTGTGCAGTTGCGGAAAAATCGATGACGCTGCTTTGATGCACTATGTGATTAAGGGAATAAATGACAAACAGGAGAACAAAACTATTCTGTATGGTTGTAAAAATTTGTTTGAGTTTAAGGAAAAACTGAAAGTTTACGAAACAATAAAAGCCGATTCTGCATATGGTAGAGTTGCTTTCGACAGAAAAAATTTTGATAGAAAGAATTTCGATAGGATGAATTATGATAATAAGAATTTTGATAGAACAAAAAATGAGTATCGTAATAGATTTAATTCTAAAAACGAAACTGCAAACAGAGATAGAGTCAAGTTTGATGGAATGAAATACAATGGTTCAGAAAATCGTAGTAATAAGATTTGTTTTAATTGTGGATCAAAAGATCACATATCTAGATTTTGTATTCATAAAGATAAAGGACTTAAATGTTTTCAATGTGGCACGTTTGGTCACAAGGCTTCGGAATGTAGAATGAATTCGAAAACGGAAGTAGCCATTTTGGATGTTAGCGCAAAATCGAAAGTAATGAAAATGGTTATAATTAATGGTTTAAGTGTTAATTCATTGATAGATACTGGAAGTCAAGCTACTCTGATTCGTAAATCTGTTTTTGACAAATTGACTATTAAGGATTTATGCCCGTTGAATTCTACTTTGACTGGTTTTGGAAAATGCCGAGTAGAATCGTTAGGCTATTTTAAAGGACACGTTCAAATAGATAATTTTGAGGGTGATGCAGATATATGCGTAGTAGAAAATAATGTTATGACTTATGACGCTATTATTGGACTAAATGTGTTAATGTTGGGTGAAACATTAATTAACGAAAACGGAATTACTCTGAAAAATAAATCCCAGTGTGTTGAGGAAATTAATACTTTGTCTGTTTTACCAACGGATTTGTCAACTGGTGACAATGTTGATGTAAATATTGAACCTGACGTTCCAAATATCTTAAAAGATAAGATACAACAATTAGTTTCGAATTATGAACCACACAAAACAAAAACAACAAATGTTGAATTGAATATCTTGGTAAAAAATAATGAACCTGTATCTCATCAACCACGTAGGTTACCATTTTCAGAGAAAAAGATCGTCGAATCGCAAGTTACTGAATGGTTAGATCAAGGGATAGTAGAACCAAGTTCTTCAGAATATTGTAGCCCAGTTGTAATTGTAAAGAAAAAGGATGGAACACCTCGTGTGTGCATTGACTATAGAAGATTGAATAAAGTAATTGTAAAGGACGGATTTCCCCTACCATTAATTGAAGAGCACTATTTCATCCCCAAGCTCAGACAGAAGATTGAAAAAACCATAGCTAATTGTGTACATCGCGTTTTAGCGAATCACAAAAAGAGAAAGAAAGAGAGTCGTTTGCACCCCTTGCAAAAAGAAAATAAGAACTTGAAACTAAAATCAAAATACCTTGGACCCTATAGAATGACCAGAATTAAAGGAGGAAATACGTACGACGTTGTAAAAGAAGGATGTCACGAAGGACACAACCTCACTACAACATGCGCCGAATTTCTTAAACCGTGGAATTGGATTTAAGAGTTTGCTAAGACGAGTCAAAGGAAAGGAGGAAGAAGGTACCATATTTTTTTAAAGACGTTTAAAGAAGAAGTTAAAGACGAAAGACGTTAAAGGAAGAAGTTAAAGACGAAAGACGTTAAAAGAAGAAGTTAAAGACGAAAGACGATTAAAGAAGAAGTTAAAGACGAAAGACGTTTAAAGAAGAAGTTAAAGACGAAAGACGTTTGAAAGAAAGACGAAGAACGACGTTTAAAGACGACAAATGAAGCTAGAAGACGATTTGGCTTATTTAATCATTTCCAGAGCTGAAGGACATTTCAGAGCTCTATAATCCAGATACATTTGTTTTACAGAGATTGACGGATTTTGAACATTGCTTCTGCTTTTGCCTCTTTTTTGTATATTTTCAGAAACGCCTGGTGGTCCAGTCGCACCCAGGATGGCCGAATTGTGGTGCCCAGCCTCTGCCTGCCACTAGAGGGCACCTACGACCACTGCGCAGCCACACCGCGCATCCGCGCAAAGCCGAGATCCAGCAGACGCAAGACGAAACCGCGAGGAGAAAGACGGGTTCGCGTGAGCCGAACCGCAACGACGAGCGCCGATCTTGGACACTAAGACGGACTTGAACTTATTACTTTTGTTTTAACCATCCCATCTTGTAAATAGTACCATCATGATCATCAACTAATTAAACTTCATTATTATTTGATTTGTTTACTACTTACTAAGAACTACTTTCCAACACCCGGCCTCCACATATATATATATATATATATATATATATATATATATATATATATATATATATATACCCTCATTATAAATACATTTGAGTCAGGTAATCCTTGTATACTAAAAGATACTTTCTGATGGAAGCAGCTTCCACTACTTTGCATACTTCGGTATTTTACGTGAATCTCTTGGAATTCTATTTACCTAGAAACTGGAGTAGATTTTTCCTCTGGTTGAAATACGGCTACTTCGAGAATCAAGTGCGACTAAATCCTGTAACAGGAAAAAAAGGAATAATTTTATTTACCTTTCGGGGTTAAATGTTTTCCACCATCAACAAATCCTCAGCAATTCCAGCTGATGGAATTAACGGAAGTGGAAGGGAATACTTCTTAAATTAATTATTAGATAGAGACGCGACTCTAAGAGGTTGACTCAAGAAGGTAAGAGCCACTCTTACTCAGAGTTTAATCTGAACTTGTTTGTCTTCCATTAGAGTGTACCTGGAAACCAAAATCACTCTCTGGAAACTACAGGAATAGAAATTAAGCTTTGGCTAAGTCATTTAATATTTTATTTTTAAACTGCTAATCTTTGATTTTCGCTCTGGGAATTGAAGATTTATATTGTGCATGTAACGGTCGAAAGCAATATATTTTTCGCACACGGCACGTAATGGTGGCATAACAAAAAGTAATGATATTTGGATAAAAAGTCTCAATGTGGAAAATTATTGGTGGATATTGTAGCACTTTCTACTAGTCACCACCAAACCTTTATAGTGATGATGTATACGTTGGTATTATAGACGTGAAATATGATAGACTGACATCGCTATTGAGGGATGCTTCAGAATTAGACCAATATATCGACAAGTGGATCTCTGAACAGAAAAATTGATTTTTGGTCGATTTGATGTAATATCGCTTTGTTTGGGGACATATATGACATGTCAGGTGGGGTGTGTGTGGTTCCAAATTTCTATAGAGTGACGAAAAAAATGGGAAAAAATATTCCAAAGTCTACGACTATTTAACCATCAATGAATGGACCAATCAGATGATGAATGTTAGGTTCCTCTCAACGGACGAAAGTAGTCTAAGGCCCGGTGCATACATCCGGTTTTTAAACGTACGGCGCCGCTGCCGCAACGCAAGTACAGTCTGAGATACATTTGATCCAATGGAGCAGTGCACACTTGACTCCAGAACCGCTGGGGCGACGCACGTTCAACTTGCGTGCAATTTGTAGCACAGTTCCCCACGGCGCCTCATTTGTTTCCGTTCTGAAGTACCTTGTTTTCATAAACAAATGGAATATAAATAATAATTAACAGATGGCTGTATCCAGTAACGTCTATTTTGTTACAAAATATACTTTTTTTGCACCAAGTAAGCGAAATAAACACGTTTTCTTCGATAGAACAGCCATCGCAAATGGCGCTAAATGAGAACCTGTGTCGTTTCACGGTTATGTGTGCATAGATGGGCTTGAGTGCCGCAGTGGCGCCGCGCGTTGAAAAACCGGATGTGTGCACCGGGCCTAAGACGCCTTACTACACATTTTGTGCACATGATCATGGGTGTACAAAAACGTTTGTATTTCTCATTCCACTCGTATATTTCCTCTATGGTTGGTATCCCCACTTTTTTATCACTACTAACACTTGCACGCAACGTTACTCTCTTGCTGATGTGAACGAGACGTCCACCTTCCTGCTCTGCCAATTGAAACAACAACGTTTTCGAATACCAATAAGGTGAGTAACGTAAAGCTATTCTAAATTTATACTTTGAGTTACGTTAAAGTTAATTATTTAGTTATAATGGTAGGTAGGTATTTTAATTAAAGTCGTACAGGAGCAACAAATCGGGCTATTGACGACGGTCCGGAATCAATCCCAACGGGAAAGATTGGAGATCAACACCACATAATTTTGAAACACGTTCAGATGACGAGGAAACACCTGCGATGGCACCACACTTTCCAAACTTCCACACTATATCAACTACACAAACTTTTAACACTATGCCTATGAGACCACGACAAATATAACGTGCATCAGCCCACGCGTACGCAACGGTCTTTTGTTTGATGGTCTTTAGGCATATCGAGTTTCAAACAAGCATCCCCTTAAAGACCCTTACAATTCCATTACTCTTCCACATGTGCTACCGTGGCCTCAAATACTATATTTTGGACGAACACTACCTTACAGTGGACCTGACATCAACATGTGATGGTATAAGGGTGCTTTAATGTTTGTGATGGTATAAGGGTATACATGCTTTAATAGGGGGATGGTCCCTCACGTTCTGCAATTTCACTAGCAAACCTTCTGATCATACCTTTAACAAGGTTTCAATACACAGCTATGGGTATTTGTGTCCATTCCTGCTACAAGACAGTCGCCAGCTCAGCTGTAGGTTTCGGACGTGGATATAATCGGACGTGGTCCATAAGCGTCGCTACAACTCGTCCCGCAAATGTTTTATGGGGTTAAGGTTGGGACTCTGAGCAGGCCAGGGAAGACGTTTTACATCCATATCTTGATACCACTGCTCGACAGAGACTGCAACATGAAATGGAGCGTTGTCGTCCTGGAAGTATTATTCGTCCATTCCATAAAATTGTCGGAGCGTAGGTTTGATTGTCCAAATGTTCATGTAGGTGTCGGCATTCAATTTACCAGGAACAACATGCAAAGGTACCTGACCATACCACGAAAAACTACCCTCAAATAAATAGTCGGATTTTATGCGGTCCATTTTTGTAGGGTTGTGTATATACGTTTGTAATTCACGTTTACAGCAAATGCGTGTATACATATGATAATAGTCCAGACACTCCCATTTCTTATCATTTGTTACACTTGCGTTGTTCCGAATCCTTTAATTCTCTCTAACAAAACTAGTCAGACAGAAAATGTTTAGATTTTATTTTTATAATACATAGTTGGGTGTCACCATACATACTATCACCATTTCTTTTAAAACATCTGATGTATTTGTATTTTCTGAATTAATCTGCATCATTCACATTTTGCATTCACAACATGCGAACGTGAGGACATTTGAGGCCACGACGGATTTAACTGGCCACAGCCCAGTTTGTACTAGGGATGCGACATCGATAGCAAAACATCGTTGTTCAAATTTAAAACATCGATGTTGATAAAACATCGATGTTGATAAAACATCGATGTTGATAAAACATCGTTCCAAAAACATCGATGTTTTTAAATATCGATGTTTTTAAAATTCAGTGTATTTAAACTTTTTTCCCCATTTCTTAAAACTGGTTAAGCAACTATGGATGCAACATCGACAGCAAAACATCGATGTTGATAATGCATCGCCCCCAAACTATCGATGTTTTCAAAATTCAGTGAATTCAAACTTCCCCCATTTCTTAAAACTGGTTTATCACCTAGTGATGCTACATCGACAGCAAAACATCGATGTTCAAATTTGAAACATCGATGTTGATAATACATCGCCCCCAAACTTTAGATGTTTTTAAAATTCAGTGCATTTAAACGTTTTACCCCATTTCTCATAACTGGTTTAGCAACTAGTGATGTGACATCAGCTCCAATACATCGATGTTTTTTTATAAAACATCAATGTTTTGAAAACATCGACATCGATCTCATATCCCTACTTTTCAGACCCTTCACCTTTGGTGATGTTGGTCTAAAAGTATGTTCAATTTGCTGATTATGCTACTTGGTTTTTTTTTTAATTTTTATAACGGTACTTTTTTCATTTATAAATAAAACATCGGCAAGTATAAACATCGATGTTACAAAAACATCGATCCCAATACATCGATGTTTTTTTAAACATCGATGTTTTGAAAACATCGACATCGATGTCGCATCCCTAGTTTGTACACGACCGTCTTTGGGTGGATTTGAATTAGTAACTCTCCTATTGTTAATCCGATGCTTTTCCAACCGGGCTACCACGACCCTTGATAACAAAGGATTGCTGTGGAACTGACGTACTTTGTGTTTCGATATTTTACAGTACAAAGTCCCGAATAGGAACGTCCGAAATTCAGAATTGGTCAAAATTCGGACATTTTGCTAACTGGTGTTTTTTTGTTTTTCTCACTTTTTTTAAATTTTTCTGACGAGTTTTGAAGAACAAGGAGTTAAACCTGGACTTTATTGATGAAACAACGCAAAATAACGGACACGTTCAGAGTAAATACCACACAGAAAGATTAGAAGATTTGCAAGTGAAATTTGTTGCACTTTAATAAAAAGTTTTTTTTTTTCTTTTTAAAAATTTTTCCAATTTATATACCTGCTATTTTATTATTGCAAGCGCAAAATTCGCAAGGGGGTATAAATTAAGATTTTTTTTGACAAAAAATGCAAATAATCCGAAATCCGGAATGGCCAAGGTCCGGAGGATTCCGGATTTCGGACTTTGTACTGTACTATGTTTGGGTCGAACTGGGTCAGCACGTCCCACTACATTCTTTCCAACCGGAAACCTCTCAAACAATTAATTTCAATACTATTCAATACGATAGAAGTGTTTTACGGTATTCTATGATTTTCGATAGAAATGAAAACTACAAACCGCTTTTAATCTGAAAATGTGGCTTTTGTTAATAGTGTCTCTGTTGCAGCTCCATGAGCGATATATTTGTAGGTAATGGCTTAATATATAGTATCTGTCTACCAAGAGAAATGTTACAGAGATAAAGTCTGTCTCTGTCTATACTGTAGAAAGAGACCTGTTGCTATGTTCCCTGCAAAATAATTAAAGCAATGTATTCGAATTTGTCACATCGACTGGTCACAAATGGTAAATATATTTGTTTAGATTTTTACACTGCTGGCCACAGTAAATGCAACACCCTGAAGGAAGCATGCAAATAATAAGAAATTTACAACATGCATTAGCGGAGGTGAGATATTCAAATGATTAGAATTTCAGCGCAGACGCACATCATGCGCGCCTGTGGCGCCACTTCAAAGCGCTATTTAAGGCTTGGAGATTTCGACGATTTAAAGTACGGCAATTGTGTTTTTCTTGTGTTTAAAAAAAAAACGATCAATTATGCTTCGTAGAAAACAGCGATCATCTTTTGATCAAGTATCCGAGTACGACAGAGGAAGGATAGTGGCCTACCGAGATTGTGGATTACCTTTCAGGGAAATCGGTAGTCGCGTTGGACGAAACCAAACAACTGTAATGCGGATATGTGATCATTGGATGCAGGAGGGTACGACGGACCGACGTGTTCGATCGCATCCACCTCAGTGCACTACTTCACGTGATGACAGTCATATTGTGCGTATGGCAGTGACGGATCGCTCAGCCACATTACGAACCATAGCACAGCACATTCAGTCTGCAACGCATCATCCAGTGTCTGCGCGAAACCATTCGACGCCGTTTACAGCAGAGTGGTCTATCCGCAAGACGTCCATTGCTTCGTCTACCCTTGACGCAGAACCACAGACGTCTCCGCCGCTAATGGTGCGATGAAAGAAGGATGTGGACGGCATAATGGAATGAGATTGTCTTTACTGACGAGTCACGCTTCTGTCTGCAACACCACGATGGTTGGACTCGAATCTGGAGACACCGTGGAGAGAGGATGCTGAACAGCTGCGTTATGCACCGCCAGACTGGTCGTGCACCGGGTATTATGGTATGGGGCGGTATTGGATATCACTCTCGCACTCCTCTAGTATGCATTGCCGGTAATTTAAACAGCCAGCGCTACATCTCCGAGGTGTTGGAGCCGGTTGTCCTTCCTTACCTCCAGGGCTTGCCCATAGCCATATTTCAACAGGATAATGCGCGACCACACGTGGCACGCATTGTCCAAGGGTTCTTCGTCAATCGCCAGATTGCATTGCTTCCCTGGCCAGCTCGCTCTCCTGATCTTTCGCAGATAGAAAACATGTGGTCCATGGTTGCTCAACGATTGACCCATATTGCATTCCCAGCTACCACACCAGATCAACTTTGGCAACGTATGGAAGCTGTTGGTCTGCTGTACCTCAAGAACACATCCAAAGTCTCTTTGAATCAATGCCGAGGCGTGTGGCAGCGGTGATTTCCAACAATAGCGGCTACTCTGGCTACTGATTTTGGCAGGAACCACACTTCACAGAAGTCTATAAATTTAATCATTTTATACTTGGTCAACATGTTATCTACAAAATAAATTTTGTTGTGATATCTCTTGTCTCTCTTGGTTGTTGCAATTTGGGTGGCCAGCAGTGTACTTATCTCCGAGATCTATGCTTGTAAACCACCTCTTATCGCGTCAACATTCGCAAACACCATTGTTAAATTAAGTCATCACTTAGTTATTCCCCACACGAAATGTACGAGCACAGTATCTATAGCAACCGCTACCATCAGATTTGACGTCAGGAGCAATTTAGTGATAAACAGACAGTACATTACAAGAACTAAGAACCTTTAAATTTCCCATTCACATGAATTGCAGTAATCGGTAATGGGTGTTTAGTATAATGGAAATGGTCTAAGTTTTTCTGCTTTCAATCCCCTGTCATTTTCTTCCATTTTGTTTTGAGGATCTGGTGTCATCTGCGACACGAAGGCTGATTGGGGCAATACACAGTTTTACTATTCTAATACTAACGTTCGAGAGCGTCAACAATTATCCTAAATGTAGCCGTATTTGTGTTTATGACGACTGTATTGGTTTTCCGAGAACATCGCTAAGCGAGGATCCTGTCTTATCCTTACAGTCCAGGTTTGAAGTCGCTAGATCAGTTCCATTGCCACTGCTTCCAGCTACTACAGCTCTCTTGGTGATTGTCTCGACGAGGTACCTCGTCATTAGAAGAAAACTGACCAGATCTTGATGAACGAGATTTGTCGTTGTGAGAAGAAAATAGACCAGACTTTGATGGACGAGATTTATCGTTGTGAGAAGAAAACTGACCAGATCTTGATGAACGAGATTTGTCGTTGTGAGAAGAAAACAGACCAAACTTTCATGGACGAGATTTATCGTTGTGAGAAGAAAACTGACCAGATTTTGATGAACAAGATTTGTCGTTGTGAGAAGAAAACAGACCAGACTTTGATGGACGAGATTTATCGTTGTGAGAAGAAAACTGACCAGATCTTGATGAACGAGATTTGTCGTTGTGAGAAGAAAACAGACCAAACTTTCATGGACGAGATTTATCGTTGTGAGAAGAAAACTGACCAGATCTTGATGAACGAGATTTGTCGTTGTGAGAAGAAAACAGACCAGTCTTTGATGGACGAGATTTATCGTTGTGAGAAGAAAACTGACCAGATATTGATGAACGAGATTTGTCGTTGTGAGAAGAAAACAGACCAGACTTTCATGGACGAGATTTATCGTTGTGAGAAGAAAACTGACCAGATCTTGATGAACGAGATTTGTCGTTGTGAGAAGAAAACAGACCAGTCTTTGATGGACGAGATTTATCGTTGTGAGAAGAAAACTGACCAGATCTTGATGAACGAGATTTGTCGTTGTGAGAAGAAAACAGACCAGTCTTTGATGGACGAGATTTATCGTTGTGAGAAGAAAACTGACCAGATATTGATGAACGAGATTTGTCGTTGTGAGAAGAAAACAGACCAGACTTTCATGGACGAGATTTATCGTTGTGAGAAGAAAACTGACCAGATCTTGATGAACGAGATTTGTCGTTGTGAGAAGAAAACAGACCAGATCCTGACATCAATATAATCAATAAATCCTTAATACCTTTATGTCGAAATATGTTGTTCTTAGCAAAATTGGCCAAATCTCGATGAACGACATAGTTGGAAACGCATGTAAAGTTAAAAATTACGGGTCCTATTATCATTTTCACAAATAAAAAGCATGGCCAACTATAGCTGTTGAAATCCGACCAAACTAACCAACCTATGAGCACGCTCTATATATCTTGGTTGGATCACTCTTTTGGGGGATATTAATGGGAGCACTCTTTCAGTTGTCACTCTTGTACCAAACGTGTGATGTAGGTAACTGGCATTAATTCAGTGAAAACAAACCCATTAGGAGACTATGATTCAAATTAAACAGATTAACTCAAATTGCAGTAACAATGGTGACCTTTTGGTAGAATCTTCATCGGAATAATTATTTTCTTTTCAGTCTAACATCTTTGGTGTGTGTGTAAGTTTCCATCTTTCATTTACTGCTGACTTTGAATACAATCCCTCGAGCAATTGTTCTTAGTATTTTTATCTTAAAAAAAGCAATCTTTCGTTGATGTATTCAAAAGACTTCATCACTCTGAAGTTATACCGTTGCATGCATTAGATTTGTCTCTTCTGTTTTTTAGATAGGAAAACTCCATTCGATGCAAGAGCAATTCGGTTAGATCTAATGATCACTTATTCCATTTAGTCTTTAGGTGATTTGTCACATTAGCTTGGAGCTAGTTGTTAGATTCGCGTGAAATACCATTTAAACTTTTGTATTATTCATGCGTAATCAAGCTAATGCCACTCTTCATCCGTAAGAAAAAGTGAAAAAATATCTTACTTTGGATAAACGGATAATTAAATTTCAATATGCAGATTCGAGGGGAAATATTTATGGATATTTTAAATTAAGTTCCATCTTTTTCCGTGCATTAGTCTGGTACTAAATCCAATTTAGGCGGAAATTCAAGCGACGTCGACGTATTACATTCAATCTCGAAGAAGCTTTCAGTGTCGCAAATTTAAGCGGCAAGGATACCGAAGACGCAAAACATAGTTATATCGTCCGCTAATTCAATAAACAAAGCTTTTAAGCATGATATTTCGGGGGAAAGTTTTTGTTAAAAATTTTCTTGACGTGTTTCAAGAAAGGAGATTATCATTTCTGACATGGCACAGAGAGGTTTCTTGCATGTAGCATAGACAAGAATCTGAGAAACCTGATGTCAGAACATGGACTCAAAAAGAAAATACTTTCTCGTCTCAGGGTGGGAAAGACTCATTAACGGTATAATTATTCAGACTCGGTTTCACCTGTTTTAAGTGCATTAACGGAATCCTTCTAACTCCTACTGGAAGTGCATTTGTTAAATTTACTCGCATGTTTTTTACGGAAGCTGACTCTGGGGATTTCGAATAGTTCATATTTCAGCTGAATGCGGTGCTGTATTCTTCCAATGAATCCTTCTTAGTTGACACCCGCTTTTTGTTTTGAAGATATTTGATATTATATCTTCAACTTACCATTATTCTGCTTTAAACTAAATTTTTATTTGCAGAACATAAGGGTAGAAGCACGGGAATACTCATAATTACAGTTAGTCAACATTTCGTCTATACCATGTTAAGTAATTGTATGTGAAAATAGCAACTATTAAGGAGAGTACGAAACCATTTTAATTGGAAATTGAAAAGTGTGCGTATTTGAAACTAACTTTTTTATAGCCATTTACCGACTTCTAAGCCGACGACAAATTAAACGACTTGTATTTCGTCCAAAGCAACATTAAGGTTACGAATATGAAAAAGAGTATTTTTTTTATGCATTCAATAGTTAAACATGGCATTGTCAATATCTCGGGCTTGTAAGGAGAAGCCATTCTTTGCAAAAAATTTGTTACGACTTGTGTTACGATATGTATTTCGTCCAAAGCAACATTAAGGTTACGAATATGAAAAAGAGTATTTTTTTTCACATTCAACAGTTCAACATGGGATTGCCAATATCTCGGGCTTGTAAAAAGAAGCTATTCTTTGCAAAAAACTTTTTAAATGTTCTAAAAAATTAGGTTTCGATAAAATTTTGTCATCAGTCAATTAAAAGGAGCTAGGTACAACATTTATTTCTACATTATCTTGTTGTTTTAAGACTACGGTGTACTTGGTTAGAATGACTGGCTAAGAAATGGCTTATCGACCTCGTTTTATGATGTATTATGAAGTTCTATGGAAGTGTAGTTTTGTATGTGTGTATATAGGACTCGGAAGTTTACTCGCATAGCAAGAAAGACATTTATATGGTAGTCTTCGGCGTTCCAGAGCATTTTGTGTTAAAAGCGTGGTGCTGGATCTAACTTATATTTTAGAATAATGAACTCATTATGCTTCGGAAACTGAATATTATATTACAGTGGTGTTTGACAAGTGGTTCGCAAGAAGACGTTTATGATAAGTTTATGCAAACTTAGCAAAAGCGCCTTCAAATTTTTTTTAACCCAATTGAGATCAACGAAAAACGTGATTGAGACAGTTGCCCTAATACACTCTCGCCCATACGATCCCATTACACAAAAAGTTGAAAACAGTTTTATTGAAGAATCACACGGTTCACATACGGTCTATTATTGAACCGAACCAAAATTTAATCCTGAAATTGGATTGGGTTCGATCTGAGGAAACGTGAACCCTTCACGCATTGCCAATCAAACACAAAACCGTCCAGGAGCCTCCCCGGTCTACGATTTCCACTTTAATTTCTTGGATGAATTGAGGATGGGCGTAGACGAAGTTATTGCAATATTTACACTCGGAGGAGTCGCTTTTGAAGTGAGCATGGATGAATTGGGCGTCTGAACGACCGATTGCATTCAGATTTTACGCCTGGTCGAGCTAGTCTTGCTGAGAGGGGAATGTGTTGGTCAAGGGTGAATTTGCAATCAATTAAAAGCCGGTTATTTGCTCTACCCACAAGTCTGAAATCTTTCGGTATCTACAGATGCACACTGATGAGATTCGACTATTCATCAATAATAAACGCAGTGCTGCTACATAAGGGATGGTCGCTGGTACTGTGTTACTGAGGATACGTCAGTGGGAAATCTTTCTTAAACTGCAATATCCTATTTTTTCTTAAATGTAAGGACATAGCAGTTTTATGATCAAAGTCTGTTATTTGCTCTGACCATAGTTCTAAAGTGTCAAGGTATCCGCAAACGACAACCGATTAGATTCGACGTTTTATCAATAATAAACACAGGGCCGTTATGTAAGGGTGTACAATGATACTATGGTACTGAGATACGGTGGTTATCAAAATAATGGAAACACCTGTGAATAAAAGTGACATTTAAGAATGCGCTTCTTAAGCATTAACATATAATCTAGCTACCAGTTTTTTTATTGTAAAAAGTACTATATATCATTGTAGTATGGTAGCATGGTAGCTTTAGTGAAGTTCTATACGTCGTGGATTTTTGTCAAAAGCGTAAAATGTCAGGCCTCACAGACTTTCAAAGAGGCCAAATTGTAGGAGCCCAACTAGTTGCAGCAACTGTGACCGAAACATCCCAGCTTTTGAGCATTTCTAGAGGTACGGTGTCTAAAGTCATGACAGCGTACACTCAGAGCGGTAACACAAGCTCGGCAATGCAAAATAGTGTACGGAAGGGGAAGCTGAGTTAAAGAGACCGACGGGTATTGAAGCGGATTGTAATGTCTAAAAAGAAAACAACTGCAGCCAAAGTGACCGCAGAGCTCGATCAATTTCTGGATTATCTAGTGTCAATAATTACAGTTAGGAGGCATCTTCACAAACAGCAATATTAGTAACGGATTCCTTATAAATCCAGTGTGATTCCATTGTTTTGATAACACCCTGTATATGAGTAGGATAACTTTCTTGTATTGCAATATGCTGTCTTTTCATAAATGAAAATTATATTTTTATAATTAATTGACAGCCGGTAATTGGATTTGCTAGCCTGACATTTATCGGTATCTACTGACGAACAGTGATGAGATTCGGCAATTCATCAGTAATAAACACAGGGACACTAGATAAGGGATAGTCGTTGGTGCTATGGTACTAGGGATACGTCAGTGAGAGAACGTTCCTGTAGTGAATGTAAATTTTATAATCAAATACAACTAGTATACAAAAAAGTACATACTTGTGTAAATTAATCATTGAGCATTTGGCATCTATACATATGTTTCAAACTTGAGCTTCGATTTTTAAACTGCGTTTTAGATACAAAAGGAAAAAAAAAAAAAACAGAAACGTGTACCTTATTGTGAAAGTTGGTCACAGAAAAGAGCGATTTTATAAGACATCAGTCAAACTTAAATTACTTTAATTGCTATCATTCTAAAATTATTTTTACATAATCTTTATTCTAATTATTTTTGTTTGAATTATTATTTTTATTTCATTCTCACATATGAACAAATTCCTAATATTTGAAAGCTGGTTTATTAGTAATTTTAATAAACGTCGCACTGGAGCAACAGAACGGTCCAGAGGACAACGGTCCAGAATGAAACCCAAAGGGAGAGATACGACGGCAATACCACGTAATTTTGAACCACGGTCAGATGACGAAAACTAAGCATAGGAAAAAACACATTGGTGATAAATATTTAATTTTACTACTCTATATCTGGCGATGCCAGAATCAATATTTTATTTTTGATTTCATTAAGAATTTTCAGTTTGTACATTTGTGTTAAGAAAATGAAATGCGCCCTTATTAGAGTATTTATAGTTACTACGGGGCCCGTATATATAGATTGTAAAAAGTTTTCGGAATGACCGAAATTAATTTCTCTTCACTTTTTCTGACAATTGCATGAATTTTGGGTAAGAATACCCTGAAACTTATGAATTACACTAAATACAATAGGCTCTTTTAAAAGAAAAATATATTTTTTTTTAAAGAAAAAAAGCAAGAAATAATACAACCTGGTACCTCAGAACTGTTCCGGAAAAAATTAATAAAAAACGAAAATTCCACAAATGGCAAAGAACAAAACTTTTAAACGTATCGTAAAAAATATCACAAAAAAAAAAAGTTCCACAATTGCAGAAATACAAATAAATTAACCAATGGTATCACAGAAAAAAAATTAAAAGGAACAATGCAATCAAAAGATATTTTAAAATCTAAATAACATATGGAAGCAAAGAAAACATTTCAAAAGAACCAATGAAATCAAACGACTTTAACGGATTTCGGAAGAACTCTCTAGAATATTCAAAATGAAAATTTAAAGTTTCTGTTTGCCGAGGTTGCCATGAAAACAACAATAACCGTAAAGACAGATGGGTTGCCTTAATCTACCTTAACTCGCTACTAGAAGTGCGCTAAAAAATCGTTAATGCCGTTGCCACCGCTCATAAATGTAGAGTAGCTGTACCCTATTGTTTTTTTTAACAAGATTGACAGTCACTTTGATCAATCAATAATTCAGGATATATGCTCTTACTCCCAACAAATAACTGGAAGAAATAACATGAAGCTGAGAGCACAAGCTGAATCTATTTCATTATAAAGTCCATGATTTCTTGATGGCTTGCATACTTCTTACATGTGAATGCCATATGGTTGAAATAAGTATTGATTAAATTGTTGGAAACAAATTAAATTTTAATTACATTAGTAATTGTGTTACTTCATTATCTTGGTATTGAAACTTATAATATTCAACCACTCTATTAGAGAGAAAAAGAAAAAGAAAAACTTCTAAAATTTTATTTTCTTTTATTAAGAAATCCCATCACAGATTTTTAAATATTCGATCAAGTCCAAAGGCGACACTACGTTTAAGTCCTGTTAACAACTTAGTTTTATGCATTAGTATTGCAATGTTAAATCGTACTAATTTAATTTACTCGCGCCATTATTATTAAATAAGCATTTTTTTCCCAAATCAAATTATTGAAAAAATGACATAATGCTATTAAATGACAGAAATCTTTGTTGTTCATGCATAGGAAATTACTCTTTCTGTAAAATTCTTAAAAGCACTTAGTGCAGTGCATTTTAAGTGCTTATGTAATCCAACATGTCGTTCAAGAATTGTTTAGTGCCGTATTTTTTTACACGATTTTGAAACGCTGCGTTAGGAAAAAAATGATTGCGAAAGAGTGAGGGATGTATCATTTAATTTGTAGCTGAAGCAGTTTGAAATGAAAGTTAAGCGACCATTTTGAACGAGGCTTATTACCAATGCAGATCTAGTCACTTTCCAATCTCAGTGGACGTCTCTTAATTAAAATGTGATTACTCTGATTGGTAGTTGTGGCGTATAGGACAGCTTTTCCCTTGGGTGTTTTTTCCCCTTTTATTTCGACAGAAGACATGGCAACACGAGAGAGAACAGCTTTTTTTGGAACTTTCTGCAGGGAACTATTTTTTTTTATTTGGAACTTCGTGAAACTTTTATGGATGTGACGGATTTGTTTGCCTTGCTTTGAAATTCGAAATTTGCTTTATTTTTTTTTCTCATCCTGCTCTCCTTTCCGAATCCGGGTTCTTTACGTCTTTTGTTTGTTTGTGTCTTTCTTTTTTCGCTTACTCGATTCTTTCGCCATTTTGCTTTTGGATTTATTTCATTCTCTGCCCGCTTTAGTTCGGATTAGAAAATTTTGTTCAATTTCTTCCTCCTCTGCTCGAACGGTCAAGACTCGAGTTTGATGGTGGAATTGGGGAAATGGAGTAGAAAAGTTTGCCAGGTTTTAGAATCTGTTGAAGTACGAAAAATGAGAAGAAATATCCGTGTGCCACCAGCGCGAATTGCGGAGTTACGTGCATAGCTCATTACTGTTGCAGAGCTTTTCTAAACAACTATTTTGAGGCTAAAGTTCCTGAATTACGTGTACACCAGAGATTCCGTAAAGAAAATTTCAAAACCGTCAGTTACAAACTATTCAAAAACCTGCAGTTTGTTATATATCTCTCTATCTCCTTGTTGATTTTAAAATGCAATATTAAATAAGAAATTCTTTATCCTATGCTTGAACGTTCAAGACACAAAATGGCTAGTGGAATTGGAAAAATGAAGTAGAAAATTTTGCCAGATATAGAACATACTATATGAACAAACGTATTTGGGGCGCACTGCAGAAATTCGAATGTGGTCTGTCTTAGTGTAGGGTTGTGTTTCCTAGTTAGGACTTGGACCATTGTTTTATGTACCTGGTACCATGAAATCTGACGTGTACCTCAACGTTCTGGAAAATTCTGCCTTTAATACACTATGGCAATACTACGTCGATGATGGTTGTTTCTTCTAACAGGATCGAGTTCCATGTAATACTGCAAAACATGTGCTGGACTGGTTTCCTGAATATGAGGCGAATCTGCTTGATTGGCCTGTTCAGAGACCCGATCTCAATCCGATGGAGCACTTGCGGGACAAACTGAGCGACGAGTACTACACCGCCATGCACGCCCATCGTCACAACAATCTCTTCTCATAGCCTTGCAAGAGGCATCTCAAGCTATTCCTTCCCAGACTAGCAGTGAACTTGTAGAAAGTAGTCCTCGGAGTGTTGCAGCTGTAATACAAGCATAAGGAGGGCCTACCCGTTACAAAATAGAATAATATACAATTTTTCTGAAAATTATACAGTATCCAAATACATTTGTCCATATAACTCTGTTAAAGTAAGAAAAATCAGAACAGATATCCTCCCGCCACCAGCATAAACTTCGGAGTTATGTGCATAGCGCATTATTGTCCCAGAGTTTTTCTCAACTGCCATTTTGAGGCTAAAGTTTATGAGCTACCAAACGCCATAATTTAAACTAGTGTTTCGAAACCTTGTATGGATGTCAAACATTCAGCATATATTTTGTATTTGATACAAAAAACTTTATTAAACTAAAAATTATATCATTTACAGTTTGGAATACACAATAATTATATACACTACCCTACAATAATGGACCGGACGCCAGCGGATTTGCATAAAATCCGACTGCATGTCGGATTTTATGCTTGCACGTGACCTGTTAAGGTTAAATACGATTCGTGGTAACGTAGTTAGTTCTGTGTGAAATTGTGTTAATATGTCGAAACGAAAGGGACTTGATGAATTTGAAAGAGGTGTTATAGTTGGTTGTCACAAGTGGCAAGTCTATTCGCGCAATTGCGATAGATTTATCACAGCCATGATCAACTGTTGGTGATGTCGTGAAGAAATGAAAGTCCACGGGTGTGGTGATACAAACTACACACGTTAGTCGTCCCTGTAAACTGACCAAACGGGATTGGCGTGTCCTGAAGCATTAGGTTCGTAAGAACCGCAATAAACCACTTCAAATCACCAACATTGTGTTTCAACAGGCAGCAGGGGTTACAGTGCACCCCAATATTTTGCGGAAAGAACTGCACGCACTCAATATCCACGGATGTTGACGCACATAAAACAAATATCACCCCATCCAACAATGCCGGCAGACTCGCTTCGTGTTTGTAACGTCGCAAGTGGACTGTGGACCACTGGAAAACTTTTTTATGGACCGACGAGTCCGGCTACACGCTCTTCTAGTCGGATGAGCGTGCTTGGGTTTGGTGAATGCCAGGCGAAAGTCTGTAACCCGAGTGCATCGTTCTAACTGTCAAGTTCGGTGGTGGTGGTGTACTTCTTTGGGTGTGTTTTTTATATATGTGATATTTTTGTTGCGATCAATACATGTAATACTTTTGTGATGCATGAAAAATAAAATTAAAAACAAAGAAACTCTGATTTAGTGATTAAAGCTTAAATAGTAGATTTCCCTCCTCCCTTTTCTTCAAAATATTTTTTTTCAACTTAACGTATTTCAATTATAATAGGCGATCTCTCTATTGTATATAAACTGATCTGGTTCAATAGAATCAATGGGAGGGGCAACAACGCTGTTAGAACCATGTTTATGAGTTTAGAAATCTGATACCTCGAATCATTTTGCTTCAGTCATCTGTGAGAAACATATTCAACTCAAAGTAATGAATATAACATGAAAAAAAAATAGTCTGCACTCATAGTACTTAAAAAAATACTTAACAAAAGGACATTGAGAGTCCAGCATAACATCACTTATGTCTTAAATGCCACCGTGGTGATGGTGTAAATATTTAACTTGATGTGGGGAACTTTAAACGGCAAAACAATCTGTATAGTGGTTTGCATTCACAAGTGTGTCCGTCAGCTCTTAGAGTAAGGAATCGCATTGGTGAACAAGCTCTCTTCTGAACCAGTCAGTGGTCAGTGGTTAGGATTTATGTTCTGCAACCTTGCTGCTAAGAGCATGTTACAATAGGGTTCCATAGTGTTTTAGTCTATTGAGTAGGCTGATTACTACATAGGTATTATATCATCGGTTTCATACGTATCGAAACAAAGCTAAAGCTAAAGAGAGTTCAGTACCGAATGCAACTTTGAACCTCCTGGTGGTTTCGTTCAGATATCTCGTCCATCTGAACAATTTTGCTAATGATGATATGTCTCGTCCATCTGAACAATTTTGCTAATGACGACATATCTAGTCGATATGAACAATTTTGCTAATGACGAGACATCTCGTCCATCTGAACAACCTTGATAGGATCTATCGCGTTACCAAGATATTGCCTATTTTCTTATGAGACTAGACCAAAATCTGGTGAGGTTTTTTCTAGTGATGAAATAGCACCTCCATAAACATCTGCTAATGGTATTTCTAATGACGAGATACCTCATCGAGACAACCACCAGTATGATTGAAGAGCCTGGCATATTGGTGCAATATGATGTCCGTATAAGCCTCGTATTTTACAGTAAGGCTGTTGAACAGAGGATGCAGATGTGCACGCGCCACTGAGACAATACCAACCCAAATATGGATTCCTCAGCGATCATTTTCCAAGAAATGGTTAGGGTAATAACGTGTCTCTTGGAATTGCCATATGTACAAGAGTCGAGAAACACTCTCTAGGCTGAAACGGGAGTCTTCAGCAATCAGTTCACAATGCTCCATTATTCCGGAGTCTAAGCAAGTGTTCAGTAATCCTGCTGAGACCTATGATATACTAAAATTGTCCATAGTAAGAAAACAAATGGTTTGCAAGAATGTCTATACCCACTTAATGTGTCGCTTGTCTGGCATGTCGCAAACGTATCCGCAATCGTATATGTTCATGTGTCGAGAATCACTCTAGGCTGAAACGGAAGTCTTCAGCAAACAGTTCACAATTACTCCAGAATCTAAGCATGTGTTCTTTAATCCTGCTGAGACGTACTATGATATATAAAAATTGTCCACAGTTTGAAAACAAACGGTTTGCAAGAATGTACCCGCACAATGCGTTACTTGTCTGCCAGTCAATCTTATCAGTCTGATAAAACATCCCATTGAAATATGTAGAATGCCTTTTCGGTTTTACATGGACTTCCTGTTTATGAAGTCAAAGAATTCCACTAAGCTAACAGCCCAATCAAATTGTATCACTGTATCTCTCTTCTTCTGTAGAAGCCTGTGATGGTTATATTAGAATTGAACGTAATTAGAAGCGTACTTATCTGTATGTACTCCACATCGTGCCATACGCCTAACAGATTACAATCGTATATCTGAGTGGCGCACACATATAATTCCACCAGTATTTCTTCTATGACTTCTTACGAGTTTGTACCTTTATGATAGAATATTTCCTAGTATTCTTTCAACCATAAGATGTAGTCATTCAATGTGTGTCAACGGATAGCAACACAACATTATTTGGAAATCTCAGAAGGTTAAACATTCCATTGAAACGTAGAAATTGTCACTTTCAAACTTTTACCGTCATTCTGACAACAAGGACTTCCAGTTTTCTAAAGTCGAAGAATTCTGCTGAGCCGTCCCAATCCAATCGGACTCCTTGCATTGATTGGAAAGAGAACGCAAAACGGATTCCGATCCTTCCAAAACGCTTCATTCAGTCCGACCTCAACCCACCTGTGAAACGTCACTCCAGGCCCCCAGTCTAGTCGGCCGTCTGAAGAACAGGATAGGGAAAATGAATCGGGAAAAATTCGATCGCCACTGACGCCCCGGATCAATTTTTACATCCAATCTACGTCAGAATAAATTACTCTTCATGGGGTGGGAAAATCGAGATGACGTTTTTGGCATTTTACAAGACACGAGTTCCACGACCACAGAAACTCCCTGCCTGCCTATTCCGGGAAAATCTGATTTCACTTCCTCCTCCCAACCTACGGTTGACTGGTTTTCCTTTTTTTTTCTCTTTACTCCTTTCCCGCTTTTCTTGGTGCTGTTTCCCGTTTTTCTGCGTTATCATCTGTGCGTCGAAATGAATTACTGTGGAATCAAATTGGAAGTGACGGTTTATGTCTCTGTGCACACCAAGTCCTGGCGACTCACTGTCTGAAAATCCCATTCATTAACAATACAGGGTCCTAATCTAATAACCGATGTTTCCGACTGTAATTTCTTTTCCGTTGAACTTTTTAAAAGCAAGAATATTTTGTTACGCGACCTGTCTATGCTGTTTCTCTATTTGATGAATGTGTAGTTGGGTATTCATATTTGACATAGTAACAGTAATGGGATTTTGTTTTCTGATAAATATATGTTGGGCTTTGTATCAATAACTTCAGCAGTGGGGTGATGAGTGAATTAATAACCCTTTAAAGCAAAAATAGACAAGTGGTAAAACTTTTTACGAGTTTACTTTGAGGATTTGCTATAATTTGAAGACTTTAATATAGTTAATAGTGAATTAAAATAGTTGTTATGGAACCGGATGCAAATAACTTCAGAGGTAAGCTAACGAAAAAAAATAATTACTATTTAAAAGAAAACAAGGTATATTCCAAGAATATTTAGTCTTCTTGAAGTAGACTATACTTAGAAGATATTCATGGAGTTGTGAATTAATGAAGTTTTAATGGACTTTTACGTAAAAATTTTAGCTGTGCTCTAATGAGTGAATTAGTAACTCGTTAAAGCAAAGAAACACAGAAATATAAAATTATATACTAGTTTATGTTAGTTAGGCTATAGTTAGAGGACATTCATGGAATTATTAGTGAATTATTAAAGTTTTGATGGTATTTTACACCTAAATAAATTTAGCTGTGTTTTTGATGAGTGAAATAATAACTCTTTAAAACAAAGAAAAGCAGAAACATCAGAACTGTTTACTTCTCCATGTTAGGAAGATTATAGTTAAAAGATATTCATGGAATTGTTGGTGAATAAAGTTATGATAGAACAAAATGGGGTTAAGGTTTTCAGATAGTTCGTGATAGGTTATGTACAATTTTATAGGGATCTATTGCTCTCTTTTACATAAACATGTGGCTTAATCCCGAAATATTTTTCTTGAACACCTATTTGTATCTTCAATACATTCTTCAATAGATATCCAGGCACTTACTCATTATTAAATCATTTAATTTCTCTCTCAAAAATCTAAAGGCTTGATCAACATATAAATTTGTTGAGTGAGCCCTTTCCACGAGCTCTGCTTTTCGGTTCACAAATACTTTTCTCGCTGATGTTACGAGGAGAAGAAAAAAAAGTATTGAAGAATTAACCATCAAATACATTTTTCACTTTAAGAATAAAAATATAGAGTAAAATATATTACAAAGTTAGCGTTACGAATCGGTATTCAAAGTCTCAAAGCAGGTCAATCGGAGACATGCCGCTTCATTAGTGACTGAAGCACACTCGCTTTACATGAGTTCAAGATAGTTTATCCTTTAGCAGTATGGTCTGCCCATGTAAGGTGGTAATTTTTCGCAGCTCAGGTCAATTGCCGACAGGTAAATGTATATAAAAGTCACACTTGGTTAGTGACCAGGGAAATCTCTTGATATTGGGTAAACGTACTGAATCCTTTTGCAGTATGGTCTGCTTATATAGGGCGATTTCTTGAAGCTCAGGCTGATTGGAGACAAGAACATGTATAGAAATAAAAAACTTAGTTTGTGACCACAGCATTTTCTTTGGCATTTGGTTAAGATGCTGAATCCTTTTAGTAGAGCTATCTGCTAAGATTGTGTTCCAAACTTTTTTCTACCCTTTCTGTATTACTGCATTTCACTTATTCTTGATTCATTCTTTTATTGTTAAGCTTCTAATAAACGATGACTTTTTTATAAAGATTATTTTATTGCATTTTGTTCACAGATCATACATACCGATGTAGCAGGTATGTTCGAAAGCAAAAGCGGGTTTTCAGAGATAAAAAATTGCATTGACATTTGTAATCCTATTTATGTGAGTGAAATAACTACATAGTTCACTGCCAGTTAGATACGTAAGCATTGCGCATCAATTTTAAATTGAATTGGAAAATCAATTATTAGAAGGCTTATTACAACTAAGATACGATTTTGGAAGATAATCCTGTTTTCGTCCATCTTTTGTTCAGTTTCCATTTTTCAACGTGCAAACTCAAATGTCTTTACGCCACATACCTAATAAACTCACATAATGTTTCATCTGCTATAGCAAACATTGACATTCGAGTAACAAAATGAACACAAGCATTTATCACCTAGCCTTCTTCATAGAATTTCTGAAATACTTAAGACGAATGCTTCAGTTAAAATGTTGGCACTGTATCAACGTACCCAATTTCATCCAGCTACACTTCCTTCTTAAAGTGTTGAAGAATTCATTTTGGTGGCCTCTAAATTGAGAATTGATTTTACATTGCTAAGTTGAATGATTGTTATACTAAGCAGCAAATGGAATAGTAATTGAATTAGGGTTCGGATATGCCGAAGCATGCGAGTGTAATTTGATCATGGCAATACAGATTCCTAATGATATCAAGTGATAGCTTTGGTCATACCATTTGTTCGTTTTCATATTCTGCTCACGAGATTGTTATTGGCAATTTTTGGAAGTGCTTCGCTTACTGAGAAAATCGGGAAGTTCTCTTATATATTTAAGAAATAAATTAAGAAGGAAGGAATTATCAGCGTCTAATTAGAATATGACAAATATTAATTATTTGCATATGATTAAGTTTTGGAAAACCTCTTTACATATGCAAGTTAGTGAACAGAAATCGACGTTATTTGAAAATGGGGTGATGGCAATAAACAGAAAAAAACAACATAAAATCAACCGCTACGGTATTCTTTCGCCAATTCTTTTCGTTAAGTTTAAATATGCTTGATTTCCGTTATAGAGTTGCATAATATAGCTAAAACTACTTGGAAAAGATCGTAGCTCTAATAAAATTTTTCGTCGGTCTTATTAGAGGGTAATTAGATAGGTAGGCAGGTAGTTAATTAACGTTGCACTGGAGCAACGAAACGGACTATTGTTGACGGTCCAGGATCAACCTCAAAGATACGACGACAATGCCTCGCAATTTTAAACCACAAAAGGTAATGAGAACTCTGGAAGATAGAAATAAACGCATAAAAGGAACTGTGAGTGAACGTGAATATGTTTATACGGCATGAAATATCGAATTACCATTAAAGATGTTAATAAGATGCAACTGACGTAGACGTTCAGAAACCAAATGATGTGTAAAGGTTTTGCCCTAAATTTCATTAAAACTAGATTAATTGTTTCTTGTTTTGTACTTCTGACTATTTTGGAAGTGATTTATGCCATAATTTCATTTGGAACCGTGGAATATGCATATATGTGCTTATATTCATTTTAAAAGAGTTTGTATACGGTATGAAATGTGAGTAACGACACCTTCATCAATGGTTATACGCTGCTGAGAAATTTTAGCGTAGATGGTATGTGCGTGTAAGGTCAGCATATCAGATCAGCTAAACAGTATGTAATTTTTAATGTTCTTACTGGTTATGTCCTTCCAATTTACTAGTCAGGAAACGTTCAAGTTCCAGACTTTTCTGTCACAAGCAACAACTTTTACATTGAGCCACACTGAAAGTGGCCTTATACAGATGGTTCACGAAACTCTATGATTATTGTAATGCAGCAGCTAGGGTATATGCGATCTCTTAAATATCTATGCCCGATCTAGTTGACTTTGCTCTGCTTTAATTAGTTTCCATCAAGAGTTAAAAGTTTTGCATATTGCTTTGTCTCAGGTGCAGTTACGGCTACATCAATTTTCAAGAGCTGTTATCCACTTATCATTCAAGGGCTGTACTGCAATCTATTAATTCTCTCTCATCAAAAATTGTCATATGATTATTAGCGATTCATTATAAAAATTAAAATAATCGCCTTACATTGACCATTGCTGCATTTCTACCATTCACTAAAGCAAGCAATGAAATGATGGATCTTTTAGTTAAGCTGTATTGTAGACTTCATCCATTGAAGAGTACTTAAACTATAAAGTTGTTGATTTGGGATCGTTTAAAGGTAAAAATGAAACCTCCTGGTTGTGTCTAGACAAGGTATCTCGTCGTTAGCAAAACTGACCAGATCTTGATGGACGAGACTTCCCCTCATTAGAGAAACTTACAGATACTGATCTCATCTGGACATCATAAAATTAGGCAGCCTCTTAATAACTAAATACAGAGGCTGTTCGCACATTTTTTAGACGATTTTGGTAAGCGGTAATAAAAAATCGTTTGCTGCAAAATAAATAATTGCAGTTGTACTATGTTTTTTAAAGTCAAAATTATCGTCTGTGGCTTGAGAGGATTGTTTTTATTCAAAATGGCGTTTTTAACGAAGCAGTGGTTCGAAGGCTATATTTATGCTCTTTCCGAAGAGAAATATTCATATTCCGTTATCCAAAACAGATGTGAGAGTCATGGTTTTGTGATATCTAATGCGTCGATAGGTAATATCGTCAACAAGAAAGGAAAAAAACGTCAAATTGGAGCCTAAAGTGTTACAAAAATTCCAAACAAGTATCCAAGGAAGAAACGGACATCTTGGATTATTGCAAAGGTACGTTGTTTAATGTTAAAATAAAATCCTCCTAGTCAAAGGAAAGTTGCAAAATCATTAAAATGCTCGGTGTCCACTGTAAACAAAATTACAAACGTTGATTTAAATCTTAAGAAAGAGAAAAAACGTAATGTGCATCGTCTTTCTTCAAAGCATATCACTGAACGCAGGACACGCTGCCGAATCCTATATGAGAAACACTTATCCAAAGAAAAATGAATAAAAAAATTGTCACAATAGATGAATCAAGGGTGTATTTAAATGATTGCAGCAAAAAAGAGCCATCTATTATCATAACAGGGGAGAAAAAAATTTAAGTACATGATTCACAGAATCGAAAGAGTTTCTAAGGGATTCATGATTGTTGCTGGTTTTTCATATAATGGCAAGTTAAAAATAAAGAGAGTGGGAAAAAAATGTCAAGATTAACTCCAAATACTATCAGGAACATATTTTATCTCTTCGATCAAGTTATTAGATTTACCTTTTAATGTAACTATGTGTAGAATGTAATCTTTTAATCTTAACTTAAATTCATTTATTATCTTTTGAATAAATTCTAGTTTGGATTTTTAAAGACTTCGTCATGTGTACTTTTAGTAACTTAAGTTCATATCAGCCTAATAGGTGATAGTTTATTTTAATTCACTGCGTGGTTACTCTAATTGATCTTAAAATTCAATCAAATATTCATTCTGTGCTTGTGTCAGCTCCCGTAAAAACTTCATGTCACTTACTATATATATGAAGTGCATTTTATTTCGATGTTTCAAGTATCAATGAAATTTTCACAATCCAACTATATCGACAAGCACAACAAGGATTCGATTGTCATGTTCTTCATAGCTTACAAATTTGGATTTTGTGTACCTTGTTATTTAAACTTTTTTGAGATCAACACAACATTTAGTTCATTCTCTGATAACTTTTTTAATGCTTAGCCAATTACAACGGGAACTCACATTTTTTTAAATGTAGATAGATATATATCTCAATCTTTTTATTTGCTGTTCTTCTATTGCCAAAGAAATATTTGCGGGTAAGAATCTCAAAATATTTCGCTTTCGTGGACGCAGTTACAAATTCCTTTCATTAAATGCATTTGAAGTGCATATAACATGAATAATAAATAGTTAACACCGTCCCAGCCTAAGCCATTCGGTGTGAATTTGGATTGCGACAGCAACCCAGATTCTTGAAATAGAACTCGGAATAGAACCAGCTATTCATTCGTATCCAATTACTCAATTCTGAGCTTCAGTTTAGTATTTTCCTTACAATTTCTTTCAGTCCTTCACTGGAGCATATAACATGAATATGGAATATATGATTGAATATTAAAGAGTGTGTGTTGTGTGTGTGTGTGTGTGTGTGTGTCGGGTTCTTTTAAGAATTGGGAAAGTTAAATTTTATTTCAAATGTGCAATAGCTATGCAACTTGCTGAAAACCAATTCAGAAACAGTAATACTTTTAAGACATACGTACTTGTAATTGGTGTTCAATTGCTCATATATGTATTGCATATACGTGATGTAGTTATCTGATCATTGTATGTATTGCATTAACTCATTAATTTAATTTGTAAAATCCTAATGTAATCTGTATAATGCGGTGCAAAGTCATACAGCTATAAATATTGTTAAAGATAACCTGTTTATGAGAATCCATCTTCACATGTTTGCACCTCCTTCTTGTTTGGTTATGATTATGTAAATAAACAACAAACAAACAAGTTGAGTTGTCAGGCTTTTGTGATTGGCCACAGTATGCCATCACACCTATAAAGGGGTGTGATCATAATATTATGGCCAATCATGTACTTAATGCAGTATTATGATTTTGTTGATGGCAATCTTTCCATTGAGATATTTATGCTAATTTCTAGAGATACAAGAAGCATAAAAGTGAAAGTTCCTTTCTTTGAGGTCTCAATTGCTGTCATACATTGGACAAAGATGTATCTTTGGTTTTCCAATCTTTGTTTCTTTTTCTGTAAATAGTTTTTACAGCTTTTAATGAATAAATGTTTTTAGCTCTTTAAATCTGATTAATTATTTTTTACTCCACATATCACTGGGCATTTTGCTTCTCCACAATATGTGGGTGATAAATATAATAAATGTGTGCAATATTTAAATATGTACAATTTAATATTATGCCTAGAAATATTGAAAATATTTCAGGAAGCTAATTAGAAGTTTCGTTATGCAACAGAAGAAATGAATTCCAATAGAGACGTCTTGTTCAAAGCGGACCATGGCCAATCAATTCTTCCCAAAGAGATTGCGTTGAAGTCGCTCTCTATCCAAAACTAGGGTTCTCTCTTGAAACTCACTATAGAAAATCTTGTGCTAATTAATTAGCACAGGCTGAGGCATCGATTTTTAAGACAAGACTAATCTTTTGAGTATACGAAATGAAATAGCATAGACACTTACCGAATACTAATTGAGATTACGAAATATAAGTATAAACTACTAATTCCCATGGTGGAAGATATGATGTGTAACCTTTATTAATATTAATTCTTGTATTCTAGAAAAGCTTGCAATGTTTCAGAAAGTGATGAGGATAGACTTTTAGATCTATTCATACATTTCCTTTTTAGTGGTTATTTATTTATTAATTTTCCTGAAAAAAAAATTTAATATTAAGTTTTATAATATTTCAATAACAAAGAAGTTATTTTGTAAACTTTTCAAGAGTGGTGGAATATATGGCACACGTATTTTAAATAAAATAAATAACAGTATGATAGAGGCAGGACTGTCGTATATTTCCCGTTAAAAAACATCAACCTTTGACACCTGAACTTCATCGTCTTAGCTTGGAGGGGCATATGTAAGAGATTCGTTGACAGGATATGCAACGACAACTTGTCATGGTTGGTGACAAAACCCGCTTCTGACTTGTATCAGATACTCACTGTATTTATGTGTGATGAAGACCCAAAAGAATTATCCTTTTCAGTTTATTAGCGAAATTATGTCTGGAACTACTAGCGTTATTTTGTCTAGAGACATCAAGTGCTCCACCCGTTATCTTCTAGTAGTGGTGGGAGGTAGTTTGACAGCCCAGCGATAGGTTCAGAAGATGTTACACGCTGTTTAGCTCTCATAAAAGTGCTCAAGGTACTTTTTACCTGCATAACATAGGGCTCGTCCCTTTTAGGAGTGATTCCATGGTACTCCAATCTTTTCTATGGTTAAAAGAGTCCGAGATCTGTCTTATGTTGATTATGTCTGCGATATGATAAATTCGCAATTGTACCACCCTCGGAATATAAGGGATCTGAAGCAGCTGATTCAGAATTTGGAGCATAATTTGCTACAGCATTGTAGGTACTGTGCCCTTCAAAGAATAAAACTTCACTGTGGTCTAATAGCTCGGCAAAATTCGCTGTACTCTTGATATATATGATGGTTGAAGGTATTTATCAAAATCCCTAAACTAAAATATTTCAAGCCTTCATTAATATTCGTTGGCATAGCAATCGTAACAAATGCAATAATTGGGGGAAAGTGGAAGTAATTTATCTACACTAGTATTACCAGAATATATGCGTTTGCTCTTAACACACATATAAAGGTATATACATTCAAAATATAATACATGAAGCCACGCGGTAGTCCGGATGAAAGAGTAACACATTTGCAAGGGTCTTCAGGGGATGCGAGTTCGAAACTCGATCGCCTCAATGCCCGTCAAACCTAAGATCGTCGTGTCTGTGGGGGCTGAAAGCAAGTTATATCTGCCGTCGTGACCTCATAGGTACTCACGTTGGTATAGAGTGGAACTTTTGAGAGTAGGGTGCACCTCAGGTGTGATCTCGTCATCTGACAGTGGTTCAAAATTACGAGGTGTTGTCCTCGGATATTTTCCCTTCGGGTTTGATACCAAACTTTCGCCAATAGCCTGTTGTTCTGCTCCACTGAGACATTAATTCAATTATCTACCTGATAAAAACTTTTTTTAATGAAACTTTAAAACTTCTGTTACTGCACTACCATTGTACCGAATGTTCTGCATCAAGAATGTCTCATGTGAAAGATGTGATAGAATTTCATTTGTGAAATGATAGATCTTGAATTTGCAAGTCCGTTTCTCATGGTTGCTTTATTAAACAATTTTAGCTAGCCTGTCTAGGATCAATAATTATATTTTAAGTTAATTTACTATCAGAAAGTAACTATGTATACACTACCCTACAATAATGGATCGGACAGCAAGATATAATGGTATGAGGGAAAGAACATATGCTTTAATATGGGGATGCCCCCCCCCCGTGCTGCAATTACACTAGCAAACCTTCTGGGCAACAAGGTTCAACAAGGTTTATTATACACAGCTATGGGTATGTATGTCCATTCATGCTAAAAGAATATCACCTGCTCATGTGTAGAATTCGGACGTGGTTCCCTGGCCGTAAGCATCGCTCTAACTCTTCCCACAAATGTTCTATGAGGTTTAGGTCGGTACTCTGAGCAGGCCAGGTAAGAAGTTTTACATCCATATCTTGATACCACTGCTTGACAGAGGCTGCAACATGATATGGAGCATTGTCGTCCTATAAAATTGCGTAGGAAGAACCAGATTTTTCAAAATGCTCATGTAGGCGGCGACGTTTAATTGTCCAGGAAAACATCCAATGGTCCCAGGCCATACCACGAAGAACACCCCCAAACAAGTATGCAAGGTTTATGCAAATCCGCTGGCGTCCGGTCCATTATTGTAGGGTAGTGTAAATTGTATGAGTTTAATGACGATCTGAGTTTTCTTCATAAGGACTTAACTTAATTTCGTACATTAAAACCTTTGTTTTCTTTTAATAAAACAATGGCTTGGAAGATATAACCCGCAAAATTTTTGTTAAGATTTGAAATCAACAGCAGTTACGTAAAACGGATACAAAATGGCAAGGAGAAATCAATCGTTTTCAACTGTCCCCGTGTCATCATGTGATCTAATGGAAATTATAAGAAGTTCCGTCACTGTATCTATAAGAAATTTATTGGAAGGGGTCAAATTACCACAATAATTGACTACGGGATGAGTGGATTTGATAGCATTGGTCTGAACATTGATTATGAAGTTGTATTTTGCTGGGGTGGAGGTGGCAAAAGGAAATAATGGGAATTCATCTTGCTCACGGGGAGAGATTTGTTGGAGGACAGGAACGTATGACATGTGATGGACATACTCATGGATGAACCACTAAGTCATAGCAGAACCTTCCTTGATTCGTAGAACCATCTTTAGAACATCGCAGCATTGATCAACGACACTCCAAGACAACTGCTAGATACCGTCGGTGACTAACACTCTCCTAACTTGAGAAAATACCCTTATGACCCATCACAACACATATCCACCTCCATGACAGTCATACTGTGAAATTAATTGATAGATAATATTGACTGTTGTTCGACCGAATGTTTCAACGATCAATCAATAAGTCTATTAAACATAAATTACTACACAACATATTTTTCATAATGCTATTGAGAAGTTTATTAGTGTGTATTATGCACTCGACAAATAAAATCCTTCTTATCTCTCCATATCACCTGTACGTCTCCATAACATAAACATTTATCAGCAGTTGTTTACGATTTTGCTATTAAGAGTCAGAGAGCTTGCGATTAAGAGATTTGTCAAATTTTTTTTGAAAATAAATATGTTGTTTGATAAATAAGGATATTTACTGTTAAATATTTTTCAGCCTGTTCAACCCTTGGATTGATTTTTTCTTCTGATAGAATTAACGTAAATGTTTGACACTGTGAAACTGAAAACACCAAATATTTGTGACTGTATGAAACATATTTATTGTGACAGATGAAATGCTTAGAGCAAATTCAATTTCACTCCTGTGTTTTGGAATGTAAGGAAAACAGGATTTACATAGGGAAGACAGAGGTAGGGAGCTAATACCTCAAGAGCGACTGTTGTTTAATTTTCCTAACTCACACACACATCTTGTTATATTTACAAGTACCACTTCCAGATACAAGTTATTTTTAACAGGAAACACCATTATGGTTTTTCAGTTAGAGGGACTGACGAGGAATTCTAAAATAGCATTTTATCAACTTAAAAATAAATGCCATTTATTATATCAGGGATACCGAAAATTATTCGGAATGGGTAAACCTTAAAATCTTATTTACAGCCATACGGTTTACATTTAAATCTGTATTTTAGTTGTCTTTTGAGGATCCAAGATGTAGGGTTTCTAATTAAAAGTAATACACTTACAGAAGTGGTTGTAAAACAGTATTTTATTCTTATATCAATTACAGAAACATGTAAAGTTAGCTTCCACTAAAACATACAAATTCATATTTTTACATGAAGTAATAAGGACGTGTTAGGTACCTTTTACTAGCAATGTGTATACAAAATTAATAAAGTACAAGTTATGGTGTTGTAACTGGTGTGGTAAACCACTGAATTAACTTTTATTTTAACTTACTTAATTTATTATTTTGCAGTCTTTTAAATAAAGGGATCCGGATAAAAGTGATAATCCACTTAAATATGTTTCATAATAAAAGGAAAATGAAAAATATATTGGAGAAGATAAAAATCTTTTTTTAAATGTTTGAATAAGTACTTAATAACTGAAAGCGAAATATTTGACATTGAATAGAAAGTAAGCGATTATAATTTTTGAATTTCTTAAAATTTAAAATTGGGTTCCATAAATTATCAAAAAGTTGCTTATTATTGTTTCCCGAAGGGCCTTTCAATTTAGAAAAAATGATTCCAGTAGCAAAAAATGTCTACAGCATTAATTGGTCTTGGGCAATTAATGGCTTAGACGAGTTATCTCACACATCTGGATTCGATCCACTTTGCTAAGATAAGATACATTGTCTTCCAGAATGGCGATTGAATTCAGAATGATAAAGATATTGCCGTTTTTGATGAAAAGATCAAGATCGTGTCAGTTTTGTCTAATGACTAGGACAACTTTTTTGCTGCAGTAAAAATGGGAAAAAGTTGCATTTACCATTCCCAAAATTTGCATTTATGGAAATAAAGTTGCATACATTTTTGATACACTAAATTCTAAAATAAATTATTCGTAAAAAATGAAAAAATACAAAATATATTGACAATTTTAGTCGTGTACAACAGTATTATATAATACATTCTTAAATACAGAAGAACATTGAATGGTCGATCCTTGGCCAGTAATTTGTTTTAACCCTTCTTTGCATAATGGTGGAAATTTTCATCATAACATTGAATGCCCAAAAATTATATAAAAGAACAAGTTCACTTTAAGTTGATCGTGTCTGGATACCTTTTTAATGTCCATTGCATAAAAAAAACATAGCTGTCAAAATAAGCAAGTGTCACTATCAGTAAAACGAGCTTGAAGTTGTCATTCCGCTGTTTGTTGTAGTTGCAATAAACGTATGATTTAATTTTTAATTTTGTTTTATTATAATTGAGTTTCTATTGCTAAAAAAGTGAAAATGAGTGGAAGAAAGGTTTGTAACATGTGTTTCTGTTATGTTTAGAGCAATTTCTGAAAAAAATTGCGTTTAATTTAAAAAATACCACATGATACCCTCATAGTGTTTTTTACTAAATTTATACTATAAATATATACTAAGAATTTTTAAACAATTTTTCCTTTAATTTTGAACATGAATTATATCACCTTGATTTATTTCACCAATAAAGAAAAAATCATGCAAAGAAGGGTTAACATTAAAAATTTCGACAGCTGCAAGTCATATAATGTGCTGTATCGGATAGCAGAAGCTCAAAATCCTTTCGTTCAACATTCAGAGATTTTAAGACGTCATCTAGAGGGCGAACAACATATTGATGAACGACACTCACCTCGCAAACTCTACAGTCGATTACGCAAGTTTCCTCTGGATTATCAAGAGTGGCAACCCATGTGTTAAAAATTACTTCTTGCCATTTATTTCACTTTCGTTTGTTAGGGCGAACACCTTCTTTCCATGAACTTCTTGTTTGATCCGCAATACCTCGGCGTTCGCAAGATCGCACACACGCGATCGAAGGGTTGGTTCAGAGTGCAAAAAAATGAAATAGGAATTTCATATTAATTAATTTCAAGCTACATATTAAAAAGTTGCAGGTGGTTGCATTTATGCAGAAAGTTGCATTTATGTTGCGGTTATAACTCACTTACAATACACCCCATGAAGGAGGAATTTTGGTTTTAGTACTTTAAATGCTGTGTAGAACGTGTAAAAAATGTTGCATTTGTTACAAAAAATTGCCTTACTAATGACGAGACATCTTGATCATCAAGATCTGGTGTTTTACTAATGACGAGGTACCTCATCAAGGCAAACATCAAGAGATTTGATACTCTAAATTATGCGATAGTTATATCCTGATACAACATTCATTCTGCTATATATGTGGGATACAGTGTTTAAATTACAAGATAACGTTTCGTATAAATTCATCAATAAGCCTCTAAATACGAGGCGCGTCCGGAAAGTAAATTCGGTTGTTGCAGAATTTCGATCATACCCTACAGCCCAGATCTAGCAACGTCTTAACATCATTTGTTCCTTCACATGAAACGTAAACTTAGAGGTCAGCGCTTTGAAAGCGACGACGACACGAAAAATGCTGTAAAGATATGGCTATCACTGGCGGAAACTTTTCTTTGAGGAAGGTATCGGTAAGTTGGTCACCCGCTATGACAAATGTCTCAACATCGGTGGAAACTATGTAGAAAAATAGTTCAAGAAATGACCATTCACGTAAACATAAAATTGACTTGCAAAAACAATTATTTTGTCTCTTTTTACAAAACAGAACTTTTCGGATGTGCCTCGTATCTCGTTCAATTTGTCAGAAGTGCGATGAAATATTCAAAGCTTTTCGTTTTGTGCTGAATCGCGACACTTGTTAACTGGGCAGTTCCCAAAAAATGCAAGGCTTTTTTTATCTGCCCATATGAGCGTACGTCAATAATTTGCAATGCATCGTTGCTGCTGCCATTGCAATGGAGTGTATTTGTGTTTCTATAGTCAGTAGTCGCGCTGACCTGTGTTCGATCCACTCACATTAGTACATTTATATACACACAAAGTAAGTCAGTTCCAGATCAATCCATTTTTATCAAATAATTAACTTTAATCTCACTCAAACTACGAATTTACAAAACTTTTATTCACAAAAATGAAAAAATTCCTATTCTTAACGGAACAGGAGCACAAACGTCTTGTTCGTATACATGTTAATGGTAATTTTTAATTAACTAAGTACTAGAACAACACAACTACTATTTACGACGGTCCGTGATCAATCCCCTAAAGGAAAGATTCGAGGACAACACCACGCAATTTGGAACCACGATCAGATGACGGGGAAATACCTGAGCTGGCACCCCACTCTCCAAACTTTCACACCAAACCAACGTAATGACTTTTAGACACGACAGGTTTAAGGTGCACTAGCCGCCTTTACACCATACGTTTACAAACATCCATGCACTGCCCGGATTCGAACCAGGAACCTTCCGATCTAGAGGCTAACACTTTAACCACCAGACCGGTTGGCCTGCGGTGGTTCAAAATTACAAGGTGTTGTCCTCGGATCTTTCCCTTAAGGGACTAATCCCGGACCGTCGTCAATAGCTTGTTGTGTTGCTTTAGTACGACGTTAACTAAAAATTACCATTACTGTACTATTTTTTTTACTTTACTTTAAAATTTGAGGTGAGGATTGTGGTGGTAGTTGTGGATGAGTTGAAGTGGTTCCTTACTTACTAAAGTATTAGCAAGAGGACTTCAATAGCAATAACCCTAGGTTTCCCATTAAATGATTAAGGTGATTTCTTTAACAAAAGAACAAGAGACAAAATAATATATTGATACGACCTGTGGTTCTCAAAATGACTTTATCTGAAATTGCTTCCAATATTGAGGAGAGTCTTTTTCTGATGAGGAAACCGGATTCGAACTTGAAGACAAATGAGGGTATCTCCCTTGAAGTGTAATTGGAAAAGCAATGGGGATAGTGGAAACGACGGCCACTTCCCAACTTTAGTTACAAGGAGAAATAATAGGATTTGGCTGGTGATGTTGAAGACACATAATCAAAAAAGTAGATGATTGAGAGAGGAAATACTTCTTTTCGTTTATTCCAATACGAAGGGGACTTTGTTACATCCTGGTCACGTCGGCAAGGGTTCATGCAGATATCTCTGTTGATGTGGTTTGAAGGGGTAGGTGCATTGCCCAAACAAGACAATTTCTTGTATAGAGATTCCTGTCGGAGTAGGGTCTCGAAGGAGGGGATACACGGCAAATTGAAGAGGAAACTGCACCGGAACAGGGTGTCCTGGGAGACACCACTCCAACCAGAAATTGAAAAAAAGGTTGGAGGTAACTGCAGGATCAATATTGAGAATTATTGAAGGAAGGAAAGCGATAAACAATGGACCCGGACCAGCCAGGAAGATTAGATGGTTGAAAGGGATGTTCCACAGGAGATGATTCCAGTCCCTCGTTCAAAAACACTTCCCTTCGATTCTCCGATCCTAGTAGTCACCCCGAACAATCCAAGCAGATCAAATTTACGTCTTTTGACGTTGGTGAAAAGTGAGAGTCTGAGGAAAATCACGCCAACACCTGTATTTATGGGATGAATGAAAACTGCGATTTTGTCGCCAATTACGTTGCCAAAATTCCATTTATGATGGTTTATCTCCATCCGAAATCCATCCAGAAACCGCCAAGTGGCAACCCTACTTTGCGTCCTTCCTGGGTCTGAATGAATGAAATTGAATAAAGAGGATTATAAAATCAATCCTACATCATATCGACTAGAAACAACTATCAAAATGACCATAAGGTCTTAAAGCACATTTTGACAGATGTTCAGAAGCCGTACGATCAAAATTGATGAAGTTAATTACCCTTTTGATAATTGGATCTATGAATGAAAGTTGGCAAGGGGTTGACCCCTAAATTTGCCCACTTTTTCTCGGAATCGGCCGTCTCTTCGACCGTTGTGGGAAGAAGGAATGCAAGGGAATTGCAGCCTGTAGCACTGTACTTTTCCATTGGGAGAATGAATGAGTTTCAGAAAGCGTTCTTTTCGGTGAGTTCAGGGGGTGAATCCATGAAAATTGGTGTTGTCTGTGTAATTTTTAGGTTCGTTGTAGGTGCGGTGATGATTATGAATGTAACGTTTTCAATTAACGTTACGATTACCATTTTATTTACCGGTTGATATGCGTTCGTACTCATGAGAACGAAAATTAAAATGTGAAAAATGTGAGGCTCGTAACGTAGCCCACAAGTGGTACGAGTGATGTAAAGAGTGGAATACCAACGTAGACGTCAGCGCTACGAGAATTTGGTTGTGACTATTAAAAGGCACTACAAAACACACCAGTCCGTCTATTGTCTTTCCAGTGCTGATCGCCCGGAGCTGGTCTGTCTCACATCCACTACCCATGTTTGAAGTTCCCAGTTTGCTCGTTAGTTACTTGTTTGCTCGAAGTTGTTGCACGGTCGTTCCGCTTTACGTTATCATCAAAGAAAAACGATTCCTTGTTTTGTGATTATCACGTACATCAAAGGACAGAATCTATCGAACACTTTCAGTAAAGGAACGTGTTTTGTAGCAACACAGTGTCTACGAATGAATTGAAAAGTTCCAAAATGATAGCCTAAGTGCTGTGAGTGTCAACTACCAAAACAGAGATTTTGTAGTGTACGTAACATGGATCTATTACACAGGCAATTGAAGAGGTGGAATATTAGTCAGTTACCACGGAGCTAGAAATGAAACGGTATATATTATACTCGCTGCTCGTAAAACTGTTTTCATGAGAGCATAGAAAAATCTTGAAAAATGATGAAGTGCTTCGAAAAGCAAGATTATGTTGAAAAACAATGTAAGCTGTCTATATTTATTGAAATAAAGTTTATTACTGCATTGCATAATTTTAACTCACTCTTATGTGTAAGGTGTTCTCTTATGTGTCCCAGTTGGAAGAGCAACGGATTAGCAACCGGAGGGTTGCGAGTTCGAAATTTGGTTCAGCAGAAGACTATCATGTACACGGAGACTAGCCTCAATTTTCTACGCGTTGCCCTGGTGATGAAGTTTGGAAAGTGGGAAAGCTTAGGTGTTGAACTCGTATTCTGACCGTGATTCAAATTTTCGAGGTGCTGTCCTTGGCTTTTCCCCTTCGGAATTGATCCCGGATTATCGCCAACAACTCGTTGTGATTATCCAGTGTCAGGTTAGTTAACAATCTACCTCATTTATAAGATAATATTATATGGGTGATTCTGAATGGATATGTTGTTGCGATTTTATTTGTAGTCATCTGTTATTCGTCGCATATCCTCGTAGGTGTTTGGTTGTATATTTTTTTTGATGACAGAATATCCTTATGTAGTCATTTTGTTTGCTATTTTTAACATTTTAAATACTTTTTTGTTTACTACATGATTACAAATTAGTCCACAACTTCAGTTTAAAGTAGATTCCAAACCTTACTAATATGCTGACCATAACTCCCAAGAAAAAGGCTGGGGGTGGAGTTTTACGAAGATTAATTTCAGGTATTGTTCTTCATAATTTCATTTGAAATAAATAATTTAATTTTACTGCAATAAAAATGTTAGTTCCAAGTTATCTGTTCAAGTGCCAGTATTCCTGCAAATTACGTGGAATAACTGACTCTGTCACTATGTAGGAAAGAAGATGTTGATCTAGGACATCTAGATCTAAAATAAACATTTATTTGAAATCTAATAGATATTTGAAAACATAAAGCAATATCTTTCACGTTCCCAAAAAGCTTTTTGTTATAGTTTTCGGAATATACTCGAAGCCTGGTTGACTGTCACAGTTCTTTTCATTCCCAGTTCCCGATATTGGATCTGAATCACTGAATTTGAATCACTCTAGTCGTTCGAGAAGTTAGCATTCAGGAATACATTTTCAAACTGCACAAATCGAAACCCGAAACTCATCCGAACACGTATGTTTTGACACATTTAGCCATCTGCATTGAAACATCGAACAAAATCATTTGTTGTAAAGCACTCTATATTTTCAAAGTCTATGAAATACATTCCCTACCGATGAACATCGAACCATCTTTTGACGTTTTATCACGAAGAGCAATATAAACGTCATCAACGCACGGATTTGGCTTTAATAGTTTAGGGCATTGTCGTTGACCGTTGGAGCGCTTGTCCTTAATGTGTTTGTCATGGACACAATCTAAAAGCTATTTCATTTTCAGCAATCTACTCGTTCCCTATACTCGAATCTCGAGCTCCTTTGTACTCGGAACCGTCCCGATGAACCTTCATTACGCGAGAATCATGAAAAGGATGGTGCGCTCAATAAGTCGTCGCTATCAATCGATTGTGACGGTCTACAATGGTCAGTCTTAACAATCTACCATCACTATAGTAAGGTCCTCCCCATCCTGAGTATTTCCAACGCTGCTGTTGTCCCCAGCTAACTCATTTACGACACACCATTTTATATGCACTACGTATGTCGTCCAGTTTATTTGAGAAGTTGGTGTAGATCCTATATAGTTGATGCTTTCATTCCCCTACGTAAGAGACTTGCACTGTGAGAATAACATTTTCGTCCGAAAGCTGCTGACTAAGCAATTCCATTTGAGTTGACGGCTCCACGAAGTTCATTTGCTGTATGTACACTCCCCGATAGCGGATATACTTTAAAGCTGATCTATCCATTAGGTAATTTTCGTGAAAGAAGGGTCTTGGATTTGTCCTAAGCAATGGTTAACTGTAAAATGCTATCAGAGAACTCGAATCTGGTGAAACTGTTTTATGCAGCGATGATTGGAATTATTATGCAGTGGTGGGAAAGGTTCGAGTGGAGGAGAGCCAACCAACCGGACTGGTGGTTACGGTGTTAGCCTCAACATCGGAAAGTTCCTGGTTCGAATCCGGGTCAGTGCATGGATATTTGTAGGCGTATGGTGCAGAGGCGGCTGGTACACCTTTAATCTGTCGTTGCCGAGAGTTCTCATCTTGGGTTTGTGTGGAAGATTGGAGAGTGGGGTGCTTGCTCAGGTGTTGCCTCGTCATCTGACAGTGGTTCAAAATTACGTAATGTCGTCCTCGGATCCTTTCCCTATGGGCAATGATCCCGTACCGTCGTCAATAGCCCGTTGTGTTGCTCTAGTACGACGTTAATTAAAATCACCTTACCTTGAGTGTAGGAGAAAAAACGGTCATGTTTTGAAAGTTTCTACCTTTTAGCATTGCATATACACGCCTTATAAAGAAGGGAAATTAATGCCATTCAGAATTCACTTAGACAAATTTAAGATGTTTTGAATAGATAGGGTACTTTTAACAAGCGTCTGCAGTCATTATACGATTGTTCTAAAATTTGCAGACTGTTTTGTTCTTAAAAAAACCTATGATTGAAATTTTATCGAATTATACTGTCATGCAAGATTTATTACATAAAACGTGGTAAATCGTTTGATAGGTTAACATAAAAGATCCCATGCGCATTAATTTTTCATGAATTACCAATATCTTATTTCACATTATAATTTGTATATATTTAAACAAAAATTATCTACAATTTCGTAAGTAAAATTTAATATATTAAAACGCTTAAAAATTTTTCAAAAAAAGATTAAGCAACTTTTAAAACTTAAATTTCAAAATTGCAAGCATGATGAATTTCTCGTTTTCACTTAGATATATATAAGTATATACAACAGATTTCAAGGATTGTATAAAAAAATTCAACGAAATCAATAAAAACCAGATGCACAGCAAACATTTCGAAATCAGAAAAATGTCAAAAATTTGAATCAGAGAAAAATGCGTTTTTTGGCTTACTAGACTTATATATCATACGTTTTATGTTATTTCTGTAACTTCGTCACAAGGTATCGCAATTGTAATTTTTTTTTTGCGATCACCAGAGTTTGATACCAGTCGATTTTTACTATGCATGAATTTAAAATATCGATTTTGGGAATTTTGAAAGTCTACCTTAAATAAATATACGACGTAAAATGTTTAATAACTCGTGGTTTTCTCAAATTTTTTTTAATTCTTCAGATTTTGAAAAAAATTCTACCCATTAGGTTTTTATAGATTATTTTGAAATTGTTTTATTTTTTTTACCCTTGAAATCTGTTGCATGTATCTAAATCCAAATGAGAAATTGGTTTTACTTAAAAAATGCGAGAATTGGATTTAAAAATTTTTAAGTTTTTTGCTTTACATTTGAGTGCTACATTTACCAAACGGAGTTAATTTGTTCTATACGTATACAAACTAATTTGTGAATTAGAATGTTGCACATACTTGGGAAATTAATATGCTGATACTAGTCAGTTTTTGTACAAACTTATCAAACTTTTATGTAATATCATACAAAATAATGCTTTATGTAATAATCTCCGCACAATTCTGTTGGGTTGGCGTGGAAGTTTGGAGAGTGGGGTGCCAGCTCAGGTGTTGCTTCGTCATCTGACCGTGGTTCAACATTACGAGGTGTTGTCCTCGAATCTTTCCCTTAAGGGACTGATTCCGGACCGTCGTCAATAGCCCGTTGTGTTGCTCTAGTACGACGTTAACTAAAAATTACCATTACCATTACCATTACCGCACAATTCTATTGACCATACGTTACATGCAGGCTTTCTACAAGGAATCAAAAATGGTCTTTACAAATTTTGTAACACTCGGATGATAACTTCAAAAGTTTATTTTGAAAGTCATCTATCCCGTTTTAAGTTTTAAAAGAACTAATAAGTTTGATAAAAAAGGGATGTTACTATCTACTTTGTAGGAGCAAAAAGTCTACCTTCGTTGAGATCAAAGTAAACCATAATTAGGAAACTTGATTTATTTTACACAACCCGGCCCTCCTCGGGTTTCAAATATGACCGCTGCAGCTAAAATATGGCCTCAAATATACAAACCCCTGTAGAACATGTTTCCTACCGAGACAGCTATAATATCACCCCTACATTTTCCTGTGTTAACTCATATACAACCCTGTAGATTATGTTTCCTTGTCCATGTCCATTTATTGCAGAAAAACAAACTGTAGATTTTAAAATTGGGGCTTTGAGTGGCACTACATGTGTGCCAATTGTCATGGCAACAGAATGATCTGAAGACAGGATAGAAATAGCCTATGGTTTTCCGCAGTTTTCTAAACTATAAGTGTACCGAATTTGGTACGGATGGCTAAAACTGCGTATATTTGTATAGAGAATATACACCCACCCACCATCGTCTTTTTTATATACATAGATTTACTTGGATTCTCGAGAAATATGGACTTCAAAGGTAAACCAAATTTTCTTCTTTCTCATCATGAAACAGCAAATTACGTTAGTTTTAGTCTAAAAACAAAATACATATTTAACTTAAAAGGTAATTGGTAATTTTTTAGTTAACGTCGTACTAGAGCTACACAACGGGCTATTGACGACGGTCCGGGATCAGTCCCTTAAGGGAAAAATCCGAGGACACCTCGTAATTTTGAACCACGGTCAGATGACGAAGCAACACCTGAGCTGGCACCCCACTCTCCAAACTTCCACGCCAACCCAACGTGAGGACTTTCGGCCACGACAGATTTAAGGTGCACCAGCCGCCTCTACACCATACGATTACAAACATCCATGCCCGGATTCGAACCAGGAACCTTCCTATCTAGAGGCTAACACCTTAACCACTATACCAGTTGTTCGGCAACTTAGAAAGGAGTTGAATCTACTTGATGAAATAATTTAATGAATTTAATGGAATAATTCGGGAGTGTTTTACATCAAGACTGAAGTCATATTCAGATATTTTTCTTAAATAAACACATTTTGCACTTCAAATAGAGTTTACTGTACATTCGGAGTAAAGGACGTTCAAATAGTAATTGGTGTTTTAAAATTAATGTCGTACTAGAACAACACAACGGGCTCGACATTAAAATGGCTAGGCATGGTTAGATGGTTTCCTTCAACAGTCAGATTTGCAGTAGTATCCACTTGTGAAAGGGTCACGGTTTCCCAGTTGGAAGAGCAACCGATTAGCGACGAAGGGTTGCGAGTTCGAAACTCGGGCTAGCCAAGGACCGTGGTGTCACCGAGGCTGGTGCACGTTAAATCTTTCGTGACCTCAAGTGTCCTCACGTTGGCGTGGTGTAGAAGTTTGGAGATTGGGGTGCTAGCTCAGATGTTGTTTTCTCCATCCGACCTTGGTTACAAATTACTAGGTGTAGTCCTTGGATCTTTCTCGTAGGGGACTGATCCCGGACCATTTACAGCTCAGTTGTGACCTTGTCATCTGACCGTGGTTTAAAATTGCGTGCTGATGTCCTCATCTTTCCCTCTGGCTTTGATCCCGGATCGTCGCCAATAGCCCATTGTGTTGATCTAGTGCAACGTTAATTACCTACCTACCATACACAAATGAAAACAGCAGTCGCCTTCTTAAAATAACGAGAAAACTACAAGGATAAATTTAGTTTCAAGCCAGTTGGTAGCAATTTTCCTGTACTTGTTCCAGTGGACGTTGTTGGTTCAATAGTGACTGTAAGCGGTGTCCACCCTTAAACATGTTTTAATTTGGTACTGCTTTTTTAAATAGTCTGTACGCCAACTACAATAAATCTTACAAAAGTAATCCAAATTTTGTATCCATTTTGTATCAATCTTAATATTCCATGAGAACAGTTTATAATCGGAATGCCAGGATGTGTTTTGAATGGTCTATTCATTTTGGTTATTTATCACATACTAACAGAGAACAGATTTGTCATCGCCTTCTGTCATCATAATGCTGAAGACTTTTATCAGAGCGGCGAGACCTACTCCCATACATTTGTTGAACAGAGGCCGATCATTTACAATGATTCTCACTTTACTGTGTTTATTTTGTCCATACAGTATGTACACAATATGAGAAGGTTGGAAACAAATCCGATGAATCGTAGAAAAGTTGAAGGGGCCGCTATAGCCCCATTGAAAGAGTAGAGGATTAGCATCTCGAGGGTTGCGAGTTTGAAACTGGATACAACCAAAAACGATCGTGTAAGTGCGAGCTGGTGAATATTAATTATTTTTACTTGGTGCAGAAGTTCGGAGAATGGGGATTTAGCTTAGGTGTTCACCTCGTCATCTGAACGTGGTTTAAAATTAAAAGTGTTGTCCTCAAAACTTTCCCTTTGAGATTGATCCCGGACCGTTGCCATTAGCTCATTGCTCTGTTCCAGTGTTCCGTTACTTCACCTACCTACCTATCGTGGAAAAAGTGATCTAAATTTCCTTTCGATCATCCTCATAAAACTCTTGAGGAACGAAAACGCTGGCGTCGCTTAAGGTTGAATAGCTCGCGCTCCCAACCGCTTGATAAAATGACATTTCATTTCGTAATGCACAGCATATGCGATCCGAAACAGTTACAACAATAAAAGGAAAATATTGTTGTTACTAGCTCGCCGAAGCATCGGGCGTTTGTCCATTGTCTCAACCCAAACAGAGGCGGACATTTTAAACGATCCTTAACAGCCTCCCCACTCCACCGCGTTTAATGTCGGCAATACTAGAGGCGAATGAGCTTCCTGTATCCACATATATTTCACCCTTTTCTAATTCAAAAGCTGCATTTCTCTCATACCGTTATGATTTAATAATTCACCCATCCGCTTTTATCATGTTCTAAGTGTTATTGTTTCCCCACCGTGGCATCACCTAACGACCGTTGCCAGTAAGCGTATTCAAATGTTTTCCGGCGTCCATCACGTTTTCTGTAATAGTTCCCCGAACAATAGCATTAAGAGCTGCCGAATAACGACGCAATAACCATTGCCGAAGAATACGTAAAGAGTCATTCAATCGTTTATAGCTTTAACAATTCTGTTACTGGGCTTTGGGTTGGTAAGCTTTTCGGTCTTTAACCAGGAGAATAGGTTACAGGGGATTTTTGTTTCCCCTTTTATCTAAACAAATGGAGCGAGTTAAAAGTGCCTATAGAAAGAAAAGTGTTTCGAGTTGTTTTTCGCCCCTTCCTGTTTAAGGAAAAGCCATGTACTTTCTCATTTCGAATTAGGATACGACATGATTGTTTGGTATGGCTTTTATGGGATGTTATAGGTGTGTTAAGTTCCATTCCTTTATCTCGATATAGTGAAAGTAGTCTGGTGTATGTAAGAGTATTTATTTTGTTCCATTGCTTACAAATAACCTGTTACTAAGTGCCACAAAAATATTTACTTTTCTCGCATTGTGTCTATTTCTCCAATTATTGCATGTCAAGCCCCTTCTTGGTGGCTTGTTCGAAGGATTTATTTTGTTTCATTGCTGGCAAATAACCTGTTACTAAGTGCCATAAAAATATTTACTTTCCTCGCAGGGTGTCTCTTTCTCGAATTATTGCATGTCAAGCCCCTTCTTGGTGCTTTGTTCGAAGCTAATTTGCATGTTGATCTAAAAATAATGGGATTTATCGGTATTTCTTTTAGCGGATGATGGTAAATTTTTAAATTAATTTCCAAGACTTAAATGTATCTGAGGTTTAAAAATATTTTGTATTAATCCTCTTCATGGTTTATCTTTGCACTTAAGGCTGCTTTCAGTGTCCAACTTCATGTGCATAAACCTGTTCCAGATTATCACGAGGTCTGGGTAAAGGGTAATTTGGTTTTCTCTTTGAATCTTCATTCCCCTTGGAATAACTAGGGCAGTTTTGTTCCTACAGGATATCTCGTCATTAGGAAAATTTTTAGGAACATTGAGGTTCGAGTATCTTTTAAAAGTAATAAGAATTGTTTTAGAGGAAAGAGTTTTAAATTTTAAAAAACATTTTCAGAATTTAATACACTTACTGTCAAAAGTTAAGCACGGAGAGGAAAATGTTTTTTTGCAGAAGCCAATCTGAATTTGAAACGCTGCAATTTGCTGAAGAGGTGGATGGAAGTATGCAAATGTGTTATGTAACAGCCAATCACTGTTTCGTGTAGAAAAATATACAAAAAGGCAGTCGTATAAGAATCCAGCATTATGAAATGTTAGAGGAGTTACATGTAAGTGCTGATAAAAAGTGTTTAGAACTTTCGAAAAATTAGTTTTCCAAGACAGACGTGTTTCTATGGCTTCCAGAAGACGAATGGCATATAGTGAGCGCTGGCTTTCTGTTTGACGCCTGGAAGCAGGGAAATCAATCACTGATGTTGCTATTTTTTTCTGTGTTCATCATTTCGTCATTTCACATTATGGACACAGTTCCAAACAAACCAAACACGGTACCATCGGTACACGCAATCGGCCACAGAACATCATCGAGCATCACGCATTCCGAGATGGAAGCATCATGGTCTGTGCCGGGATTTCGTTGGGATATCGCAGCGACCTACACATCTGTAGACGGAGTCCCGTGACGGTTATCTGGTATCGGGACGAAGTCCTAGATCCCACTGTGAGATTGTGCGCTATAGCAGTTGGTCTTTCTTTCATTTTAATGGAGGATAATGCGTGTTCCCAAAGAGCTGGCATCGTCGAAGACTACCTGGAGAGTGAGGGCATTGTGCGTATGGATTGGCCGGTGTAATCGCCCGCCAAACCGTTGAAAATCCCATTGAAATGGATTCTTAATCCTATTAATAATCTTTGGGATGCACTCGGCCGTGCTGTATTGGCACGTTTCCCACCCCCAATGACTATCACAGAGTTGCAAACTGCTCTACAGGAGGAATGGCGATTACTTGACTTTGGGTAGTTAATCACCTCATGGAAAGCATGGTCACACGCTGTAAACATTCTATGAGGATGCGGGGTTGTCACATACCCTATAAATGTCCGTTTTATTTATTTGTTTTGTATTTAAACATCATTTTGTTAATGATTCCAATATGACCTCATCTTATAATTTATGAAAATTCAATATTGCTTTCACCTTTGTGTTTAATTCTTTGCTTTGTTTCATGCATAAACCCATTTGCTATTTGCCTGCTGCATTTCGTCTCAATCAAAACTGTACTTGTCGTTTTTTGCATTTTACCTTTCGTGCTTAACTTTTGGCAGTGAGTGTATATCAGTTGTTTAAAATAATTATTTAAGTATCTTGATTTTTTATGTAAACAGACATCACTTGTAACGGAATAAATTAAGAGAACAATCTATGATATAAAGAAATATTTTGTTATACTATTAACGTTTCATTTATTAAATAATTTTTAAAGGTCTAGTCGATGTAATGTATAAATGTTAGACGCAATTTTTATAATTTTATTTTGCTGCAGATTCTTTTTTCTGGAATAAAATTATTATTTCCTTGAATAAATTTATTATTTCCTAGAATAAAGTTATTATAAAAGAACTGAAGAGAAAAAAAATCAGTTTGAGGCAGTTCGATTTACGTTACATTGTAGCAACACTGCGCTCTATTGGTGATAGTCCGGGATCAATCCCAAAGGGAGAGATCCCAAGAGAACACCTCGTAAATTTGAACCCAGATCAGATGATGAGATCAACAACAAAGCTGGTACCCCCGCTCTCCAAACTTTTACACAACAGCAACGTGAGAACATTCAAGCTCACGACGGATTTAACGAGCACCAACCTTCACGTAAACGACGGTCTTTGGTTGGATCGAGTTTGCACCGTTTGCGAATCCGTGACTCTACTAACTGGACTACCGTAACCCTACCTTCAAATGTAGGACTTGCATTTAGTATCAGATGTTCTGAATTTTCTTAATTGCTATTTTCTCTTGCTTGCACTGTTCTTTCATATTTTATACCTTATCCATTTATAATGAATAAAACCATATATATTTGATTAATATCAATAAAACTCTCTCAGGGGTTCACACGCATATATCCATTCTGCAACATTCAGTTTTCTCTGTATGACTTCTACCAGTTTTGACCTTCTAGCTCAACAGAATTGCTCAAGCAACTAAGATGATTATTTTGTCATTATGAGTGTTATGATAAAAACCTTATTACTCCACTTGAAAATCTGGTGAAGCTTAGAGGGATAAAAAAAATAAATTATAAAGCTTTTATATTTTGGAGTACAAAAATAACACTCTAGACTCTACGAAACCACTTGAATAGTCTGCGGCGTTTTGAAGCTCCAAGTAGTTTTGTTTCAAAAACGAAACTTTGTTTGATACATATTACTTCCGATTGAATACTTAAATCTAAACAACTTAAGAAACAGCTATTATGGCGTGTCTCATGAATAAAGGAACAAGAAAACAATATCTATCAAAAATATTCGGAGACAAGATAAATAAATTTTACTAAATTGCAAAAATGCAATGACATGAATAAATCGCTTATTTGTAAAGTATTTCTTGTTTACGCGTCCTATTCGAGTTGTACTATTAAGATAAGGCATTCCTTTCATTCTGTGATGAGAAAATACTTTTATTTATACTATTGAATTGAAACATTATTTAGAACTAGAAAGCTATTTTTTCATGTTAGTTACATCGTAAAATATAAAAGTGTTACCTCTACTATGACTATCCCATTTTAAAATTAAGCTGAAAATCAAACGTCGGCAACCGGACTTTGGATATTTGCTATCTTGTTGATAATAAAATTTAATCAGTATAAATACTATACTCTCTTAAAGTCATGCCGACCAACTGTTATAGTGGTTAAGGTGTTAGCCTCTAGATCGGAAGGTTCCTGGTTCGAATCCGGGTATAGATGTTTGTAAGCGTATGGTGCAGAGGCGGCTGGTGCACTTTAAATCTGTCGTGGCCGAAATTCCTCACGTTGGGTGGGTGTGGAAGTTTGGAGAGTGGGGTGCCAGCTTAGGTGTTGCTTCGTCATCTGACCGTGGTTCAAAATTACGAGGTGTTGTCCTCGGATCTTTCCCTTAAGGAACTGATCTCGGACCGTCGTCAATAGCCCGTTGTGTTGCTCTAGTAGGACGCTAACTAAAATTACCATTAACATTACCATTACTCTTAAAGTTATGGTACCTCAAGGGTTAACCTCGTCATCTGACCGTGGTTCAAAACTACGTGGTGTTGTCATGGGATATTTCCCTTCGGGATTGATCTCTCATCGTCGCTAATAGTCCGTTATGTTGTTACAGTGTGACGCTAGTTGACTATCCTTCTACCTACTTTAAGGTTAGGTAAGATAATTTTAATTAACGTCGTACTAAAGCAACACAACGGGCTATTGACGATGGTCCGGGATCAATCTCCTGAGGGAAAGATCCGAGAACACCACCACGTAATTTTAAACCACGGTTATATGACGAGTCAACACCTGATCTGATACTCCACTCTCCAAACTTTCAACCCAACCCCAATAGTTTTCGGCCACGACAGATTTAAGGTGCACCGGCAGCCTCTACACCATACACTTTCAAATACCCATGCACTGACCAGGTTTCGAACCAGGAACCTTCCGATATAGAGGCTTACACTTTAACTACCCAACCGGTTCGTCAGCCTTACCTACCTTAAAGTTATGGCTGTGTCAAAAAATAAAACTTCAATACAAATTTGTAATTTTCCTTTACGAAAAAGCTGTTTACAAACTTTTACTGATACGAAACACTAGAATGGTTTCTGAAATTGTAATCCTATATAAGGAACTTCGCTAAACTACTTTCCTAACAGTACAATATATTTTACAAACTTCAGGTCATCAATACAAAACTACGTCTATCCTAGACCTTCAAAGCTTTCTTGAAAGCTTTTTACAAACCTTCATCACTCTTTTTGTTGAAAGCGATTGAAATTTATGGGCCTGATAATACCCTATACTGCTTGTACACCCTCCTTCAAAAGTACAAAGCCTCGGCTATGTCCATTTATTCCCATTACGGCGATACTCTGTCAATGTCGACATCTTACAATGAATCCGGCCGTCATCTGAGCTTCATTAATCTGTCCCTACAGAGCTCCTAATGAATCGAAAAGCAGCCCCCTCTTTAGAGGAAATAATTGAAAATGATGTGCACCACCTGAAGGACATGCGGACTACAAAGCACCAGGACAATTTGTGGGAAGGAAAATCGATCAATCTGCGATCCGGCAGACGTATGCTTCCATTGCCAAGCCGACAGACCTGGGAATTTTAAGACGTTTTAAAGTATCATTGAGATGGGAAACGCAATTGCCGAGATGTTGGTAGTGTAAAGTGCTAATGATGGCAAATGAACATATCAACAATAAAGGGAATTTCACTGGAACAGACCAGATGAAATACGAATATTTTACCTCCGCTGCCCAAATGCTGTCGCATGATACGTATGGCGGCTACCTTAAAACGTTGTTTGTCAGTGTTTGGGAGGGGATTTTAATCTATTTAGCGACAATCATACATAGATTCGGAATTTATTCTGAGGTACTTTTAGTAGCGATGTGCTGAAATCGTACTAGAAAAAAGCCAAGTTATGTCGCAATCGGAATTAACTCAGGAAACACATTTCTACTACCACCACATGTATTTAACATTACTATTAATTTTTTTGTTCCGATTTTGTTTTTTGTTTATGTTTATGTCTTTTTTTTGTTTTTGTTATCTCATTTTGTTCTTTGTCAATTTTTAAAACTTTATCAACCTCTTCTTTTGTCATTTTGTATTTTTGTGCTTACACGTTTTGCCCTTCACTTGCCTTTCCCCATCTGTGTACTTAAATGTTTTATGTATGTATTGTGGATTGCTCAGCTCTCCGTTATCCCAGAATCTCCTCCGTAAGGCGGACTATACAGCTGATAGCCGCACAGGTGAAACAGTGTCCGCCTACGACGTCCAATCCAATCCAATCCAATACAATACCCTAATAGAGCTGACGACAGCGGATTTGCATAAAATCCGACTATTTGTTTGGGGTATATTTTTCGTGGTATGGCCTGGGACCTTTGCATGTTGTTCCTAGTAAATTGAATGCCAACACCTGCACGAACACTTTGGACATTCAGGTTCGTCCTACGCTTTGGAAATTGTATGAAATGTACGAACGTTACTTCAAGGAAGAGAATGATGCATGTCATGTTGCATCCTCTGTCGAGCAGTGGTTTCGAGATACTGATGTAATACGGCTTCCCTGGCCTGCTCAGAGTCCCGACCTCAATCCCATAGAACATTTGTGGGACGAGTTAAGCCAACGATTACGGACTAGTGAACCACGTCCGAAATCTACAGCTGAGCTGACGACATTCTTGTAGCAGGTATGGACACAAATACCCATAGATGTTTATCAAACCCTTGTTGAAAGTATGGCCAGAAGGGTTGCTAGTGTAATTGCCGCACGTGGATTACCAACCCCGTATTAAAGCTTGTATTATTTACCTTATTCAATCACATCTTGCTGTTCGGTCCATTATTGTAGTGTAGTGTAGTAATTAACGTCGCACTAGTTAGTTTTACAAGAAATGACTATCATACATTCAAAGGGCTAACTTGCTAACTGTCATAATGCTAAATATGTCGTCTACCAATCTGAATCTTATACTCTACATTAACTAAGGGGATTATTGTGAATACCATTGAGAAATTTCTATACGAAGACCGCTTAGTTAAATTTGAGTAGATTACTAATGTATATGTTTATAGGTTCCGTTAACTCTAATCTTTCAGCAACTTACTGTGCAAGGATCAGTTTCTCATAAATTGAGATATAATGGCAGGGACAAGACATAATCATATAACGATGTAGTCCTTTTAGTTATACAAGATTAAGTTCTAAAAGTTTAATTCTAGTTAGTATGCATTGTTTAGTGCTCCGCCTTTGGCTGAATCGGCTTTCGCAACTCTCTTGCACCATTTATTATCAATATTAACTTATGTGCGATTGGCTCACGAATAGATCAGCGACGAGAATCACGATCTACTAAAACCAGCAACGAGATTCACGAGCTACGGAAACTAGTAACGTGGTGTCAGCACCACACGGCCCACTACTTTACAGTACCTAGTGGCTGGCCTTGGCTACCCCTAGAAGCGACAATAACTAACACCTAGATGCTCTTACAAGACTAGATTAGAACCCGGGATTTGCTTTGTCACTCCGATCACTACATCAGTTAGACAAAAACATTACTGAAACTTTAAGAAGCGTTAAATCAAAACGGCTTTCTTATATTGTTCATAGAGTACAAAATAGTTCCAACATTTCACGCAATTTTATATGGGAAGTGTGACATAAGACGAGAAGGAAATTAAATGTGTGCTTGTAAGTGTTCTGAGTGTTAGGGACGTATCATTTTATACAACAAACTGCAGTTTTTTACACTTGGCTCCTATTTTAGCTTAGGCCGCGCTAGTCCTGTTAGTAACTAACCTAAGAGTAACGGATTAGTAACTGGAGGGTTGTGAGTTCGAATTTAATCTAAGACCGTCGTGTACGGGGAAGGCTGGAGCACGTTAAATCGATCGTGTCCTCGAATGTCCTCATGTTGGAATGGTGCAGAAGTGTGGACGGTGGGGTGCCATCTCTGGTGTGACCTCGTCATCTGACCACGGTCAAAATTACGTGTTATTGTTCTCGGATTTGATACATTTGTCTTGCCAACAGCCTAGTCCGAACGTTAATTAAAATATACCTACCTGGTTTTAGTTTTTCCTGATCAATCGATAGTTTCCAAGGCTTTTCTCACTTAACAAGTATCAAGCCTACCAACTAATTAAACTTGAGATTTTAATAAAAAACCTATTGTAAACCAGTAGAATGCTTCATGCGGCTGACGATAAAAAACATTATGGATAGGAAAATCTATTACGTCGCAAGCAGAACCTACTTTCATTTTAAAAAGAAATCTATTCTTTTAGCAACAAAATATTTTATGAGTACGCAGCTTGCCTAAATTCCCCTCCGATACTGTGTATCTCTCTGATGAAGTATCGATTGCGACTGCGTTGAAAAAATATGTAAGTAGTAGAGTGAAAAATACCTCCCTATTTGAAGATAATGAAACAAATACCTGGCTTTGCTTAGACCATCGTATTGATCCATTGCGTTAATTACTTCCATCATTAATCATTTCAACGCCTAACGAGGAATCATTTTGGAATACGTAACTGACGTGCATTTTAAGTACTCAAACAGTCACGTAGCTTAGCGAACAAGCCTTGGTGTCGTTAACCCTCTATTTTTCACTTCCAGATTTTTCAAAAAAATATTTTTTTTCTAGCTCTCCGGTTTGCAGTGGGAGTCTAATTTTGTTTTGCGGATTTTTCGTCCTAAGCATTTTTAAGTGTCCTGCTTCCTATAACGTGCTGGGATGTCTGTGGGGGTTGCAAAACTGCCGCCGTGTTTGCAAATGACATTTCCGCATTTTTTGTTCTGAACAGAACGGTGCTGGTGTAATTTATAATAAAGGTGTGTGTGTTGAACTTAATAAAAGTGTCGCTAATCGGCAGGTTGATGTTTAGGAAGCTGGTGAACTAAGTGTGCCAATTTTTAGCGTGCGCTATTATCCTGCAGAAGTGATACTAGGAATTTCCAGTTATTTTTACGATTGCGTCTAAGATATTTTTCAGTTTTATGCTTCCTATTCCTTGCGGAAGTGTGGATGATGTTAAACTGCAACTGCGTTTGCAAATGACGTTTCTGTGTTTTTGTAATAAAGGTTTGTGATCAACTTAAGGGCACTGGGAAGTCACAATTCTTCAAAAAATCGAATTTTTGATTTCAACTGCATTTAATAGAGGGCACAAATACGAATCGATTGATGCATCACTTATTATGTAAAATGCATTTTAAGTTACTAAAATTAAATTTTGAAATTATCCTTTTTGGTTTCGGCTTTAGGTTTGAAGTTTCGGTATTGCCGACAATGGATAATATTTTTTATAATATTTTTTATTTTTAGTATATTTTTGTATAAATATACATTTTAATCGATTGGAAACAGGTTTAACTGTGAATGTTATTATATTTAACCGATAATTTTGTTTACTTGTGCTTTGAAAAGTTCTTATCGAAAAGGTAAGGAGATGCTTTTTTTGTCGTTTTCTCAAAATGATAAATTTTTGTCTTCAGGTGCGCTCTGTGAAAAAACTATTAAAGCTATCAGTCTGAAATTTTGCATACACATGTATTTCTATTTGGTAATTATGTTAAAATATAAACTATTGAGGTAATATGAACAAAAAAATTTTTAATGGGTAATTAGTAGGTATAAAATCAAAACTTTTTCATAAATTGACTTAAATTGTGTCTAAAAAATTTTTTTTCTGGTTATTTTTAACAAATAAAACTTTAATGAATTCAAGAAACATTTCTAATGACAGGGGAAGATGTTGCTACTCAATATATATTTAAGTTTTTTTATAGAGCGCACCCAAAGTGAACTCACTGTATTGAATTTTTTTTCCACCGAGTTTTGTATAAATGCTCTCTACAAAATATTTTGTCTTTTAAAATTTTTATTTTTAGCTTGAATTACTATTAAAATGCATAACAAACATGTGTGCAAAAATTTATATTGATACTTATAATAGCTTAAATTTTATATGCATTCGAATATTGGTCACATTTTCATGATTTCTGGCCTTTGATGACTTCCCGGTGCCCTTAATAAAAGTGTCGCTAATCGGCAGATTGATGTTTAGGAAGTTGGTAAATGCCACTTTTTAGCGTGCGTTGTTATTCTGCGGAAGTGATACTGAAAATCGGCAGTTATTTTTACGATTGCGCGTAAGACATTTTTTATTTTTATGCTTTCCATTCCTTGCAAAGTTGAGTGTGAATGTTGAAAAACTACCGCTGTGTTTGCAAATGATATTTCTGTGTTTTTATAAATTAAAGGGTCGCTAATCGGCATGTTTAAGTTTAGGAACTGGTGAACTAAGTATCCCTTTATATCGTGGGTTGTTTAGCTTTCAGTATACTGCGGATTCCCAAATATGTGAATTCTATTTTCTTGATTTCGTCCTTGACATTTCTGAATTTCACTATCTATATTTCGTGTAACAATGTATGAATGTTGTGTATGATGTATATAAGTGTATGAATGTTGCAAAACTGCAATAGCACATTTTGTTCCTCCAGTGTGACGTTAAGTCTGAATTTACACGTGGTAATTCATACAAAATCGATACCATTATTTATTATACGTGGACACATAAAATTATTAGAGATAACCTCTACCCTCTTCCAATAAAACCATATTTCATTTACTTCATTGCATCCCCTAACGTGTTCTCAACACGCGACACCGTTTCTCTTGATCGTCATAAAGAATAACAGTGTTACAAGTAAGAATGTAGTTTACAAATCAGAAGAGCAGTAACAGTAACAGAAGACTGTCCCCCATTCCAGTCAAGTAATAAATCTTCGTATTAAGAAACACACAATTGTCCGATTCTGCATATTCAAGTCTTAAGAAAACGTATAAACTAAATTTTGTGTTCATTATAACTGATGTTATTTCGATCGAGTATCCATAATACTCAATGATATTTCTGAGAAACTCTATCAGGGTTTCATATCTGTATCAAAACAGCTGTGTTTAAAATAGCCGTTACAGATCGCAGGTTTCCGATTTTATCACTCATGGTTGAGAAAATCCAATTTCAGAGTAATCTCAAGCAGTTTATGGTATCGCCCGAGGTTTCATAAAATTGAGGATAGTAATGTAAAAAGATAAAATTGAAAGCAACAGGGGTTGTAAAATATAAAGTGAATGATAGCGATCAAATACAAAAATCTATATATATATATATCTCATAACTTATGTGGTTAGCTATGAAGTCAGCTATATTTGTAAATTGTAAAATGGCAACAAAAAAATAATATCATCAGATGATATATAATACATAACAGGACATAAATATTACGAAATATGATTTATCTAGGCAATTATTTTCACTCAGATGATATGTGTTCCATTTGTACAACGGAGCTTAATGATGTTGATAAAACTTCTCAAGAGTGAGTTCTAATAAAATTGTTCACCAGTCTCAACACAAAAAACAATGAGAAAACTTGAAGTAAAGGTAGAAATGAAAATGCGAGCGAGCTCAAAAATAAGATTAGGAATTTAGCAAAAGATGCTATAGAATTGGATATTCAAGAAATTGTTGTGGCAACGGGACAGAGGTGTGGCCGTTTTGCCACTCGCTGCAATCACATACAATAAGAATTAACAACAATTAAAATAATACAAATAGTTCTTTATATTTGTGAATGATTTTATCTAATTTTAAGGAAAGAAATTACGCATATCGATGCTTAGATTCATTACAAAAGAATTTAAATGAGGTATGAAATATATGTTTGTGAGAAAAGACACTACCTATAAGTATTCTGAACGAATGGATTTAAATAAGGTACCAATTGTGTGCACTGAGATTGACAAACTTTCTTACCCTACTCATACCATAACCCTGAATTTCGGAAATGATTAACCCAATCCAAATATTTATCATGTGCTAATGTGCCTGAAGGCACTTTTAGTGGGTTTAAGTTGATGCCAAATTAAAGATGGAGCAGTATATACCATAACAAAGGTGAATGCCTGCCTGTTGGAGGAACCTCAAGGAAAGGCAAACTTCATTGTTTACTTTACATTGACTAGATTAGTAGCCACATCGCATATTTGACAGTTAAATATTAAACTTTTCAGGAAACTTTTTCAATACTTTGCATTAAATGGATTTTTTACTATTGTATTCTGCGTTTATTGCGCATTGTTTTCTTTACCTTGATTATATGAATTAGGGAATTGGTCCCTTTTGGGGTGAGATCTTCACGCCATATATATTGTCGAGATCAAGGGAGACATTTTTAACGAGACTTTCGGATTGACGCCTGAAGTGAGAATTTCAAGAAAGATATGTTGGAAATACACGAGGATCGCCTGAAAGTGGTGTGGATAGCTTCAAAACACGTCAGAGATGGGCTGAGAATTATATTAATCCTGCCTAAATCTTTTAATCAGTGGACCGTTTAACATAAATAGAGAATTATCGACGATTCTAACTATCCTTCGATCTCTTGTTCGTTTAGTTATCCAAAAGGTAGAAAGGAGGTGTGAGTGGGTCCGGTGAGTATCACCCCCTATAAAATATTTCCACACTAACATGTATATAAAAACTGAACAAACAAAACAAGACAGTATCCTCGAATTTAAAACTGATGTAGTCCTTGAAACCTCCAACATACAACGCAGTTCAAATACGTCTGATCTTCAGCGAATAAAGGACCTGGAGCAGAGTAATAGTTGCCTACCCTAAGATCTCCCAAATTATGGCACGAGGCACTATGTCTGTGCCGCTATGGTGAGATCGTCTTACTCTCACTATTGCTAACCTGGGGACTTTCTCCTCATATCCGTAATGACTTTGATTAGTCGGGCCTGAGGGACTGCGCCCCCAATTAAGAAGTACGAACCATGCTCCCAGTATCCCATGTCCACTTGTTTGACAAGATCTTCCTGTCTAGTGCTGTGATTAAGTGTCGTACGGATAATTTGTCAGCGTGGAGAGGAGATACTAACCAGTTCCAGCTTGTCGACAAGATTGGACCTTATCCAATGCATATTACCTTTAAAGCCAGTTTTAACCCTATTAAAGGTACCGGCTCGTGTATACCCGTTCACCAACCTGCATTATTTCCTGGTTGACTTTAAACCCGTTTGACCTTCTTCCTTCCTAAAATTGTTTCAAGCAATAGTCATGGTTATTTAGTTATCATGTATGTTGTGGGGGTAAAACACAACATTACTTGGAAATCCCACGATGTTCAGAGGGTCAAACATTTGTGGAATCAACAATTGCTAGCATTTGTTTCTCCGCCCTTCTTTGCGAAAGCAGCAAGATTTTTAGTTATACCAGATGGTTCTACTACAGTTTAACTTTTTTTCTGAGTAAAGCGGTATGCATTGTATATTGTACATTGTATGAACAAAAGTATTTGGACACCTCTGAAATTAGAACCATGCTCCCAGTATCCCCTGTCCACTTGTTTGACAAGATCTTCCTGTCTAGTTCTGTGATTAAGTGTTGTAGGGATAAGTTGTTAGCGTGGGGAGCAGATACTAACCAGTTCCAGCTTGTCGACAAGATTGGACCTTATCCAATGCATATTACCTTTCCATACAGTTTTAACCCTATTAAAGGTACCGGCTCGTGTATACCCGTTCAGCAACCTACATTCTTTCCTGGATGCCTTTAAACCCGTTTGACCTTCTACCTTCCTACAATAGTTTCAAGCAATAGTCATGGTTATTTAGTTATCATGTATGTTGTGGGGGTAAAACACAACATTACTTGGAAATTCCACGATGTTCAGAGGGTCAAATGTTTGTGGAATCATCAATTGCTAGTATTTATTTCTCCGCCCTTCTTCGTGAAAGCAACAGGATTTTTAGTTATACCAGATGGTTCTACTACAGTTTAACTTTTCTTCTGAGTGAAGTGGTATGTATTGTGTATTGTACATTGTACATTGTATGGACAAAAGTATTTGGACACCTCCAGAAATTGAGAGGAGGATCCAGCTTAGTGTGGGGTTGCTTTTCTGGTTAGGATTCGGTCCATTGCTTTATTTACCTGTTACCATGGACGCTGACATGTACCTTGACCTTCTGGATAGTTCGGTTTTACCTACACTATGGCAATAGTACGGCGATGATGGTTATTTCTTCCAACGGGATCGAGCAACATGCTATAATGCAAAAACGTGTGCGGAACTGGTTTTCGGAAAATGAGGTGAATTTGCTTGACTGGCATCTTCAGAGCCTCGATCTCAATCCAATCGAGCACTTGTGGGTCAGGAGCAACGAGTATGACACCACCACTCACGCCCATCTTCACAGCAATCTCTTCTTACAGTCTTGCAAGAGGCATGGCGAGTTATTCCTTCCCAGACTTAATTAGAACTTGTGAAAAGTATGCCTCGACGTCTTGCAGCTGTAATGCAATCAAAAGGAGGGCCTACATGGTACTAAATAGAATAATAAAGCACTTTTTCTGAGAAACATGCAGTGTCCAAATACTTTTGTCCATATAGTGTATCTTCCATTTAGCTCTCTGCTATGGAGAAGTGATATTATTTGAAGATGCTGTGACATTTGAATGCGTATTGGAATCGTCTGCTTTGAATGTTTTCACAACCATAAAAATAGATGTAATCAATTTTGCACTTATAAAAAGTTCAAATTCTTGATTAGGGTATTCCTACCTTTTTCTTGGTCTCTCGCTTAATTTTACTATTATCAAGTACCAATAGCTCTTCTTCAGTAATCAGTCCAACATTGATAAAGACAGTAATGCTTATAACATGATGGTAAAGAAGGTCCATACCATGTAGTATGTATGGCAACTTTATGTATTTTTAATGTGGATTTTTGAATCTTTATTGTAAGTAAAAGGCGAACTTTCTTTTTCTGATATAAAATCATAATTTATATAGTTTCCATATTGGGTATTAACTAACTCGTTTATTTTTCATCATCACAACAAGTTATTTAATTGGATAGTTATTAATATCTGTTGATACTTGCCTGTTATGCTCAAGAAGATCTGGTAAGCCGATTTGATGCAGTTTAATAGAACTAGTGAAGGATGTGAATGAACATTGATCAAAACTAGGTTTATTACTTATTTACAAAAAAATACGCTCGATTGCCTTCATCACAATAATTGCTATCAGTACTGAAACCGGTGCAACAAATGTACTACCACTAGTTTGAAAACAAAATTGACCCCTGCTAAAAGACTACTTATTGCAGACAATATTTGGCAATCAATTTTAAGAAATTTTAGAGAGAGTCAAATTTACACATAATTAATAAGTTTTCAATAGAACAATTCTAAAAATTATAAGAAATTCCACAAGAACCTGAAAAAAAATCACCGAATTCATTTGCTCTAATACCAATAAAAATTAAATTACATTAAACTAATAGAAGGACATTTTGAACAGCCAAATCGTAATACATTTTTTAAAACCCCAATTTGTGAAATTCAAAAGTTGAGAAAAAACGATACACTATAATGATAATCCTTATTTTCTCATTCCGTTAGTTTTGCTTATTTTCCCTTTTTATCTTTCAATACTTTTACAAATTTCTTTTACATACCTCAATATTTTTGAGGAAAAATGTTTTAGCTATTACGTCTTTTTTTTCGATCTCTGTGTGTGTATTTAATTTAGTTTTCATTTCAATTTATTTTTAATTTGTCCTTCTCTTTATATGTCATATCCTTTCTACACTCTTAATTTCTCTACATCTAGATTTTCTACTTCCCGTTTTCTCTTTTAATGTATTTAAATAAGTAATAGTAATAGTATAATAGGAATAATTAATAGTATAGTAATGGAATTAATAAATTGTCCTTGTTTATCACCATAGACTTTTCCTAGTATTTGCATATATGAATATGTTTTCATCAACTATTTTATAAGTGTACATTCTATTTAAGAAATATTTATATATTTAAATTACATGGAATGAATGAAGAAATAATATGAGAAGTATTATTTAGTTATTACTATAGTAAATTATTTATGAGGGATGAGTATGGAATAATGTGTAATTATGTGCATTAAATGATATTCTAAATAAAATAAGTACATCATGCTTGGCACATTTATGATTTTTGTTATTACAGTTTATGATTTTTGTAACTACTGTTTTTTAGTGCTTTGCATTATTATCGTCATAGTTTCAAGAAAAATTCAATTATTGTAGGTATCAACGAATAGTGAACGAAATTATACAACGAACATAAATGAGCAACAGGAATGGAATTTTTAAAACAAGTAAGCTTATTGCTTAATAAGAAGTCGTACAGTCTGGTGAATTCACTCTGCTTTCCCAACAAACCCATCTATTACACTAAGCTGATTTATAGCTCATGAATAGTTAAATCTACCCTTTGACAAGAAGTCTGCAGGAAATAGTCAAAGAAAGCTCAGAGACAAACCTTACTTTCAATGGTTTGGACAAAACTCTTCAACCTAATCCCAATGGATCCAAACAAACTGTCGGATTCTTGGGCTAAGCGAATTTCCCCCACTTTTGTCTGCTATCAATTCCCGACAACAGCCTGACACATCCAAGTGTCCTCTTCGAGTTTGTGAGTTTATCTCTTAGTTTCCTCCGCGTGTTTCTTCGTGAGATATTTGTATTCCCATCTTCTTTAATTACGGAAATTGTGCTTTGCTTCAGGACTTTGAATGAAACTTGGAGATTGTTTTGCATGTTAAATTGCAGAATGAAAAACATTTACTGTACTCGAAAGTAGGGGGGAGTTATACAAAAATGGTTCTAAATGATATTCTAAATCTTTTTCTAACTCACCCTCATTTTTGAATTTCTACTCGAGGATTCGCTTCTTCTGTTGAAAAATCATACACAATCATCAAGACCAAAGCAAACAAAGAAAACATTGAGCTAAAATGTCTAAATTAAACTAAATCTTAGAAGACAGTGAGTTCACTCATTTTTCTAATTATGTCCTTCCAGACTACGTATAATAATGGAAACGTACTATTGCGTATACTTCATTAATGTATCAGATAAGGTAAAAAGGATAATGTCTTCTCTAATTTCTCTGTTTACAGGAAGAGCTTCGTTAATTTCTCATTGTCCAAAAAATAGCTTGTATGGGTTTTCGTGTTCCACCTAAATAGTCACTATATTAATTATTTGTGTCACCTGAGAACCTAAGATAAATTTCATAATCATGTGTTTTATTTATCCATAATTTTGTAAACCTCTTAAAAATTACAAACCTCCAAAACTAAAATGAATCGAAGGTTCTCTACTACATCAAAATGCTCTCTGTGATAGAATATGTATAGTTGAAATATAAAATTCAGGCGAGTGTTATTTTAACCTCTTGACTACTAAATTAGTTTCATGATTTTACAAAACAAATGTCAAATATATTTTTGCGAAATAGAAATATTTATAAAGGTAATACTGATAATTATACTGATAAAGGAGGCTCTAATTTAATTTAAAAAAAAACACTGTTAATTTTATTAGCATTAAGAAGCTTAAATGATAGTTCTGATTAGATATATAACATTTACAAATTTTACACACCTCAAATTTTGAACACACATTTTGGAGTGGTTATGCTATATCTTCTAGCCGCACCTTCTCAAATAATTTGTGTTCAAAGTGTCTTCAATTAGAAATATTTACGATTCAAACATTCTCTTTTAGAGTTTTTGTGTTTAAAAGTAATTACTTAATCATTATTATAAACAGTTTTCTCTCACTTAGCTAAGAAAATTTTACCGTCATCTTGAAGTAATCAATTCAGAAATAACTTACACGACATTATGTTTCGATAAGGCATCCCATTGACCAGTTGATTTTGTACACATTTACTATCGTTAAGTAGACACTTCAGTGTATTTCAAATAATTTTAATTTTCTAAATTTTAAATTGAAGCTGTACTTTTATATTCACGATAGAAATATTAGAACCGCTTTTAGAAGAACACAACTTTTTCAAATAATATAAAAAATCCTCTTTAAGATTTTAGATTAAGTAAGAATCCCGCGCGAGCCACCCTTTGACTATAAATAACAGCAGCATGAAACCTCGACCTAATTTCCCAACTAAGCTGCGCTTGCACATAACTATCTAGTAGAAGACGCAAATTTTGGTACCCTATTTCTACTTAAGAATCCCTGTGTGTGTGTGTGTGCATCAAACGAATCACTTAGCTGAATAGTTCTCCCTTAACTGAGAAAACTTTAACACCTAAAAGTGATCAAAATGATGAACTTAAAAGTAGCTTGCACAACAGTGTATTTCGATTAAAAATCTCATTGCGTATATATTTATTTCCTTTTTAAAAATGTGTAGTGATATAAATTTCAAATTATACTCTCAATTTTCCGAAAAACCCCTCTAGAAGCTTCTCTACGATCTGCAATTGAGAACGCAAACCACGCCCCAGAACACCCCTTATCCCTAAATACCCGACATATTTCTCGTCTCACCTTCTCAACTAAGAGATGCTCATACATAACCACCTCACTGGACGGAACAAATTGGTACTTCGTTCCTCCTAGAGTTCCCATGTATCGAAAGGAGCACTTAGCCGTTCTTCCAAATAGTTTTTCTCCTCCTCATCTGGAGAAAATCACACGACCTCTTAGAATGATAAGCTTACACGATATTAAATTTCGATTTAAAAATATCACAAATTTATATTTCCTCTTGTAAAAATACGAATTGCCAACTTTAGATTACAGCCTCGATTTTTTTCAGAAGAAACCAACGACTGGAAAAACCCATCTACGAAGATCTTCCACTGAAAACGTAAACCCAAGTGAAAACTCCCGATTTATAAATAACACCGACGTTTACAACCTATTCCTCGTCTCGCCTTCTCAACTAAGCTGTACTTACACAGAACCAATTCGCATGAAACGGAAAAGATTGGTTCCACGTTTCTCCTTAAGAGTCCCGGTGTATCAAAAGAACTTATTAAGTCTTCCAAATGGTTTTCTCCTCATCTGAGAGAATCACAACCTCTTAGAATGATTAGCTTACATAATACTTTATTTCGATTAAAAATTATCATGATTTTATATTTCATCATGCAAAACTGTGAAACAAGCAACTTCAGATTACAATCTACTGGTAAAAACTCCATGGAAACTCCTCTACGAAGATCTTCAATTGAGGACGTAATCCACGTGGAAACCCCTGGTCTATAAATAACACCGGCTTCCGACCTATTCCTCGTATCACCTTCTCAACTAAGCCATGCTCACACAGAACCACCTCGCAGAAAACGGAAAAGATTGGTGCCCGTTCCTCCTTAAAAGTCCCGGTGTATCAAAAGAAGCACTTAGCCATTCTTCCAAATAGTTTCCTCCCCTTTAACTAAGAAAATCTCACCCTCTCAGTAGGAACGCGTGCCTGTGAATTATTTACCAGGACTAAGTGGACCAGAGTGTGCCAGGTGGTCTTCAGGGGAAGAGGGTGGAGTAGATGGATTCTCAGTGCCATGCCAGAGCGATTAATGACCCGATGGTCCTTTCTCTCACTCTGAGTGATTTATACTCTACCTCTCAGAGAGCTCTTGCTCAGAGGTAGTTAGTATTTTACAAAACACAAGCGAGACAATTAACAGTGACATTCTCATTTTCAACTGCTCAGAAGTAATTCTTGGATTTGTGTGAATTTATTTTTATGGCACGACCTTTGCAGGGGAATCGTAAATTAGTTGGATGTTTTCAAATATGACTACATGAAAATTGTGGTTTAATAATGTTCCTGACACATGCACAATCACAGATGGGTATTGCTTGTTAAGGTATATTCATCTGCAGTCACAAATCGTTAATTTTACGAAAGCAAGCGTCCTGTGAGTTTCAAGATTTGCAATACAGTTGGATGTTTTACAAAATGACAACATGGAAATTGTGTTTTAATGTTTCTGACATCTGCACCATCACACACGTGTATTGCTAGTCAATGTATATTCATCTATACTCGCAAATCGTTAATTTTTTGAAACCAAGACTCCTTTGAATTTGAAGATTTGCAATGAGGTTGGTGGTTTTACAAAATGGCTACATGAAAATTGTGTAATAATACTGTTCGTGACATTGGATAGACGTGGCTTAATAAACTCACTGCGCTAGCAACCCTTTGAGTTGAATTGCATTTTCCTACCCAGTGTCAATAAACCTTTTCTAGTTTGTGATCATTGCTTGAAGCAATCTCTTGTGTCTAGCGCAGCTTAATCAAGTATGGTCCTTGAGGAATGAATAACTAAATCGACCAACTGAACTGACACTTATATAAACAATTCCATTTGTTTTTTTATGATTTACGTATTTGTATTAGTTGTTACAAACTGTAATTCTATCAAAAACAAGCGTTTTGGGAGCTTGAAGATTTGAAATGTAATTGGTTATTTTCCAAAATGGCTATATGAGAAACGTTTAAAAAAATATTCCTGACATGCATACAGGAAATTATGGATTTATACACAGTCCAGTCACATTAATGTGACCACCACCTACTTTAGACGTCAACGTGAAATAACCAATCACAAAAGGCAGGTGGCAACACATTGCAGTGGAGTGTATATAAAGGATGTCCTAGGGCATCGGAAAACATTTCAATCGTTGGCGTAATGCAGAAACGTAGCGATTTATCCGACGTCCAAAAGGGCATGATTATCGACTTTCGGGCCAAGGGTGGAAGCAGTTCGGAAACGGCTAATTTTGTGAACTGTTCGCGTGCCACCGTGGTAAAAGTATACCGTGCATGGCAAAATGGCACTATCCAAAATCAGCGGCACATGTGGTGCACCACGGGCTATAGATGACAGAGGCGAACGAAGGCTACGGAGATGCGTTCGGGCGAATAGACGTGCAACTGTTGAGCAACTGACCGCCTAGGTGAACCAAGGGGCTACCAAGAGTGTATCCTCAAAAACGGTTCAGCGAACGTTGCTGCGCATGGGCCTCCGCAGCAGACGCCTTGTTAATGCACCTATGCTAACTGCTGTTCATCGGCGACGAAGGCTGCAATTTGCACGCCAGTACCGCAACTGGACGTCTACAGAGTGGCGACAGGTGGCTTTTTCCGATGAATCACGTTTGATGCTCCATCGGACAGATGGACGTTGGCGTATACGGCGTGAAACGTCTGAAAGCAAACACCCCGCAACAATTGCCGGAAGGATCCAGGCTGGAGGAGGATCATTATGGTTTGTGGAATGTTTTCCTGGCATTCACTGGGTACACTCATCATTGTGGAAGGCACGATGGATCAGCACAAGTACGCATCTGTCCTTGCGGACAATGTCCACCCCAACATGCGAATTATTTTATCCTTAGAATGTTGGCATCTACCAGCAGGACAATGCGAGGTGTCATACAACTCGATCGGGTTGTTCGCGCCATGGATACTCAACCGCGTAATCTAGCGCAGCTGGTAACGGCACTGGAGTCGGCATGGCTCAACATCCCAGTGAACACCTTCAGAAACCTAATTGACTCTCTTCCTGCACGTCTCGCAGCGGTCCGCTCTACCAAAGGTGGTTATTCTGGCTTTTGACAGGTGGTCACATTAATGTGACTGGACTGTGTATATTGTTAATCCATTCGTGTACATTAAAATCTCCAATTTCAAATCCTCGAAAACAGATTTGATAAACCTATCATTATTTTCAAACTTTTTTAAAAATCAGTAATTATAATGCTATATCAATTATCTTCATTAAAAAGCTGTCGAATCCACATTTTAAACAATTCTAGTTATCGCCTTTTTTTTATTAAAGAAGCCTGCTTTTACATAAGATTTTTTAGATGCCGTTCATCAAAGGTATTGATATAACTGTAGTTTCAAAAGAAAACAGACAGAAAAATTAATTTTACTTTCTTAATTAAAAAAAAAACGGAGAAAAATGCAGCTCATCATTTTTTTCTGATTTGTGTGCCCACTAACTATCTAATTTCTATTAAGAATGCTGATATTCGGTGGGATTTCTGACTATCGATATACATTTATCACCAATTTGCGTTGCACTGAAATCGACATTATTTGTTTATTGGAGAATGGCAAAAAAATGGGATTTAAGCATTATAAAATTTACTCATATATAATTCCGTCGTTAATTTTGCCGCTTTGTTAAATTATACTTGATTTGAACTATGGGATAGCATAAAATTTGTAATACTACATAGAAAATATCACCATTTTAGGGAAATTCTTAAGAGTTGTGATGACATATATCTGTGAGACAGAAATGAGCGCAGGCAAAAAAAATGAGAGGAAGAGTTGAAAATAGGCTTGGACGCGAAAAAACAGTCAACAAGTGAATAGCATGTAATTGAACTGAACATCCAAAAATACAGTGAAGATGAAACTGTGTTCTTGACCACAACCGAAGATTATCGAATTTACACAACTGAAATATTCCCTTCACTAATAAAAATTAGGATAAAAACAGGAATGCTGCTTTTCAATCTGTGATTAATATTTCATTTACTGTGGATACGGTATATATATATATATATATATATATATATATATATATATATATATATATATATGTGTGTGTGTGTGTGTGTGTGTGTGACGCCACGAGTAGGCGGAGTTCTTAATTGTTTTGTTTGTTTGTGTGATGTTACGAGCGAAACAAGGTACGAAATATCAAAAATTTAGATTTGAAATCGCCATGTAAATAACATTGAGTGTAAAATGATTGCCGTACGCAGCTCATTGTTTTACAAGCGTTGATCAAAAATTAAGTTTTCCAGCAATATTGTTTCACCAGTATTGCTAAAAAAACAACACCACGCGAAAGCAAGGTAAGTTTACAGATAGAAGTGGAAAAAGGTTTATATATAGCCAGCAATCAACAAAAGTTGACGAATAGTGGTAAAAAAATGTATACACAGTCAGTGATTACGTATTCAGGTTTTAAAAAAATGTATAATTGAAGTGTGACCAAAATAAATAAATTTTGTTTTTCACCCGTCGTATGACGGACCATTTATAATGTCATCGAGATACAAATAACTAAGAAATTTTAGTGCAGATACTATACGCGGATCCGCTAGTATGTAAATGTTTTTTTTTCTAATGTCAGGCACAAATGCACATAGTCATTGGCCTCTACAAGTGATGGTCTCTTGTGAAGGAGCACCCAGTGGGTGGACCATCATCGCAAACAATTATTCAAAACAATTAATTCTACATAGAAGTTTCTATAAGATATTTGGAATCCGTATTCATAAATATAATGTTATAAACGTTCATTTGGTTTCGATTTGACTCGACGGTCATTTTTGCTGCTCGAGGATTAAGTAGGTCACAATTGATATTAAAAGAAAATACAGTACGTTACACTGAAGCAGCACAACGGTTATAAAGAAAAATTATAATTAAGCTTTTGATACTGTTTCAGACAACTGCGTATTTTAATATATTAGTGCACGTATGTAAACGCTCATTATACCAATTAAAAAAGTAATTATTCACTCAAAAATTATTTATTTCTTCGTTAATCATTAATTAACATGACCTCAGAATGTTCGCGTCGCTGCCATCACATTTAAGTAATTCAGAAAAAATGTTAATTACGGATTTGCGTTATTTGAACTATAACTGAAACACAGAGCATTGAATCATTTCCAATAAGATGAAGCAGTGAGTTTCAATGAATAGAACTGTTCTTACAGAACTTCCTGTTCCATCATCAATACCCGTCTTAGACCGTTGATAATTAAAGGGAAATTCAAGCGTATCTTGGTGAAATATTACGTAATAAATCACAAAATGAAAGCGATGGAAAAATTCCCGAAATTTCAGGCAAATAAAACTCCAATTTCATTTCCGTTCGCTTAGAAATGCTTCGAATACTTCCAGATGCTCCAACGAGCGGGGGACCTCCACCAGTTTCACGTACTCTAACGAGGTTCTGCAATTAAATCGTTTATTCTCTTCCCCTGGAATTGTGCCCGGTATGCAACAAAACTTGCTTCCACCCTCTTCCAAGTCCTAATCATAGTCCCTCTCAGCAGTGAACTGGTATTAAAACTCATTCCAACCAGAAACATCTGCATGCACAGAAACTCCTGAAGTAACTTTAGGCCCTCGTGAAAGCGATAACTTTTCGAAAACTCTAGTGTTTTCCTACTCCTCGAACGGGCCCAGATAACTGCAGGATATTAAGCAGCCTCTCCCCCAACTTCTTAGTTTACGGTGTACCGATTTCTTGGAGTGGTTTATCTCTGTCTATCTGCTGCGACCCTCCACTCGCTGCACTTGGGCACAATAAGGACGAAGCAGAAAGTTGAAGTTTCGAGAGTTCTTTGTCCATCTATGCCTACTCTTAATATCCTACGCGCGATGTTGGGGAAAGAGAGAGAGACGTTTTTGACATTTGGAGTTGTTTCGCGTTTGGTTAAGTTGAGCTAAGTTTTCACTGTTGTCACGTTTGGGGCGGGTGTTGAGAACTTGAAAAATGATGTCGACTTTCGATGTTTCGGAATCCATTAAAGGTCCGTTTTCGTAGAGATAGTTATAGAGCTGGAAAGTATCTAACTGTGTAATTTCATATTGCCTTTCGGACTTGAACTTACTGGGTCAGTTACTGATAAATAGGCATTTGTATGTATTCGGACAACCTGAGAAAACACTGTTGATGAAGTTGTTGATGCTTCATTTTTTTTTCAATGAAGACCGTAGAGAAACAGTGATTGTTATATAGTAATTCTCCCCAACTTTTCAGTTTAAAGTGTAATGGTTTCTTGGAGTATAGTTTATCTCTGATTCAGGAAGTTGATGTTTCAAGAGTTCTCTCTCCATCTATGACTACTCTTAATATTGTACGTGTGATGTTGGGAAATGTGAGAGAGGTACCGTTTCTGACATTTGGAGATGCTCCGCGATTGGATAAGTTGAGCTAAGTTTTCACTGTTGTCACGTTTGGGGCGGGTGTTGAGAACTTGAAAAATGATTATTGTCGTTGTTTCGGAATCCATTAAAGGTTCGTTTTCGCAGAGATAGTTATCGAGCTGGAAAATATCTAGCTGGTATAATTTCATATTGTCTTTAGGACTGGAACTTACTGGGTAAATTGCTGAGGAGGCATTGGTATACATTCTGACCGATATGGGAAATGGGTTGATGCTTCAATTTTAGTCTACAGTGAAGACCTTAGAGAAACAATGATTGTGATAAGTAACTCTCCTCAACTTCATAGTTTACAGTGTAGCGATTTAATGGAGTGGTTTATCGCTGATTCACCAAGTTGAAGTTTGTAGATTTCCCTATCTATCTATGCCTACTCTTAATATTTATTCTTCGCACGATGTTGAGGAAAGTGAAACGGGTACCTTTTTCGACATTTAGAGTTGTTCCGTGTTTGGATAAGTTGAGCTAAGTTTTACAGTTGTCACGTTTTGTGTGGGTGTTGAGGAATTGATAAACGATATCTAAAGTCGATGTTTCTGTAAACAATAATGGGAGAAAACGCTGTTGAAGAAGTTGCTGAAGCTTCAATTTTTGTCTTGTGTGAAGACCTTAGAGAAATAGTGATTGTTATATAAGTGACTCTCTCTAACCTCTTAGCTTGTAGCGTAGATATTTCTTGGTTTATCTCTTATATCCTCTAATCTGTACACTCGGATTGGACACAGTGAGGACGATGCAAAAAGTTGAAGTTTCGAGAGTTCTTTGTCCATTTAAGCTCACTCATAATATTCTTCGGACGGTTTTGTAGCAAGTGAGAGAGGTAAATATTTTTATATTTAGTGTCGTTTCGCGTTTGGTTAAGTTTAGTTAAATTTACACAGAAGTCACGTTTGATACGCTGATGTTGAGAATTTGAAAATTGACATCTAGTGTCAATGCTTAAGAAATTAAATGTATGCTTTCATGGAGACAGTTCATGAGCTGACAAGTTGTTGTTCACTGCGCACAATTGCATTGCCGCTAGGATTGTAACTTACCACCTGGTCCTGTATCAGAAAATAGTCAGACACAGGTCTTCTTTTGGACCAATGTGGAAAAACGTAATTGATGAAGTTGTTAATACTTCTATTTTTGTTTTCACATATGACATTTGAGAGAAATAGTGAGTGTTATAGACCAATAAATATACTTTTTTGAATGTAATGGATTATTATAATGATTGAAATACTAACGAAAGAAGATTTTCGTAACTTTACTAATTTTATAGTGAACATACATCAGACATGAAATATGCTTCGAAATTGCTAAAGATATTTCAATTAAAACAGACACACTCGAGATAAGCGAATAAACAATCATGAATACTCTAGCTAGGTGCTATGTTAAACCGAAGTAGAATCAAATTAAGCTTTTCAAGTTTGGCATCTACACCTGTGACAAAATCGGTCTTCAAGTCACCAAGCATGCGTATTGCTAGCTCTTAAATCATGTAACTGGTAAGAATACAGGTAGTAACTTGGTCGTAAACTCGAGCGGGCGCTAACAATGCGACAGTTTCAACGGGGCAAGATTTACTACATAGCACTAGCGACTTGTATATTATCCTCTTGAAAACCTACCCATATATTACATTCATATTAATTTTTTATTTCATTTAGCCCATTGTATATTGCAAGTTAAGATTATCTTCTCTAAGAATTTAACATTTTTGTAGGACATGTCAAAATTTGATATAGGCGGAGAGTATCTTTGAGATAACAATCGCTTTTGCAATTTGTAGGTGCTTATGACTCGCACAAACTCTTTTTTCTTACATTGTAGCAATTTAATCAGTATTTACGCAGTGAAATTTTAGACATCATGAATGCAAATTTATACGAGAAAGCCGTGGTGGGACGAGATGAAAAAAATTGATTTGATTAAAAAAAAACTATAAATTATTATACTGCTTGGAGTAGTTAATCTATCCGCACCTCTCTTCTGGACTTGGGTTAGGCACAATGTGAACGTCAAAAGTTTCTAGAGTTATTTGTCTCATTCTGTACACGGCATTGTATCGAGCAAAGGAGAAGATTTTGACACTCGGAGTAGTTTCGCATTTGGTTATTTTAGCATAATCTTCACTGTAGTCACGTTTGGTGGAGGTTGTTGAGAATTTGACACGCCATCTATTGTCAAATTGTTTCAGGTGATTTAAAGAGGATGTATGTCTCGAATCTCTCTTTCCTATTACAATCATGTCAAGACCATTGCCACGCTGTCAACTGTGTAGACATCAAATAACTGTTAAGAAAACCAAAAACGTTCCAGGTTCAAAAACGCTTCTAAACTTGGATAGCAAAGGATTATTTTTTCGAAAATGTTTTTTTCATTATAGTTTGTAATTTGGATAGTGACTTAATGAAGCTATAGATAATATTCTTGTAACGAATCAAAAAAAATTAAACGATGTTTACATTCTTTACAACACTGATTATTTATTTATCATTCCATTCCACTTCTTCTGCACTGCTTAACCGTGTTTCTGTTTTTACTAAATAAACTGTTAATATTCTTACCATGACCATTTAATTATTTCTGGGCGATACTATTTTATCTTAGACTGCTTATGTTGAAAATTGGAAAGACCTTCTCAAAGAGGCAGAGAATGATATGAGGCTATCAGAGCAAGAGTGACCAAATCCGCCAACAAACTCATGGAGAAAAACGCGATTTTCTTGCTCTCATTTTTATATATTTATATTTATCTACAATATGATTTGAGTTTCCAAAATCTATTGATCAGTAATAAAAAATAAGTTATTTTGTAATTCTAATAGACTTGAACCAACGTATTTAAAAAAAAAGTAAAATGTCGTAATAAAAAGGATAGTAAAATTTTCGGAAATGTTTTGGTTCTACGCCATTTTTGCTCTGATAACCTCATATAACGTGCATATACAGGGTGATTATAAATGAATATCCCAACTTTGAAGGGCTATATTTACAAAACTACAGAAGATACATGCATTTTGGGAAAAAGGAAATAAAAATAACATTGTAAAGTTACTAAAAAGCATACAGTTATAAATGTTCAATGTGACCACCACCAGAAACATGAACGATATCCATTCTGTAGCAGAATTCATCCCACACTTTTTTCAGCATGTCTGGTGTTACTGTTTCGATGGCTGCAGTTATCCTCGTTTTCAGTTTAACAATGTCAGCTGGTAGAGGAGGAAAAACACATGTTATCTTTCATGTAGGCCCAAGGAAAATAATCGCAGGAGGTTAAGTCGGGGCTTCTTGATGAAGATAATGGTCGAAATCTGTTCTGCGACCAATCCACTGTTGCGGCAGTTGCTCGCTCAAAAATTCGCGTACAGAAAGGTGCCAATAGGGTGGTGCAACATCCTGTTAGAAGATGAAGTCCCCATTTCTTCTTCTAGATGAGGAAACAACCAAATATGCAGCATATCATGGTAAGAAATGCCATTAACAGTGTTCTCTTTCCAATAGCCGCTCGTAGCGCCATCTCTCGCCAAAAAAATGAAACTTCAAAACTTCTCACTCACTGCGATGTGTGGAATGGAACGCTACCTTGTATTGTTTAGAAGATATAGCCTTTCAAAGTTGGGATATTCATTTGTAATCACCCTGTATATTTCTAGCTTTAGATGTTTGAAAATGCTTGAATGGTTTAATTTAATTTCGTAATAACAGTATAATACTGTGACTAGAGACCAACATACACAGTTGTTGATTCTAATTTAGAAATGCTATAATATTGTTACAACAATGGAATAATAAACACATGTATTGATGGAACTCGATGAGTTACCGCGCCCCCTATTAGTCCCACTGGTTGAACTTAATCATCACAAAGTACTATTAGGCTAAGCTGTCGTCCAGTCTATTCGAGAATGGGTCCCCGATGAATATGAGTCTAGTATAATCCTCCATTTTCGCACTAAATGTGTCTTACACTAACTGTCAATTGTTGCATTGCTAATTTGAACATCTGCCCTGGTTTTAAAGGCTTTGCTTCTTTTTATTTGTTGAATATCTTTAACATATCTTCTTCAAAGACATCTGCCTCTGTATTGCCTCTTCTGGTATTTGATTCAATGAAAAGAATATGAGAATGAAACAAAGGCAAATAACGAATGAGAACAGAATATTTGTGGGAATCGGTGTGATTAGTCGCACTACTGAATATTTCCTAATAAGTTTCTCACTGAGATACTTAAAGTCTAACTTACATTTTAGTAGAATTTCTACAAATTCTCGTTACGTTTCTATGGCTGTACACGGAACAAAAATCAAACCATCTCTAGGGTTATTCACTGTACCAAATTTAAATTTCTCTTTTCAGCCATTCTTTTGTCAAATGGAGTGATTTCTTTGTCGTTGGAGGATGAGGATTCAATTTTGCATGATTATATAAAATGTGCTTCTAAATTGCTTTCCATCAAAATTTTATAAAATATGTATTTCACAATTAATATCGCCTATTGAAAATTATCTTAACCTTGGCGGTTGTCTTGATGAGGTATCACATCAAAAACACAACCATTAGTAAAACTAACTAGATCTTGATGGACGAGATATCTCGTCATTAGAAGAAAACCAACCATATCTTCATCTCATCATCTTAAAAATTTCAGAAAAATCGTGATAGAGAGATATTTTATCATTAGCAATATTGGTCAGACCTTAATGGAAGAGTATATGGTATATATCTCGTATATGGTATATATCGTATATGGTATATATCGTATATGGTATATACCTCGTATTTGGTATAAATCTCGTATGTGGTATATATCTCTATTTTGGGTATATATCTCTCTTTTTGGTATATATCTCTATTTTGGGTATATATCTCTCTTTTTGGTATATATATCGTATCTATATATATAATTCTCTAACGTGGCACGCAAAAAAGACGTTATTTGTTATCGCGTTTTGGCAACATTGTATGATTGTTTGTTTGTCACGAAGCCTCGCCCTTCAATTGCATTTATAGCGTTATCGGATGAAATTTTATTGAAAAAAAAAATGAAATTTTAGTCGAGCTGTTGCAGTTTATAATAGAAGTCAAAGAAAGCGGAGGATCTTTTCAGGGCCGTTTAAAAAAAGGTCCTTTTCAGGGCCAATAATTATAGTTCAACAAGACGCTTGCACTAGAGATTGATTTTTAGATTTGAAAAATATTTTTTTTGGAATATCATATTTTGTAAACAATCCCTTCTGCTAGGACACATGTTTTTATTAATGCGAGCGAAGTGAGCATAGGTTCGCGCACCGAACCAAAATGAGCATTTCAAAGCAATCCTCCGGGGGTTGGCGAGGGTTAGCGAGCAGGGGGCGGGCCCCCTAGTATGGTATATATCTCGTACATGGTATATACCTCTCGTATATGGCATATATCTCGTATATGGTATTTTTTGTACATGGTATATGGTTTTTCTCGTATATGGTATATATCTAGTATATACTATATATATCTGGTTTACGGTATACCAGCCACTGCGTGGCTAGCCCGGCGTTGCCCGTGCCCGTGGCACGCCGTGTTGTAAGGTATTAAACTGGTGTAAAATTTTCCGCAGATTTCAAATCCGGTGAAAATATATACAATTTAAAAATTATTTATTTGAAGAAAATCATATTTTTAGGTAACAGTCAAAGTGAAATTTTCCGCAGATTTCAAATCCGTTGAAATTTTTAATCTATCTTTAGGATTCCGATTTTATAAAAATAAGCTTAACAATCCCAGTCAATAGGTTATTTTTTATTTCTTGATCTCATTCGCGGAAACGGGTCAGGAAATGTAATCTTTTTTTTTTTTATTTTAACGCGAACGGAACGAAATGAATTTGTTTGTTTTTGAAAGGGAAAGTTACCGTGACGTTACAATCTCATGCGAAAATATAAAATATATATTCAATTTAAAAGTTGTTTATAAAAAAAATCATATTTTTAGGTGTGGATCTAATGAGAAATTTTCCGCAGATTTCAAATCCGCTGAAATTTTTACTCTATCTTTAACGGTCTAGGAGATAGAAAAAGAACTAATTGACTCCAGTTATAAGATTGTTTGTTTTTATCGTCTGGCTGAAAAATTATTGCTCCGATCAAAATCAAAACGGAAATGAAAGCAATAAATTAAGAATATGTGATCTGTTCTATGCTGTAGCATTCAATAATGATTAAATTCATTAAATTTATTTATAAATCTTATAGATTGAATTTTAAAATTCGCCGTTACTCAAAAATTGCAAGAAATTCGGACTATCTGTGTGCCAAATCTCAATGCTGTAAGTTCCATAAAATCGTAAGGATTTTGCAGCCACGAAAAAAACAAAAATACAAACATTTCCTTTTTTTTAGTAGATATGGTATATATATCGAAAATGGTAAAAACTCGTATATTGTATATTTCTCGTATATGGTACATATCTTGTTTTTGGTATATATCTCGTATATGGTATATATCTCGTATATGGTATATATCATGTATTGTATGGTAAATTGTTTTTCTCGTATATGGTATATGGTATATATCACGTATTGTATGGTAAATGGTTTTTATCGTATATGGTATATATCTGGTATATGGTATATGCTACAGAGGCTGTTCGCACATTTTTTAAACGATTTTGGTTAGCGATAGTAAAAAATCGTTTGCTGCAAAAGAAATAATTGCAGTTGTACTATGTTTTTAAAAGTCAAAATTGTCGTCTGCGACTTGAGAGGTTTGTTTTTATTCAAAATGGCGTTTTTAACGAAGCAGTGGTTCGAAGGCTATATTTATGCTCTTTCCGAAGAAAAATATTCATATTCCGTTAACCAAAAACGATGTGAGGGTCATGGTTTTGCGATATCTAAAGCGTCGATAGGTAATATCGTCAACAAAAAAGGAAAAAAACGTCAAATTGGAGCCTCAAGTGGGACAAAAATTCCAATCTACAAGTATCCAAGAAAGAAACGGACATCTTCGACTATTGCAAAGGTACGTTGTTTAATGTTAAAAGAAAATCCCCCTAGTCAAAGGACAGTTGCAAAATCATTAAAATGCTCGGTGTCCACTGTAAACAAAATGATAAACGTTGATTTAAATCTTAAGAAAGCGAAAAAACGCAATGTGCATCGTCTTTCTCCAAAGCATATCGCTGAACGCAGGACACGCTGCCGAATTCTGTATGAAAAACACTTATCCAAAGAAAAATGGAAAAAAATTGTCACAATAGATGAATCATGGGTGTATTTAAATGATCGCAGCAAAAAAAAGCCATTTTTTATCATAAAAGGGGAGAAAAAAATTTTAGTACATGGTTCACAGAATCGAAAGAAAGTTTTTCTAAGGGATTCATAATTGTTGCTGGTTTTTCTTATAATGGCAAGTTAAAATAAAGAGAGTGGAAAAAAATGTCAAGATTAACTCCAAATACTATCAGGAACATATTTTATCGCCAATTTTTATGAATGAAATACTATAGCTTTACCCACAGTGCCATCAATCTGTGGAACTCCGTTAAAACAAAGCTAGCAGTCACATATCAAAATCCACTGTAAATTTCCTAAAAGATATGGTACAAAAAACCGGTATCAAAGCCATACCCTTCACTGATATTCCTACTAAATCTCCCAATGTATCACCTATGGAATTTTGTTCTTTCGGACTTTTAAAATCTGTATTATCCAAACGTCGTCCCACAACCCTTACAGGACTCTGGAAAGTTGTTCAGGAGGAATAGGATAGAATACCTCTTCTGACTCTTTAAAAGGCATTATTATCCTGGAAATTACGGTGTCGAAAGATAGTTCAGAATAAGGGCTACCAAATAGAACATTTAAAACACAAGAATTTTTTGTAATTTAGTTTTGTGAATACAATATATATTGTCTAAAAAATGTGTAAACAGCCTCTGTGTATATCTCGCTGAAAACACTTGAATGTTATAAATAATCGTTATGTCAAAGTTGTATAAGTTATTTAAAGTTAAGAATTAAACGCTTTAGCTCGAGGGAAGGTAAATGAAAGATAGGAATAAAAGTCTTAAAAGCTACTGGGTGCTTCAAATTACCCAAATTACTTATAACCAGAAACGGCCGGATCAATTAATTTAAAACTTGGTAAATGAGGTTAAATTTTGATATAATTTCGAAAAATGGCTTCAGACTTGGATTGGAAATATAAAAAAAAATGTGTGAGCATTTTTTCATGAAGAGCTTTTATGGCATTAAATTTTTTGAGACCTTATTCCTTATAGAATGATAAATATGTAATTGCGTTACTATGAACGACTCGAAAATAAATAGATATGTTTCGAATCTTCCCCTCACCTACGCAAAAATAAAACAATGCAATAAATGGTAAATTGAAAGAGTGAAGAAAACGACACTATAGTGATTCGTTTGTATCTGAACAATCGCCATCATTCAGGGGGCCTTCGTGGCTCTGTGAGCATGCCCACAATGCTGACAACTTGCAAGTTTATGGCAGTGTAGGTTCGACTCCTCCCTGGGCAATTTTATCTATTCTATGTCTGAAAAATGTCTTTGTGTTTGTTTTTGCTACTACCTGGGGTTGTCTGGATTGTGTTTGGCGCAGCATAGACAAATTTGGTCTTTGTGCCACAAAAACAAACCATCATTCAAGACCAACATCAAACCAGCGGAAAACTCGTGTTTATGAATTAGATAAGTTTCACTTGGTGCTGCAATCGCCCACACTTCTAATGAAGCTTTTCAAAAGCAGCTTATGAAGGTGCAGTCAGTATAAGTTTTCGTAGCTTCCAAAGCATGTAATTTAAAAATTGCCTTCGGGCACGTTAGGCTATTTTAGTATATTCAAAACAAAGCGATGGAATATTCTCAAAAGTCTTACATAGTAGCTGATTTGTTTGTTCCAGTGTTTAGCTTTACCACATATTCCAGGAAAGGACTGCTACATGCAATATATCCTAGACCTGGATAATTTCTCTTAAAATAACTTCGCTTTCATACATAATTATTCTATGTTTATTAATATAAACATATATTTCATCCATAAAACATTTCCGTTTTGTTTCATCTTCATTCCCTTAACATTATATCTATATTTTCGCTTTTCATTTACTTTCTCACACGCCGTTTCAACAGTTTCATATGAATATTATTATCTGAGAACAGTGTAATTGTTACTTCGCCATTGCCAAATGAGGCCCTATGGCGATATCAAATACATACCACAATTGCTTTTCCAGGTTCACTTCAATAATATTATTAGATATATCGTGCAAATATATATTTTTCCTTGCCATTAACATCGTATGCAGCAAGATTTTTGAGTAAAGGGCGACATAAAAATATCAAGTGTTTATGTATAATTTATATAAAACGACATTTGAATCGAAAAAAATGCATCAAATTAAACATTAACAAGTATCATTAAATAAAGAACGGTTTATATTCATCCATATAATTATGATAAAAAGTATTATATAAAAATCTAGAAATAAGAATAAGAATATCAATTTACTTACTTCAAATTTTACTGTCTAATTATATGTGACATTGCGTTCCGATTTTGACCGCTTGAAGAGCTTATACGCATAATCCCACCTTGTAACTTGCAATCTTCCCCTGAATGACTTCATACCGATTTTGAACCAGTTTGACCAATCGGGTATTTCTAAGGAATTATATTCTGAGGAAATAAGCAATAAAATTTTCCCAGACGATTCTATGAGGAAAAGAAGGTTGGAACTTTCCCTACAGTCCTGATTCCGGACTATCACCACCAACCCTTTGTGTTATTGCAGTGCAACATAAATTCTGCTACCGGCCTAACAAAAGATGCAATATAATCGTTCTAAAGGATTACATTGTTAGGAAAACAACAATATATATTTCCAAGGGATTCTATTCTAATGAGCAATACAGTCTTTCCATAGAATTCCATTGTAGGTAAAAAACAATAGAACGTTTACAAAAGATTATATTATTTTTTACAGAAATGCCAAATATAATCTTTCCAAAGGATTCTATTCCAAGGAAACGAGCTGTAGAAGCATTCCAAAGCATTATACTCCATAGAAAAGTGCAATACAATCGTTCCAAACGATTATATTCCAAGGAAAGAAGCAGTAGAATCGTTTGCAAAGTATTCGATTTCAAGGGCAGGACCCATAGAATATTTCTAAAGGTTGAAAATATCTATGAATTCCATCAACCAAAAACTGTGTGTATTTAGTAATTAAGTGTGTTTTGGGGTTAAAGCAACCCTACCCAATTCGAAAATCAGGTGACGCACAAAGGGTTGACATCTATTATTAAAATCTATTCTTATCCTACTTAGTATTTTTAACTATTTTTTATAATTTTTTAAATCTAGTAATTGTACAGAAATATTCAATTCCGATTTTTCAGGTCCTATTTTTAATACGCAAACATTTTCCTTTGTGTTGTTTCTCTTCATCTCGCAATTCCAACTAATTCACAGCATCAATAACGTTGAGTACGATGTTCCTTTAAATTAACAAAATCACTTAAAATAAATTCTCAAAAACATAGTATCTGTTCAAATAACCTTTCAATTTTTCAGGTGACATCTAATTGTCTCAATTCGTAGCTTTAGAGAATGGTGCTTCAGAGGATATCTTACTTAAGATCACATTAGAACCGTAAAATTCGTCACTCGGAAACCGTGTTACATTTTTGTCATACATTAGTTATAATTATATGTAATACTATTAACGTTACAGATTTTTTTCTTGGAATGCTACAGAATATGTCAAAATATTTACGAAATGGTAAGCGAACAATAAAGAATATTCTTGGACGTTAGTGATCCTGACAATGTAATTTGACGCTTATAACAGAGCTTTCACGTAAAACTTCAAAATAGAGCTAATTACAGAAATTGACTTATAACTGGCTTAGCTTCAAATAAGCTAATAAAAGAAATTGCGTTTGGTCTGTTTTGAAGCGTCATTCAGTAATATTTTCTAATCGCGAGCTAAAATTTGTTGTACTTTAATTCGTGTTTTCCTTGTCGGAATTTCGACATTTGTCGTTTCTCGCTCCTCCAACGTTAGAGACTGAACCCCATTGATAGCGTGGATGGTAAAGCTTTAACATAACACAGAAAATGAATCATCGTAGGAGAAACATAACTGTCTGAACTTATGTAAAGGTAATGACCCAAGTACTTCAACGCAATTTGTAGTTTTTACATTTATAAGAATTCATATCTGGTATTATTGAGACCCCCCGCAGCCTCTTTCAAATACACTTGAGACAAAAAAATGTCAGACTGCCCTTTCTAGACGTGTGAGTGAGCACATCCAACCTCTACCCTTCGTTTATCACCATAAGTTATCTCCAACCATTGAGGAAATATAAAAGTAACATGAGCAATTGTAATCCTTTTATGTAACCAGGATCATATGCACCAAAATGGTATTAACGTGACCCTTGACTACTTTCGTATGTCGAGTGGAAACGAACATTCATCATCTGATTGGTTGACGGAACAGGAGAAGACGCCCATCCATTAATTCCTCATCTGATTGGTCCGAGCGATATGGTAGACTTAGGCGATTTCATCAATTTTGTAGTCACTCTATAAAAATGCGTCTTCATACACCTACCCTGTCATTAGATTTTATATCGTCAAGCGAGGCGATAGGATGCCAATTCGGTCAACCAAATAAATTTTTCACAGAGCAGTCACGTGGCATCTAGTAGACATGTTGGTAACATTTTTCCAGGATCGTCTCAATAATAGCAAGGCTCAGTCGACTTACACTTCAAGTCTGTTCCCAAATAGTCTAAAATGTGTCGCTGAACAATCATCTCCAAGTCATATTCGGGCTTGACAAGAGAGAATATTCGTGGAAGTGATCTGCAGTTGAACTACTGATCCATTGCTGTGGTGCGTTTTTAGCGTGTTAAGACACATGGACTTGGTATAAATGCTTGGCTAGACCTAGAAATAATTAACAACTTTTATTAGAAAAAAACCTTACCTTTGGGCGTGTATGATTTGAAAAAGTAACTTCCTTAATCCTCCAAGAGACAGACTTTTTCACTGAACGTCGGTTTAGATGTAAAACTAAAGTCAAAATTTTTAGAATATGACTTTTTTAGATTTTCAAGACCAGAATGGGTTGGTTGTTAGACTGATGAAGTGTGTGTGTAGTGTGTATATCCTAAAAGTTATTTTTTATTTGTATAAATGTCGGATATTTCTTTAAAAGCATAGAGTAGAGCTTAGTCAGCAGGGTTCTCCTTCCCCTGTTTTCTGAGAAATATTTTTCTGACAGTTTATTTACTTTTAACCGCGGATTTATGCATGCTAAAATCTGATTTCTATACGCGTATTGGCCTATTGAATTTGCTACTCCAAGTAAATTCAACGAGATGCCCTTCTAGATCTGACAGAATTTGCAAATAAAGTGACAACTCGTCTATCAAATCTGACCAAATTCGCAAATGACGAGACATCTCGTCTATCAAATCTGACCGAATTTGAAAATGTCTATCAAATCTGACAGAATTTGCAAATGACGAGACTTCTCGTTTATCAAATCTGACCGAATTGACAAATGACGAGATATTGTTGATTTTTTGATGACGACGAGATCATGTTCTGGTAAGTTTTCTTCTAATGACGATATATCTCTGTGATGTTCTTCTCTTTCAATAACCAAGCACGATATTATAAAAATAGCAATTTAATGAAACAATAAAAGGACAAAAACGAACATCATTTCATCCGGTGCAGTACATCGCAACTTAAAAACAAAAACAACCTCTCTCAGCCGAGGCGAGTATACGAATGCAATTTTCTCTATGGCAACCCTTCCACGCAGGGAGGTTAGTCGCTAAGAACTCTCCTAAATTGATCGCCAACAGCGGCCAGATGTCACAATCTCGTTCACCAATATCTGGTTAGTTTTTATAATGACGATATATCTCATCGAGACAACTACAAGAAGGGTAATCCATTAAGAAGATAACTACAGGTAATGTCTTGCTTATGAATTTTCCTGATAATGATCGTGCTCCTTTGAATGCTAATGCTAGACACAGTAAATATGGTTTTATAGTATAAGTAAAATTACTATTCATTCACCGAAATCATTAAGTGGGCTCTGACTATGTTTGAGGCACTGAGAACAAAAACAACATACCCAACAACTGTGACAAAAGTTGGCATTACGATGTTATTTTTAAAATCAAAATGGCATAAATGTGTTAAAAGATGGAATCGAGAAAGCAGTATATTAACCGTTTCTTGTATCATATATCCTTTCATCTTACCTGCGTGCATGAACTATCCAAGCAACATACACCATTTTGGCAAGTAGGCTAACGCCTCATTTGTGTAATTCCAAGGCTTGATACTTGAAAACAGCTTATTCGGACAGGTAAAAAAACCCGTGTTTTTATTGTTGCTTTCATTCTTATTTTCATGCCTTCAGAAATTCGCCGACTGTTTCCGAGCTTGGTATTGTCGAGCACTTTTACTTACCATTCAAGTGGGGAGCATCGAGAAAAAAAGCTAGCTCTTTCTTTCCCAGTCGCCATATTTCTTCCAAGGCTGTTAAGGTAAAGACTCTGAGGACTTATGCTGCGTTATTTTCGAAATTCGGCAAAAGCTTTGTATAGAGAGGGTGGGAAATGCCGAAAATTTATATTCCTCTTCCAAGAAAATAAAACTGCGTAGTAGAAAGCTGATTCGTTTACAAATCCTTCCTTTACTGTTGAGATACTCCTAGATTTTCTTTTATTTGGTACTTTTGAAATTTCAATAGTCTTACGTTGAGCTCCAGATTGCCGAATTTATACGTAGTAGGTAAATAGAATAGTCAGGGCAATGGAATGGATAGTTTGGTGTTCTCGCTTAAACTTTCTTTTACTGATGTTGGAATGCTTGTAGAGAATCAAATATTGGAGTTAGCTTATTTCCCGAGCAATATTCTAGTGAATTGAAAACCCATGTGAATTTGAATCGTACAAGAAATAAAAATAAAATTGTGTGGGAAGAAAATTTTTGAAGATGCACTTGAAGTCTTATAAGAAGTCATAGAGCAGTAGAACTCCAATTATCCGGATCAATTGGGACTCAACCCCATCCGGATAATTGGATAATTCACGAAAACAAAGGTAATTTCTAAGAAAAAGACGAATTTTGCTTTAGTATCTAACGCAATAAAATAAATATGAAAACAATTGTGTTTTAATTTTGTACTTGCATGCTGTATTAAAATGCTTTATTGCTTGAATATATCGGTCAAAGTCAGTTGTTTCGCTGTTACACGTTTCCCTGCAGTCAAGTTTCGTATTAGCTTGATGGTGAGTTGGTGTAGATGGTCGCACTCAGGCTACCTCCCTATCCATTATAGCGCTGTGCCAAGGCACTCAACGCCTTACTAGCTGACGGTCCCGCATCTGGAAGAGTAGCAATGTCGTCGGCAACTTCCGGGACCATCAATAAGTTCCCTCACACTTTGAATGAGTCTTCACTGCGAATTTGGAATCAAGTGTACGAAGAATAACACACGTCAACCACATACGTTCTCTACAGTGCATTCGGAACATCCAGGTATTTTCACTATGATGTTTTTATCTGACATTTCATCGTTCCTCAACTGACACTTCATCTTCTTCGTTTTTATCATTCACTATAAGAAACTTTTAAGATGCGGTTTTGCTGATTTCTTTTTTTCTCAAAGCGATTAGGATACATGGCGATCCGGATAATTGGCGATACGGATTAAGTGTCTCGTCGATTTATGCAGTTTGCATTTGTTTGATTTAAAACAGAGCTTTCAGATTATTGAGACATGGGGATTACCATAAATGTATCCAGAAGCAACGATGGTCTAATTAGGCCTCGTGTTGCAAAAATAACAGCAAAAAGTTAAACCAAACCTAAGTCTACGTGTTATGAAATATTAGGTGTTTGTTTCTAAATCTATTGCTTTCTCAGACCCAAGAAACTGGTATTAGGTTGTTGAATTTATGTCGCATTGGAGCATTCGCCATTGGCAACTGTGCGGGATCAATCTCGAAGACACTTTTGAGTGCATACCATAACTTCAGTATATGTGCTTTTATATCAGTTAGCGTCCATCACTGAACTGCAATACTTTTATTTATATCCCATCGTATAGAATTAAAAAAAAAGGTTCATAGTTATGTAAGAAAAGATGTTTATCATTTTACTATCATATCCGTGTATAGCATCTGTGCTAAAGTTTCCTAACTGACCTGAAGGTAGACTGACCTCGTGGTTGTTTCGCTGAGGTATATAGTCAAAACTGACTAGGTCTTGGTAAACGAGTTGTCTCGTCATTAAAAGAAAACTGACCTTTGATCTCGGTCATCATTATAAACTGAAAAGATTTTGGCTTCTCAAACAATTAAAAATATCTTGATGACGAGATATTTCGTCACCACCAAAATTGGTCAGATCTTGATGGACGAGATATATCGTTGAAGTCACTCGGAGGGGAGGGTTCATTGGTGATACCTATTGATGCAAGTGTTGGTTACTCACATTTGATACCTTATTTGTATCCATTTTTAATGAAATGAAGTAAATTTAATCACAAATTCGTGTACTTCTTGCTGGTGATCATAATCATTTCCAATTAAGAACATATAAAAAGTATACACCTCAGTCATCTGATTTCAATTAGCTCCAATAACGATTAAAAGGTGTTTCCCGCGCATTGAACTGATGACCATTTTTTTCTTCGACACTCCAGCACTTATTCTGAAAATAAGGAAATAGATAGACTTTAAGAATCTAATGCTGAACATTTAAGGATATTTATTTAAACATTACAAATCGAAACGAAACAATAGTACAAACATGTAGACACAGCAATAAGAAGAAAGGGTTCTAAAAATGTCTCCATCGAAAAATATTTATCCGTCAATTTTATCAACCTTCATGTTTTTTAAATTACCAGTAGCTCTGGATCCTCCCTCCTCTCTCATTGGTTCCGGAGATTCAGAAGATTCTGGGCCAGGTTGTGCGGTGTCGCCATTTCCACAGAATAAAATTCTAAAAGGGAATGGGTTAATCTGACAGCCTGTGAACATGATCTTTCATTGTATCCTATGTTAACCTATTAATCCCAATTTATTTATTTTGTTCAAATTTGAGAAAAATCATATTTTCTAAGGTTAATTAAACCTAAATAAGTTAAATATAGCAAAATTTGAAAAATCTTATCCTTCATATAAGAAATTTGACCCGTCCTCTAAATAGGACACTGGAATTAAGAGGATGAAATGTGCACTTGCATGTTTTAGTGTTCTCTTTATTAGAGAAAAGATATTTCCGAGTACAAATTTTTACTTTATCCGATTAATACTTTCTTATTTACATGAGAGTTCAATTTTCAGTTGAATTTCACTCTAATCTTGGTGGAAAGGCCTAAAGCAAGCCTGACAAAGTGTTTTGTCGCATTTCCTACACTATGTTTTGGGTTTTTCTATGCAGCCCTCTCTTTGACAAAGACTCTGTTTTCCCTCTTTAGTAGAAAATGGCCAACACCAGCTTTACAGATGTCTTCTTTTATACTAGAAGGTACTTTTGTTGACAGCTTTGTGGATTATCCATGCTTTTACCTTTGCCATGTCCAGTGTAAGAATGTAAAGTGGCCAGTACCAATTTTTTCACGAATTTTAATATAATATAGTCCAGCTAACCAGTCGTGGTGATCCACACCCCATATGTTTGTTGTACGAATTTATCAAACGAGTGATCTTAACGTTACCTTTATATCTGTGTCCTTTTATTCGCTCTACACATCAAAGAATGGTTCTAAAATGCTGTTCTAAAGTGCAGTGACACTACTATTGTTATTCCATCCCACCAGGAAAATCTCGGAATACTTGTCAAATGCAAAATCAGACGTGCCTCTTTCTTCCGTATAGACTTAGATTATTCTAAAGGACACTCGTGGTTTATCCGATTTTCTCATATGGTTCTGTGGCTCTATAACCTTGTTCAAAAAGACTTTTCAAAGGAATCAATGCTGGTAAAAAAGTTATCAAAATATCAAGTGTAGCTTGGAGGTAACACAATACTCTCTGTCAGTTTCATCACAACCCGGGTACCAAGAGGAGTATCATTTCTTGAATCATATTTCTTTAACGCAGTAGAGAGAAAACTTGTATCAATGTATTATTCGCTTCCAAAAAGAGCCCAAAGTTTATATCCCAAATGTATTGGCTTACCTCGGATAAACTGTTTCAGACTATTCCTAAACTACTATCTAAACTATATTTAAACTATTATATAATTCTAATGCTTCCTCTAACTTCAGAAACCTTTGAATTGACATGATTCCAGCAGGGGTAAGACGCTAGGGAGGGAAAAAGTTGTTTTACTTTCAGTTATAAGGAATGTTTGTCGTCCCACTGTCCTATCTCGAGCACAGTTCAAAAATAATGCTCTACAACTTACCTAATATCAATAAAGCTTCAATTAACTAACAGGATGCTTCAAAAGAGCACTCTCACATAAAAAAATACCCATCCAAGTGTCCAAAATAAACCGAAAAGGAATTCTGCAACCGCAAAAAGAAGATACAAAACACGCTAATTCTAGGAGTTATAACCAAAGGAGGAATAAACAAAGTTTCCAGCAGGAGGTTCCAGACTTTGAGACACATAACTCATGCTACCATAAGCTTATACCAACCACATGTTCCAGCTGATAAAATATTCCCAAAAAAACAAATACTGATTTCCACATGCTATTTTTCAGCTGTCCTTTAAATAGACAATGGGATAAAACGGGTTAAAGATGAATCCTATCATTTCTTGTTTGATCACAATTTCCTTTCTGCACTGATTTCCATCTTCTAGATTCGTCACTTCTTTTGTAATCAGACTGAATTTCGATAGAGCGACGAGCTCTTCTGCGTAGTTTAAGCTGTATTGCACTTCAAAAGCTCAAATAATGTATAAACAAGGCTACAAAATTGGTGAGTAAATTGATTGTTGTTGATTTTATATTGTTTATACCCGTTTGCTCTTTTCTCTCTCTTAAAGACATTTCATTAACACATGTGGCACATAAATTTATTTTACTAGTGTATTTGGGAATTACAATAAGTGGATAAAAACTTTATCAACTGTTACTAATTTGGACAGTTAACTTAAATGTTCTTTATTTGGTTTCATGGAGCTATAAAATAAATACTCTAAAGAGCTCGCCTCTTTGATGAAATTATCAGCCGTTTGATGTATGATTGAAGGCAATGAGGAATCATAAAGCTAAACGTTCAGTGCAGAAAATAAAATGTAAGCGAATGAGAAAATATCTTTATGTTAAAATATACCAAATCGCCTTTCAAGTAAATACGATGCATTTGAGGTAGACGTTCAGAAGCTGACTGTGGAGAACATGATCGGGATACGAAACTTTTTACCCAGCAATGTATTAGAAATACGAATTATTTACAAAGTACACGAAATGCTGTTTATATTTTCGACTAATTTTATTCCATTTGGAGGTATGAAAAGCATATGTCAATAATATCGATTGTTTGTCGATTTGGTTAAAACTCAAGAACAGGGCACCAGCCCATCACCCAATTGGCGTCTTACACTTAAGTCACCAAACGGCTATCTGGATAGGTCTAAACTTATTGGACATATTATTGCTAACCGACAGTATAAAATTGTCAATCGTTGTGTGTCGCGTTTTTGAGTAAAATCACGGATATAAGACATGAAAACTGAGTAACGTTTCTGTAGTCAATTGATACAAAGGGCGTTCCTTAAAAACTGAGAGTAAAATCATAAAAAGTAAACAATATATTTACAGAAAAAAATACACCATTTTTTTTTTTCAAAATATCTTTTCTCAGATGATATGCAAGGTTCCCATCGTTCAACCCACTTTTCAAAACAAGTAGAAAACCTTTTTCTGGAATCTGCTTCAAAGAACCTGCACTGCTGAAATAACTTCAGAATCTATTAAATTTTCTTGCTGAATAGAAGTTACGACATGTGGGCGAGCATCATCGTGATGTAATGTCCAATTCCCTACCAATTCATGTCGCTTTCTCGATATGTGTTGTCGCAAAATTTTCAAAACTGAAATATAATATTCACCATTCACAGTAGTTTCTGGAGGCACAGCAATGATGATAGATTACACCTATATGATCAAAGAAAGTGACCATCATAATCTTTCCAGCACATTTGGTTTGTCGGATTTTTTTTGGAGAATCGGTGTGTTTCAATACATTTGTTGCGGACTTGGTAAGGGGATAACAATGATGCACCCAAGTTTCATGACCTGTTATTACAGTCTTTAGGAAATTTGGATCATTTTGAAGCACCTGTTTCCACTCACAACATTATTGAATTCTTGTTTGCATTTGTTCTTTAGTAAGGTGATGAGAGACCCATCTGGAACAAACATGGCGAAGCTGTAAATTGTTGCTTAGAATTCGAAATATCGACGTTTTCGAAATGTTAGTTGATGCCGCTATTTCCTCACATGTCATTCGCTGATTTTCTTGCAAGATTGCCTACGCAGTGTTAACATTTCGATCATTCACAACATTTTCTGGTCGGCCAGGCTTAGGAGCCAGTTCTGCAGACAAACGTCCTTTTTTGAAATCACCATGCCATCTAAAAATCGTAGACTCACCAAAACGTTTGTCTTTGTAAGCTTCTTTCATTAACTTAACTGTTTCTGGAGCTGTATTTCCCCAAACGGGGATAGCAAAAATTTATGGCAGAACGTTTAAACGAACATTTTAACTTTGAATGACTCACTTCCATTTCTGTAGGGCAAATAAAAACAGTTCTTTAAACAAGCACGAAACTAGGTAAATAAAATCGTATACTTCGTTTAGAATATTTATAATTGTACAGTTAACAGTTTGAAAAAATCGCCTGTACTTTTATTTTTTTGTTTCGCGGTGTTGCCACTACGTAAAATATTCACTCTCAGTTTTTATGGAACGTCCTTTATATATGTAGAAAATTTCAACGCACATGCTATGCACAGGTTTTCTAGTGTATAAATACTGTCCATTTTCGTGCCTTGTACGCTAGTTAAGTGTATCCTTACATCGGTAGTAAAATAACCCAAGTCCAACTCCGCAGATTTTGAGTTATGTACACAAGTCATTTCAAGGTTATAAAAAAAAACATTATCTTGTCATTAGATTATGAATTTATCAAAGCATTGAAAGGTATACTTTTTGTAAAAATAAAAATTTCTAAATAAACTGTTACGAAAACTGGCAAAATAGACATAGGCTCTTTTCTTTAACAGGATATAGTTATGTATCCATAGATATCTAATATTTATGTATGAGGAAAACAATTCCATTAACACTTGAAGAACGGGTCTTTTTATTTTGTCATATGTGTTCGAGAGCACGAGACCGTAATAATTGCTTCAGGAATTTAGTCTTTAATGGTTAGTCAAGCGAAAATATTAGTGTTATTCATAACCTATTCATACTTAAAACTAAAGCCCTTTTATCTTCATCTTTTTTTATATATCTTTCTAACTAAAGCATCTGACAATTTGTAGTGTTTGGTTTAACTAAATACTTTAATTCCAATGATTATCTTTATAAAATTATTAATTCGCTTCAGTAACAACGGTTTTTAAAACTGTTCTTTTTAACCTTAGGGGAGGATATTGAGGTAAAGTTGTGTGTTGTTAAGTTTCAGAATATATTGATCCTCTTATTTTCCTGAATTTAGTTTCTTTTTTTTTATAACTTTATCACGAGACTTCAGGGGCATATAAACTAGTTTATAATGCTTTTAAAATTTCAGCATCATAAAATTTGTTGACTTAACTGTAAAAGCCTTGTTTTGTATACTTAAATTATAAAGCGAACTGTCCATTTCTTAATGAGGAACATGTAACCTGAAAAAGAAAAGTCTAGTTTCTTTTCTTTTTAGTTTCCACATAACTTGTTTACATTACCTTTCAATAAAGTTTATTAGAACGTAGTAAAAATATAAGTGGTTTTGCTTAACATTTATGGGGCATTATTATAATATTTATTGAAGAAGCGTCTTATCTTTATTGTTCAGAACTCTTCTGCATTATTTTTGATGTTTCTAAACTTTTGGAATGTATTTAGGATTACTTTAGAAACCGTTAGTTTTGGCGAAATAGTCTTAATGTATAATTTACATCAACTGGGGCATGGCTATTCACCTACTAACTTATGGGAATGAAATAGAAGAACCAGTTTTAAATTTCGATTTTGGTTGCTTCAAGAGGATTATTTTATTCTTTGTAAATCAAAGAGCAAATATTAATATAATGTATGGGAATGAAATAAGAATCTCAGATTATCTTTGTTAAATTTGTGGTTAGCTTCTTGGATTATGTTGTTTTTAATAAGAAATGTGATTTTATACGGATATAATGTATGGGAATGAAATATCAAAATCCAGGATCACCCCTGTAAAACTTGCAATTTATTTACTTTATGGATTATATTGTTCTAAATGAAAGAGCAAATAGAAATTTATATGAATTTCCCAACATGAACATGCTGCATATATATAAGAAACCTCTGCATTATTAAATTCTTCGAGATAGCAACACGCTGGAATAAAGTCCTACTTTTTTAATAGTCCTACTGATAATCAATACAGTACACTTTCAAATAGACTCATACAAAGTTTATGCATTGTTAATATACATTGTTTCAAAGATTATTTAAAGAGTTAGGAACATTTTAAATTTTCAAGAAAATCAAAAAAAATTATTATGATCTAATTTTAATGCTCTGTTTCTTAGCAACGTCTTAAAACAAACCTGGTGTAAAATTTCACTCTAGAACGGAAGTTATGGTTAAAAGAGTGAACCCATTAATCAAACATTTAGAGCCAGCTCAAAAATGTCTAGCAAATTTAGATAATGAAAGAATAGACATTGGCATATTACGTTTTCTTCTGACCACGAAAAAGCCTCGAAAGAGCAAAAGAAGAAAGCAAAAAGTTGTTGCAGAAAATTTTCTTCTGCAAGATAGAGAAACATATGCTGCTGGAGCATTTTAATAATAAAATTGTTTTTAAACGACGATATCTCAAAACTGTGATTTTACCACTTACGCGCAAGATTTCTCTGGAATGGTTGGTTAGAATTACATGAAATTTTAAAATATGTAAACCCTTATATATGTTTAAATGACAAACTTTTTTGTCTATCCTGTTGAAAATTTTTGAAAAAAAGTTAATTTTGCGTTGAAAAAAATAAAAAATTTCAATTTTTTTTAATTAAAACATTTTTGTAAGAAATTAAAAAAAAATACAAGAGTTCGTCAATGTAATTATACTATATGTTTTTAAGTATGTAAAAAAATCAGCTCAGAATAATAATTATTTTGCCCAGAATACTGCGCGCAATGTACCATATAATATTCTAACAACAAAAACAATGCATTTCATTTCGGTCCAATTTACAAAAATTTAAGGGGTAAAAATTGTTTTTAAAATAGTTTACAAAATATAAAGGTACTTAAAATCTGCATACAATATTTCATTTATGTAAATAATTTATTCATGGAGATATTAAGATTCGTAATGTCTTGATTTTTTTGTGCATATTTTGACATTTAAAAGGTACCTAACCCCTTAACTTAGTGTAGAAAATGGCCTGTAGTGGCCAGTCATTGATACACAAACTCGTTCGAAGCTATAACCAGTTCTTGTCAAGGGACAATTTGTTTTCGAACTTGAATCCTCCCCTTGGAGTATTAGTCCAGTCTTGTTTCGACGTGGTATCTCATCATCAGTTTCATTGGTTTGATCTTGATGAACGAGCTACGTCATCAAAACCATTTAGAGGGGGTTTAAGGTGGTAAGTAGCTGACGTCGCAATGGAGCAACACAGACGCTATTGCCAACGGTCCGAGATCAATCCCCAAGGAGAAAATCCAAGGACAGCGCGTCGTATTTTTGAACCACTGTCAGATCACGAGGTCAGAACCTGAGCTGCTACAGTTTTATATGATATGCAGCGTTCTCAAATTTTGTTCTTTGTATTTATGTGTTATGATGCAATGTCTCATTCCATTCAAATTCATAAAATTATAGTTTACATTTTCTGCGAAATCCGTGATTCTATACATGTAACGATATTTTTTTTTGTGCAGCTTCGAAACTAGGTACAGTCAAATGCTTGTTATTTGTTTCATTCATGCAAACAAAAGATAAGGTCGGCTGTAACTAAAATTACCGAATTAAATTAATTTAGTTTTGAAAATATTGACTTCCTTGATGGAAGCGATATCTCGTACACTCAGCAGCTTCAGTTAATAGAAAAAAACTGGCCGATTCATAATCTCGTCATCATAAAAATATCTGCAATATCTAGATGACGAGGTAACTTGTCATTAGTAAAATTTGTAAGATCTTGATGGACGAGATATTTAATGGAATTCACTTGGAAGTTTAAGATATAAAGAGTTGTATAATGTTAATTTAATACTTTCAATATTCAATAACTTCAATATTGTAGTTACAAGACTGATTTTTTCAATTGATTCCTGACTCCGTTTTAGGAAAATTCACCTCAGCAATAGCAGCAGGAATTGAGTCCAACTTTTATTATAATTGATTGTCTCTTTTAATCAAATATTACTACGAAATAAAGCATTCCAAAACAAGATATTCGAAAGACATTCTGTGGTAAAATTTACGAAAAGAATAATTGCAGAACAAAGATACAGAAATGCAATACAATCGAAAAGCGACACTTGGATCTCTTTACATGAAAGGAGATTCGCAATGCTCGATTTAAATGATAAATGACGTTTTCGTTTGTGGAAGTCAGCAGTCGGATGTAATGTACTGGAAACAGGTATTATTGAGCACACAGATTACTTTGAGGGATTTTTTATCATCTTTTTATTGAACCGCAAACGTATTTTTTCGTGTTTTTTTTATTTTGAGAAAATAAAACCGAGTGTTTGCTTTTGATGGTTTTTGATATTTAAAAGAACAATACTGGCTATTTAAAATTCTTTTTTAATTGCATTTCGAAAAACGTTTTCTTGTTTAACTGTAACTAATTGTATTTTGTGATCTGTTTGCATTTTTTAGGATATAAAAGAATTTAAGCGCATAGGAGTAGTCACATGCGGTACATTAAGAATTAAATATACTACAATGACTGATCATTTTGTTACTACATGTGATACATCATATAAAGTGCAATTTGATACATCCGTAATTATAGAGCAATGATAATGTTGCACGATAAAAAGTACTTCAGTGTTTCATTTTAAAACTAAGCACGGATAGGAAGTGTTGGTTTTATAAATATCCATTTCTGATAGAAGCATTACGTTTTTTTTTTCTTATATCTAATTGATCACTATTAATATCTTTGACCTTTGGCACAACAATGAGCAAACTGGCGAATAGTGTTAACTGTCGAAAATTTCTGGCTCCAATGAATCAATAAAGGTTTGAACAGATAAGGAAATTTTATATAGTGTACCTCAATACTACCTGTTAAACAAAAATGCTACCAGAAATTTTGTAAATCAGATACATGTTTTCATAATCAAGATATTCTTGTAAAATGACGGTTTTAATTTTAATTTAAATAGAAAAGGATAGAGCCATTTTCCATTTCAGCACTACAAAGGGCAAAATTACGGCTACTTCTGAAGGCGTACCACGAGGTTAAGTCCTCGTTACCCTCCACCAACCATGTGCTTACAAACTGGATTAGAACCGGATCCTTCTAGGTGGCAGACAAGCCCACGAATAAGGAGGCGCAAAGTGTGTCATTTTCGATTCTAGGTGGTCAAAATCCAGTTTTCTTAGTGTCGCAGAGTCAAATATACATCATATCTTAAAAGTAGTATGTCCCCTTTACAAAACCACGGTTTTCTTTTTCTCAATACTTCCTCCTTACAGAAAGTACAGAGGTCAAAAATCGACTTTCCTGCTATGGCTGCAAAACCAATCTGGCAAATGCGTATTAGTACATAGAGGAAAACTGAAAAGTATAGGTCTTGTATATTCTTAAGTGCTAATTAGTGGATACTATCATTAACTTATGTTCATCGAGGTGTGTTAACGTGCTTTTAGTTTCTTGGGTACTATTTCATTAATTTCCAAGATCCTTTTGAATTTATAGCTAATTAGCAACTGGCGCAACTGCTGATTTCGAATTTAAACTAGGCTTTCAACACAAAATATATTCGTTTATTACTAAAACATTATATGTGTATCATAGCCTCACTCATTTGACGAGCGCAGAACAAAACGTTCTTGCGGAAGTTTGCGGAACTTGGGTGATAAATTCAAAGCAAGCGGAAATCGATGCTATTTTAAATTATATTTCTCAAGAAATTGATGAATATATTTTACCAGATACTTTTTTCAATGTTTTAAATAGTGTTAAAGCGAGAATTCCCGAATTATCCGACAAAGAAATGAGCAAAAGAGCAGCAAAGTGAACGGCACAAAGAACTATTTCTCAGAAATAATTGTTCTTGACTTCAAGGAAATCTTGCATTTTCTCACATTGTGATCCAAGATCTTCCAAGTAATTTACAAGGAAGTTTGAAAAATAAGCCTAGAAGGCCTTAAAAAAGATTTTTAAGCCTGTAGTTCCAAGTACATACGAGACTCGTAACCTTGTACCGACAACTAGTTAAAAATAATTGTCAATGACCACTGAAGTACAATACGAAAGTCAGGTGTACGATTTCATATTGTCATAGAGCATTTTACTGCTTTTCTAGAAGAGGTACAATTATGAAAACAATTCGTGTCTTAGTAAAACGTCAGTAAAATTATCTGAAAATCATGTGCTTGGGCTAACAGTTGACATTAATCTTTCTATGCCCCAATATAAAATTACATAAAAAACGTAAAGAATATTTACTCTAATATGTCTGTAAATATTATTTCACTTCTTGTATTCTTCCAATTGGTAATTAATTGATCCACTTCTTAAAAGCGCAAGAGACAAACACTAAACACAATAGGCGATAAGGGAAATATTTCTATAAAAATGACAAGAACTGATATGAAGAGATTTAATGAATAGATTAGTTATTACCTCAGATCCTCTTTAATTATTTAATAGACTACTTAATTTAGGTAGTGGAGATACCAAGTATATAATTTTGTAATATTTTTCAAATATCTTTCCATTTAATTTTTCTATATTACATATATCTTTATTTTTAAATGGAACTGTTATGAGTAAATCTAACCATTACTCAGGTGTATATTAATATAAAATTGCAAAATATCCGTTAGTAATTGATCTCGAAGTATATTTAATACACGGAGGAAAGTTGACAAATTTTAAATTTTGCATATTTCTGCATTCAAATAGTAATTAAAAACGCTAAATATACACCAAATCAGTATTATTTTATCGCTCACATCCTCTTATAATCACCCAAAACCAGAGTATTTTTGATGCAATAATTTTGTCCACCTAGAATGCGAAAATAACACACTGTGCGGCGGTTACTTATAGATGTCTAGATTCAGATTTTTACTTTTCATATTATGAACACTATTTCATGCATAAAATGCCTTTCGCAAGTACCTCAAATCCAGTTCGATCAAACAATCACACATAGGACTCTCGTATCTAGAATGATCTCTTCAGAATAAATAAATTATATATCATTCTTCAAATATGAATAACACCTTTTGAGTCATTTGAAGATGCATGAATAGAACCATGAATATGACATCTTTTTAGTCATTAGAAAATACATGGATATAAATATTAATATAACACCTTGTCGACCATTAGAGAATGTTAGAAGAACACCCTGCATCATTAGAGGATTGGTGCTCACTCTCATGATCAAATATATTCCTTTGGCACCAATTGGCTAACCTGTCAATACTTTGTCAGATCAAAACGGGTGTATTTGATCTACCAATGAGAGTAAATTGATCCACATGTTTACAAACTCAGAAAATGATTGGAGAAGTCTGTATGGCGCTAGACAGCTTTGAGTGAGTGTATATTCTGTGCGGAACGTTGCATTCGCAATGACCGAGGGAATACAGAAGTGAGTTTGCAACACGTTTAGTGTTAAACTTGTTAAGTCGTCCGTCTGAAACTATTCAGTATTCAGATGATAATGGTCAATTAGTGATTGTGTAGGTTCATAACGACAGCGCGCAAGGCTTATTCATCACATCTCGAGCAATATTTTCCGGCCAAACACAAGCCACACAGATGGCTCAGCCCTCCACAGACCAGATTTGATGCCCTGCGACTTCAGGCTTTTCCCAAAGTTGAAATCCTCTCTGAAATATTTCAGACATTGAAAGTGATTGATGAGACCAGGGCGAGAGGGAGCTACTGGTCATTCCTACAGCGGTTTTAACAGAGTGCTTTGGAAAGTGAAAGAGACTATGAGAGAAGTGTGCGAGGTTGCAAGGTATTTAGTTTGAAAGAAAACTAAGTTCAAAAAGTCCTAGATACTGTGTATTCTGTTTCTTATTTCACATAGGCCCTCAGAGGCACCCCTTTAGGCGTGTACGAGCATCAGTAACCCGAGGTACTCCTGTGATATTTTTCAATGGGGTTTACTCTCTAGTAAACAGGGGGAGGGGCAAGTTCCCGGGGCACCTAAACAATCTTTTTCTAATTTCATTCCACTGCTCTATACCCAGATCCCTCCTGTTTTCGTTTTCGACATTTCTTACTTGAGGTTGTCTTGTGTTTGGCTCAGATTGGCAAAATATGGTTGTGACATCGTCAGAAACTCCGTTGTGCTTGACCTTTAGGAAGGGTCACCTGCAGGACAGGTGTCTACACCATGGTGTCATTGAAATGCCGAATATTTTATGATTTTTTTTAATCTTTGCTGCAGCAGCTGTTTTTTCGCCACGCGCTTTAGAAGTACTTGAGAAGAACAGGTGGTTCTCGTCCAGATGAACTCTGATTGGTTGTTGACTTTTGGGTAATTTTTAAACTGCTGCAGAGGACGTTAGAGACGACGATTAGAGGGAGAAAAAGAGAAGCAGCGGGGATGAGGTTTGTTCACCGCGCTGGAATGTGATATACACGCTTTTATGTATTTGTGAAATGAAGTTAATGTGATGATTTAAATACTGTATGTATTCTTAATGTTCGAGGAATAATAAGAACTTAATTATCTTAGCTGATGGCAGTCTTCTCCTTGTGTACGATTCGTACTGTTTTCACATTCGACGACACCATTATGGTCTTTGAGCTATTAAAAAAGAACCAGCCACATTGCATGGTAAAATACTTAGGGGCAGATATCGAATCTGCCTATCTGTATTCGAAATTGAGGACACAGCTTGAACCATTTTTTTTTGTAGGATCCGTTCAAAATGGTGATAAAAATATGAAATATAAATATATATATATAGCGAAATACATATATATCTATCACGATAAATATACGACCTCGGTTCACAATAATTCATCCACATTGGTCCCACTGCAAACAGAAAAAGGTTGAAAGAAACTCAACTCACAAAGCAAGTCCATGTAAACAATCCCTTCTGCCCTATCAGTGAACGAAATCACCTGATATAGTGGCGATCTTATCCGGATGAAGACACAAGACAGCGCGGAACGAGGCCTCGTTTCCTATTTCTAACAGCACCGCGCAACAGTAAAAAACCATACTCACAAAGACCCCTGCTACTTTACAGCCAAGCAACACCCTATTATTTCACGAAGAGAGCAGCAAAAACACAGTCCTTGAAACTAACCTTTCAAACTGGCGGAATCTAAAATGACGTCTCACAGCATAATTCATTTTTAGATTTGACAGCGAAAGTTATTTTATGAGCGCCGAGCATGAACCATAATTTACTGAAAGCGTTACGGGAAGCTCTGGCTTCCGGCAGCACATCCAGTAAAAATAATAATGAAAACCATACTATAAAACAGAAAGTAAAAAATAACACAACGGCAACAAATAATAAACTTGAAAGGAGGGATACTGCACTGGAAAGAATTAGAAGCAGCTATGAATTTAGATGTTCACTGCAGCTGCGCTTATCAGATATATTATTATTATTTTCAGCTCACTGGGCGGTTTTCAAACGCTTTAAATGAAACTGCGTTTACCACGTCATTTTGAGTAATGATGGCCGAGTACGCGGAAGGGGGATTTTTTCCCTCTGAGTAGGGAAATTTAGTTTAAAAATTCCGTTGGGGATCTGGCATTGCTGCGGTGAAAGAGGTATTCCGTAACATCCACCATTATGCCAGTCGCCTTGTGTTACGCTAAATCCGATGTAATCAGTATCGGGCGGAAAGCTGAGTTCGGGGATTTATTTGATGGGAGTATTAGTTTTAATTAGTGGAAATTACCTGGGCATTTTGGATTTGAAGTTGGCAACATCGATTATTTTTATCACACTGGGGAAAGGGTATTTTTTTTGGCACCATCGATTCAAAAGTTGTAACGAATTGTGGCGTGAGCTGCTTTTTTAGGGAACGATATAGTTCAATTACTCCTTCAATCAATTTATTTTGGAGTCGTGTTGGAGTGAAAAATTTAGCCCACGATGAAGGTTCATTTGGAATTGCGTTAAAAAGTACTTAATTTATGAAATAAATCAAGTTTGAAATCGTCCCTTTGAGTATTAAACCCGAGTAATCAGTATAAAAACAGGAGTTTTTAGAAATCGAATAATTTTTAACACTGTAGGTAATCAGTATTGGAGTATTTAGCGCTTTTAACGGCCACAGGGAATTCATAAATCAGGATAAATCGTTTTCTCTCCAAAGAATGTCCACTTAGAATTCTGTTTAGAAGAGCTCGTGTTTTTTACATTTTGTAATGATCAGACATTTAGATTCTTTCCACCTAAAAATAATGACACTTTCATACAGTCTTGCCTACAAAATGAATCAGCATGTGCATTTAATTATTCAAAATGCTTGCTTTTGGATAAAACTAAAATTATTTCGCGACCACCTCTGTTCATCTTATATCATTGAGAGGAAATTCTTTTTTTTTTTTTACCAAAAACCCTTTTTGGGTGGATATCCTATGATCGAGTTGAGTTGAGTACCACTCAGATAATAAAGACGGTTGGAAACTACTGATAAGTACTGTCGGGATATTGCATTATTCCACAGCTGCACTATTTAATCTCGGGAGATAGAGTAGTTATCCCTAATTCACCTGGAGCTGAAAACTCTAGGTCGATTTTCAGGTGATCATATGATCAGTACGATTGGATTAAATTATTGCACAAGAGCTTTTCGGTTGCACATATGGAGACGAACACTTGCTGGAAAAACTTCCACATTTATTAACCCCTTAAAACACGAGTTTTTTTCGGAAAAACTGGTAAAAAATGTTTTGTCAGAAAATGAATATATAGGTATAGTGTAAGTTATTTTTTGCAATTTCAGCAGTGGGGGTGACTGGAGAGCGAGGGGGGGGGTTAAAGTTATAAAGAAAATTGTGAGACAAACAAAAAGTGTGAATGTTTGATTACACATGTTCCTTTGAATTTCAAAATATTAAAATCAAATTAAATCAAATTGTCATATTTACAAGCATAAGAATGGCTAAACATTCAGTTTGGTATGATATATCATCGCTGAAACTTTCTGATAAATTGGCATATTCAAAATCGTAAGTCGCTCATTATCAGATAACGTTTTCTAAACAAGTTACAAAAACTCTTAGTAAAAATTAATTTATGGTTAACTGTCTACTTTTTTGATAATTAACGCAATAAAATGGATAAAATTCCTTTTCCACACTAAACAACTTCTTTTTACAATTAATTCCTAACAAACTTATAGCTAATCATCAAAATGCACCAAGTGGTTTACACAAGAAAAATACTGCATAGTGGAGCCATCTATGGTAATTAAGTTTAATTATAATCTAGCCTATCTATTTTTACTGGAACGGATATCAGACGGGCATTAGAAATAAAATAACGCGATATACAAGATCGCCCGGGTGAGACAAGTGCATGTGTAAATTTGCCGGTATCTTTCGCCGTGTCAGACACGGGAAAATGCGTCAAGGGGTTAATACACTATAGAAAAGTGAAAATTATAAAAATGGCAGATTAATTATCTTATATACTTAGTTTCCAATTCTCTCACATTACAGATTAATTTTTTTCTTCATTCCATATCATGGCCACAGTTTCGCTTGTGGAATTAACCCTTCTGGCGGCAGTCTCGACGCGGTATCTCGTCATTAGAAAAATTGACCTGTACTTGTTGAATCAAATATATCTTGTTTATTAGGTTCTCGTCGTCTTTCGTCATTAATAAAAAACTGAGCAGATTTTGATATCGGCATGATCATAAAATCGACAATATCTTGTTGATGAAGTATCTTGTTGTCAGCAAAATTGGTCAAATCTTGAAGGACGAAGTCAGTCGTTGAAACCACTTGGGGATTAAAATACATCTTATTATATATAAAGCTAGATTCTGCTGTGTTTCTGTGGCTATTAAAGTTTGATTGTTGTGTGACGTCATGAGTAGGTGGAGTTTCTAATTGTTTTGAAAAGCTGTGCGATGTTATAAGCGAAACGAGATGCATGCCAAAAATCTTTATATTCGAAATCGCCATGGAAATAATATTAAGATTAAAACGATTGCCGTACGCAGCTCATTGTTTTACAAGTGTTGATCAAAATTAAGTTTTGGAAGAATATTGTTTTACTAGTATATTGCTCAAAATTCACCATACGGAAACAAGGCAAGTTGGCGGATAGTGGAGGAAAAAGGTTTATAGAATACATTACCAATGATCAACAAGAGTTGACAGATAGTGGGAAAAAAATTATTTATGCACAGCCAGTGATCACATACCATCCGGTTTTTTTAAAATATATAAATGAAGTTCGACCTAAATAAATAAATTTTCTTATGCACCCGTCGTATGAAAGGCTTTTAACTTAGTTTACTAATAATATAATAGTTTGTGTGTGCTTAATAAATACATCACTCAGACACAATAACGTTTAAATATGCTCTAGTAACAGTTACTAACATGCCATTAAATTTTAATTCAGGGATCGCCTGCACACGTTTATAAGAGTGTTCTTGAAATTCTTAAATGAATTAAAAGGGGGAGTAATTTGTAAATATCAAATCTATTTGGAATCTATTATCAAATCTATTAGCATCTATTAGGAAGAGACACATTGGTTCAACATCAATCCTGTGACACTAAATTGACTGAAATACTCATGCGTAGTGATATGTTTTTTGTACAGAAATGCTTGTGCATGTAGAATGTACTGTTGCATGCTGCTCCCGCGAGATGCTAGACTTTTTGCTGAGAACTCGAGGGTATTTTCCAACATGCAATATTACAGTGCAGCTTTTAGACGGATCAGAGGTATAGATTCATCCAAAATTGCAAGGTTACCTATGCACGATATTATACACCACAATGATAATGGTACCAGCTATGGATATTATCATAAGGACATATTTCTACAGATGGAATTAAACTCGTCTTCCAGCCTCTCGAACAGATAACAAAACCTTCAAATTTAATAATGGAAAAGACAGTTGCAGCAAAACAGTGTACAAAAAAATTCATGCAAGTCCTCGGACGAATCAGGTTTAATGCACATATACTACCAGCAGACCCGTGCATAAAAATCTGCTCTGAAGTTTACTAATTGACTATTGTTACTCGTTTATACATATTTCTGTGTGATCCATCTAGAATATTCCATGTAGAACATTCCACCTAGAATATTCCATGTAGAACATTCCAACTAGAATATTCCATGTAGAACATTCAACCTAGAATATTCCATGTAGAACATTCCACCTAGAATATTCCATGTAGAACATTCCACCTAGAATATTCCTTGCAGAACATTCCACCTAGAACATTCCAAGCAAAATTGAATCATGGGAAAAATAAACAGACTACAAAAAACGAAGAGGATGGGGTGAAGGCTTCCGAATTACTTTTCAAATTATTAGATTAAACAAATATCAATTAATCACTAACATTTACTCATATATTTCCTACTTTATTTAAATCTATTCGTAAAGGTCATAAGCATTGATATGCACATTTTATACCAACAAACGAAACGCAAAGAGCTACTAATTTAAAATGTAATTTGATTTGTTTTCATTTATATACTCTTGTATTTATTTTAATTTCGAATTACATGCATCATACAAAGTTCACACATAAGTCATTTTAGCACAATTAGCTTCTGAATGTCGTTCACTTCGCTTGCATCTAATTCACTTGTTCAAAGTGTAATAGATGTTTTTTCACCTCTAAATCTCAAATTTTCTTTTCTGCTCAAGTTACTTTCTATCACATTTATCGCTTTCTGTAAGCAGACTGCTGAAGATGTTTATTAGACAGGGAATATCTGTTACCGCAATTAAACTTGTAAAAAATGACGAATCTACGACGAATACTACAGCACTCATTGTTTTCCTAGAAATATTTTTGACTTGTGATCCTTTTGCTCCGGGCATGCGACATTTACGATTTTTGCTATCCTTAAGGGAAAGATGACAGTGAAGGGGAAATATAAGATATTAATGACTAATCTTTTAGCTGAGCGAATACATTTTTCCTTAGAAACTCATTTAGTGACACGTGCTACAAAAGAATTTGTTTTAAAATTGATACATTCAGTACATACAAAGCAAAGATAACCAATTACCCTTTTTAAAATTTTTTCAAACGATTTGAAAGCGGTTTTTAAGAAAATAATGGTTTTTAAAATCTTCTAACGGGTATAAGTTACTCAAATGTAGCTACAATCTGTAAAACTAGGTAGTCTTGACCTTTTGTCACTACACTAGTAATTATATAAGTTTTAACATTAACATTATTTCAATATCTACAAAGTTCCATTTTAAATTTGCTTTTCTCTAAACTGCATTCAGATTTATTTCCATCTCTTTGTGAGGTTGTTTTTAAGTATGATGTATAGGAATTACAATTTAATAAAAATTGTTAATTTAATTTAAAACCATGGAAATCAATACGAAATACAACTAAAGTAGGCGGGGGAAAATTTATCTGAAGATATTAATTCGTGATTCTTTTTTATCTCGTGATCTGTCATAGTTGCCATATCTTCGAATTAAAAAAAAGAAACAAGTTAAAACATGCCAAACTAATCCCAACTCAAAAATCGGAAAATATTACCGTACGTGTTCAACAAATACGTTTTTATTATGTTACACACACACTGCAACTTAAGGTATTATATAATTTAAATTCCATAAAAATAATTTTTGAATAAATCATCGAATGTTTCAACTGGTAGTGGTAAAACAATCTTAGTAATCACAGTGTTCAATCCCAGGTTCTCTAACTGTCAAAATAAGGTTGATTTTAGTATCGGTAATGAGCTGTTTTACCTGTAAATTTCGTTACAAACACCAGTAAAGGAAATTTAAGTATTGCATTGTAATAGTATAGATAATTTATGTTTCATAAACTATGTAACATTTATGAAGTTGTATTTAATACATTTATATGCTCTTTGAACAAACAGACACAATATCAAACATAAAACAGAAATACATACTTAAATGTGTTCATTCACTAAGTGTGAGTGTGAATACTCAGAGTACCAAAGTTTCATGAAAACGTACACAGATTTTTAGATTTAGTACGGGACACACATATACAGACAGACATATGTCAAACATGGAAACACAGATTTTGTATTAAAATGACGACTCAAAACGGATAAATAACTTGAAATAACATGAAAGTATTCACTGTACAAACACTCAATTTTATTGATTTGTTTTGCATAAATAGTCTAATTATTTTCACGCTTTCATCAAAACGGATCAATGCAATCAAAAGACCATCGCCATACAACATTTTGTCAACAAACTCATTTGAATTTACATAAGGTGTACTAGACATAAGAAATGATCCTATTCAATTATACACCCGCTTTAAACTCTTATTTTGCTGAAATCCCTGCTTTATAATGACATAATAAAGCTGTAATTACAATCGATAGTCATAGACATTAGTGTACCCGACTCTAAGTATGTAATAGAAATGGTGGTTTCATTATGAGCCACCATAATTGCAAATAGCTGTTGACTGCTTCATTAATTCCTCATTCATTTATTATTTAAACTTCGGAACTAAACGTGTTTCTATCAATATGCATGTTGTAGTAATGCAGATATCATGATAGTCTGTTAATCTACAGTACTTTATCCAGACTTCTTTGCTCTCTAAAATACAGTTATTTTTATTCGACCATTCACACGTTTAATGCATCCCTACACATTTCAAATCTGTTTCCTAAGGTATAAATGTTTGCAATTTTAACTTTTTGATGACTGATGTGCAAGTCACAGTGTTCGCGATTTATAAATGCCAACAGGTGCCTAGGCCGTTTCGGTACAAAGATGGGGATACAGATCTTATTCAATTCTCTTTCAAAAGTATTTTTTTGCCATGGTGATTTGCTTTTCAGCGGTTACCGACATGTTTTTACGCGTCATATCTTCAAACGAAAACCTTTTCATGTGTCTGTTGCATCACTTTATCATTTTTAAATCATCATTCTCATAAAAGCTTTTTAACTCGACATTTCGTTTTTTAAGGCTCATGACAAGGTTTTTATTTTATATATTTACCTTTTTGATATGTTTGAATAAAACCTTTTTTTCCCAACTATATTTTTATCACCTTTTAAAGTTGGTTTGTATGATATTATGATTTTTATAACTCTATTTTAATTTAATTTTATAACGTGCGTTTGAGCTTTTCCATAGAACCTTGCGTCAATAAACCTAATTGGTTATTGAAGCTTTGCATTGAGTTATATTATGGTTATCTTTCATCTTAGTTTTAAATAACGTTTCATTCACTGATGCATTACCATTTCCATCTTAATGATTTCGAGGTAGATAAGGTTCTTTATTGATTCCAGCCTGTCAGTCTTCCAGTCCTGAAATAGCAATTAATTAAAAACTTTAAAACATGTTGAATTGAATTGTTTTTAAGAAGTAGTAAATTTATAAGTCTGGCTAGTCAACAATTGATAAGAGAATCACTATCTTGTATCGACGTTTTAATGAAATCGAAAGACCATATGGGTGGATACGCTGACGTAACATCTCAGAAGGATTAGTCACGTGGACTTACCGAAGCGTAGACTAGTGTGTTTAATCACGCTGGACAATCGCTTTACTCAATCAATAATTTGTTCCTCCTTCGGCTTTATACTTTCTCCCACAACCACGTGACAGATATTGACACCAATGACCTCCATATATTTCATTAGAAGGTCAGTGCATCTATCCGCCGTTGTTTCTACGTAAGGACCCCAGTTTCCTACTTATTATAAAATGAACAGTATTCTGAATAGTACATGTAGAAGCCACACAAGAATTCAAAACTTATTCTCAAAACTACTACAAAACTGTTCTGATCACCTCTGTTCTGAAAACTAACAATTTGTTCTTCCAAATTAGAATTCCTATTCTGGTTAAAGATAAAACCACAATTGCGTGGGAAAGTAGCACCGTAATATGTAAATACTAAAATGAAGATAAATTGAAAAATAAATCGTGAGCTCGAACTTCATGCTCCAACACACTTCATTGGTATATTTGTATTTTCTCTGCCATTCGAAACAAAGGAAACGAGCAAACTAATTAATATATAACGAGCAATTAATTGTATTCTTACATTTCTATCACACTTCAATTCACCACTTTAATTTGTACATTTTAGCTATTAGTGAACAGTTGGACGAACACACTTCAATATGACACTATCATACATAAAACTTAATAATTTAGTTGAATGAGAGTATAATGGGGGTACGTTTACGTGATTGATTTAAGGCTGCTTTGTTTAAGTTAATGACATTAAAAAAATCCACGAAGTTCTGTATAACGCGATAGAGATGAAATATTTACATTGTTTTACATCAATTTGGATTATTTAGCATGAGAACAATACAACTTAATATCGTGATTTCGGAATTTCTAGTTCCGATACGTGAATTGTAATGGTCATAAAATAAGAATTGGATAGAAACAATAGATGGTTAATTGCTCATTCTTGTCAAATGTCTTCTCTAAAAGTTGTCTCCGGTGCGAGAAAATAAAATGTGCTCCGATGTTTCCGCTCCCACTGAGCAAACAAGGCATTTGTCCGAGTCTGCGTGATGGTACTTGTGTGTGTAAATGAGCTTGGTAATTATATCACCAATTCTTGACTTGTGTGCAAATGTGACTACGAGGCAAGAAATCATCGCAAAATAGACAAAGTCATTAGGTTCCTGTGGGAAACAAAAGAGGCGGAGACTCATTCTAGTACAGTTCCAGGTGTCAGAATACAATCATTTGATACGATCGAATCTATTCAGACAACTGTGTCTAAAATTAGTTTTCATCTTGCTTAGTCTTCTTGAGAATGACTTAAAAGACAAAGAAATTAATCCCGATTTACGAAGCAATGCGGTACATTTTTCTGTCATTACGTTGCATCGACCCTGCAGTGCGCGGTAATCCATTGCAAAGTTACGTCGTTATATTTCAATTTGTAGATTAAATTATAATTTAATTCGAAACTAACCTTAGCTACTTGGTTAGTATTGCCAATTGAGTGGTCTTAGTTAATGGAGAGATGACTCAAGGCATCATTTATTAATTTTTCAAGACAGTACAAGTAAGAAGGAAGGAGAAGAACTTCACTTAAGTCTCGTATAAAATAGCCAACTCTAGCTCTGGAGCAAGGTCAATAAATAAGAAGTAATCAAGTATCAATAAATCTGTCAGTAATCAAGGCTTCGAGCAAATAAAAAAATTCCGAAAACTGTACAGAAATCAACAGTTTGTTCCGTGTTAATTCTACAAATACTTAAAAACGAGAGATTAAGCCATATATCATGTATTTAGTATAAATGGACGCATCTATATCTAGCAGATAATTATGCCATTATTAAAACTCACAGACTTTCAAATATTATGCGAGATTTAACAATGGTATTGATCCACTGAAGATTAATTTTACGAATATGGGAAGTAGTAGAATGTGAATAGATGAATAACCAATTTGTCTTAATATACAGGTATGTCATCCATTAGTGTAAATTATTCATAGAGTAGAGGTAAGTTGACCGATTCAATTTTGGGTGTGGCCGGATATATTTGTCTGGAAATTCGCCTAACGAGTGGTAGATAACTTATTCTTAATTTTTTCAATCCAAAGTAGTTTTACTCGACAGGATTCATAAATTTCTTCTTAAAATATTTTAACATTATTTGGATACTATAGAAATTCTACGATTGGAAATTTTTATAAAAATTTTGTAAGGATTTACAATTTACTATGCCCTTTTCTGAGGAACATGCTAAAGAAAAAATGAATTTTTGATATTGTATATATACTTGATAATTTTTAAATCCTTAAAGTAGTTAATATTATTAATAAAAAGTTATAAATATATATGATTAAAGACTGCTTTACTTAAAATAGCTAATACGAACTTTAAAGGACAGTAAGATACACAATATTAAATCGTATTTATATACACAAGTATGTCCTAAAGCATCTGGATTCGCTAGAGGATATTAATGGAATGTTCTGCAGTTGGTCAGTATGGGTCATCGAAACTTTAAACGATAACTTAGTACGGGTAATATGTAGCATTTCACGAAAGTTTACATGCGTGTCCCATGGGGCAGCTGCATATATGTAGTATGTAGTAACAATTTACATGTAAATAAATTAGTGCTGCATTCCATACAAAGGTGTGACACACTGTAAAATTATAAATTATAAAAATGTGTTTTTATGCCTTTTGTGATTCAAGTTTGCACCGTAGCATATTCGGCTTTTGAGAACATACCGCTCACTCCTTTCAACAACGTTATATCTCAAAAATCGGCAATTTTTAGTCATGCCTGCATTTAGAGTGCCCTGAAAGTGTAGTATATCCCTGCAAAATCGTCATATCTCACTGCTCAATATTTAGCCCCTTGAGAGCAGAAGTAATATTTGTTTTCAATACATTTCAATCTACTTTTAAATTTTAAAATCACTCTCATGAAAAATCACGTTTTTGGAGATATAACGTTGTTGAAAGAATCACATTATAACTATTAATGAAGACGTGTAGTGGCCGTCGTAGTTAATGACCTGTTGAAGGCGCCTTGGTATGGAGTCCATTAAGATGGCGACAAAGTCAGAATCCATTCTGATTGAATCCCAGGATCTGTTGGCAGAAATTTTTGTTTTCACTTTTTGAACAATCCCCCAAAACGATCATAATTATAAAATTTTGCAAATAGTCTCACTGCGCTAATAATTATACACGTAATGATTGGAATTTGGAATTCCGATGTTTTAGTAACAGTTGAATCACATGGTGCCGAAATTTGCTCATGTTTCTATTCATAATTTTATGAATATTAATTTCATAATTGATAAAATACAATACATTTTATCTGGTAATTAAAATGTTTATGCATAGTGTTTGGATTTTTAGCTAGCAAAGGATGAAAACACTTTTCAAGAAAAATTAATGATTGTAGTAAATATTACAAAAAACGTGAAACACCAATTTAACCTTAGGAGATCTAATTTTCAAACACTTACAAATCGGTGAAAAATCCAATAAAAATAATGAATTTTTTTCCGCCTGAAATCGCGTGTAGAATCCATATTTGTGATAAAACATGGGGGTTCGCATTGAAATTATTGAATCAAGCATCCAATTTAATTCCAAGACGGCCTCTTAGACAAATTTTTTAAGTATTGATATTTGTAGAAAACATTAATCCCTATCGATTGCTACCTACCGTTTTGTTCTGTGATGTAAACTGTGCAATTGAGATCGGGGGAGTCGATTTTGTTGACGGCTGTTGATCTTTATATTGATCGTCGCTCGGCAAAAGGTCGTACGTCTAAAAGCTGCATTTTTCAGGAGAGTAAAAAATTTAATCGTTTTCTTTATGATTTGGTTTTATTTCGTTACATAAATTTAGTTGTAACTTTTATTGTATCAGCTGATGACATAAGAGATTTTACCATCAGGTGGTAATCACAAAATGCCACATATAGCAATAATAAAAGAAAATTTTTTTGACAGACAATCTGTTGCACTTTAAGTGACGAAATACAATTGAATTTGATGCTCTCAACCTTTCTTCCAAGTGGCTTAGACGAGATATCTCGTCCTTCAAGAACTGAACAATTTTGCTAATGACAAGATATCTCGTCATCCAGATATTGCCAAATGTTTGAAGTTGACGAGAAGATCTTTGCAGTATTTTTATAATGACGAAATATCACGTCCATCAAGATCTGGTGAGTTATGCAAATAACGAGAGATCTCATCTAGACAGGATGGATAAATTGTTTACAGAAAGTGTTAAAACTACTCAGTGAAGTAAACTGTATAATAAAACCATTCATTAAAAAAAAGTAAACTGAAGATTCCAAAATATGAAATGGGAATCAATGACAATTTGTTTTCAAGCTATTACCTTTTCGTTTACCTAAAGGATCAAACTAACTATCTCACACTTTATCTAACACGTTAATAAACATTTTGTTCGTCAAATCAACCATATTCAATTTGAAGATGGTGGATATTTAGATTTACGGATTCAAAATCGTTGTCGGCTTTTAGCTTCTATTGTTAACAACTTGTGACGGTTACAAAAGGAGACAAGTACAGATTGAATGAGAATACAACAAGTAGTTTTATAGTTAATTCGATTCGAATTGAAGAACAATATTTAAACGAAATTAAAAGTACCTTTAAATGGTTGAACATAATTACAAATAATCGAATAAGTAGCAAATCAAAAATAATAGAAGATGAGAATAATCTGTCTCATAGAAGAGAACGCAAAACAATTCTAAGAACAAAAAATTGGCTTTCGCTCAACCGAAGATCGAATTCTCCGTAAGCAACTTATACCCACTATATGAGAAAGCCATAACATAAAATTAATTGAATCTTGCCATAGATACGACTCTCTTGGGCAGACATCTACAACATATGGTTTTATTGATTCAAGTTTGTGGCACAGCACTGTCTCGAAGACACATTAAACATTAAATAAAAATGAATTTCCCCTTTCAGAGTATTGAGCAATTTTTTTTTTACTTTCAACTTAAACCTTTCAGTCCCAAAGCCCGTCATTCATGATATACGGCTTCGAGGAAAACCCATTGAAAATCATACATTCAAGCCTCTTTCAGTAGTACTACTACTAATAAACTTTTCTATTCGAAAGACTGAATTAATTTTTTTTGCCCAATCTTCTGGCGAATCCGTCTGCACCGAAGTTTTAATAAATAGTTGGGAAAAAGCTATTAAAAACGCCACTTGAAACACTCCAGGTTCTGGAATGCTTTAATTGTAAAGAAACTGTGTGGCCTTACCGGTTTTATTCAGAGAATATTACGAAAAAGAGATACGCACGCTTTCCTCGTTGAAAATGTGCGTTTTGGGGTAAAAGACACTTTTGTGAAGAGCTGGGGGAAATTATATTTGTAGTAGTGGTGAATGGAGGTTAAATTATAAAAATTACATTTTGGTGAGGGCTTCTTTTCCACTTCATCAAATGAGGTTTTTAAAAATTTGAAATGTACGTACTTATGTCTAGAATCTCGTACTTAGAATTCTAGATTTTGAAAAGTTACGTCTAGGAAGTGAAATTTGATAACATCCTGAGAATGGAAGCGAATTAAGAAATTTTTAGTCAGGTTGGTAAAATTATGGGGGAATATTTCACAAATGGGGTAGAGCGAGAGGGAGAGATATATATTTTAAAACAGATTTATTTACCAGTATTTGGCCATCGGTTAACGAATGCAACCCATGCCAGTCATTTTTAAACATTTGTAAGACATTTTTGAAGATTCTATTTTAAGCTTAGAAGATTAGGAAGCGGAGGAAAATTTACATCCAAATCTTACAATTTTTATATAGCATTACTGCTATCGTTACACATTAGTGCTATGCGTTGATTGGATTGAATTTGTTGTAATTAATTGAATATTATTCAATGTTACATCTATGTGTATTTTGAATCTTTTTAACCCTTCGACAGACCCCCACAAAATTGAAAAAGCTATGTTTCCCGTAGGATTTTAAAACATAAGTACATAAGTCTACCAAACTTATTTTGAATTGGTCAGTGATCGTAATGACAATCAATGTTATTTCTCTGCGAATTTCGATACTTTTTGCCCAGTCCCAGTACTACAGTCCCAGGGCAAATCGATCGAGGGCATTACGGACTATCAAACATATGACAGTTACGCACATGTTACGACAAGGGTGACTAAAGCACTAGCCCACACATTTTGTACTAATCTTTTCACAAAAGCCCTCTTTATAAAAATATGGCTCTTTCACCATAAAGTGCCAAAACAAAAAACAAAAAACGATCCAGGTGCGAGGGTTCTTTGGGCCGTGTTTGCCCAGTTGAAAGAGTAACTGATTAATTAATAGAATGCATTTTATAAATGTGATGGTTTTGCTGCTGGGATGTAATATGTGGATTAGGAATCTATTCTCTGTCTGTGAACTATGAAGTCACAAGAATAGTTCTTTGGCTGATAATTCAACTCATAGATCATTGAAAGTTTTGCGCAAGTACAATTGGCTTTCCTAACCTGTAACCACTGACTATCTTAAACTCACAGGACCGTGGCAACTAAGTCAGAAGAGCAAAGGATTAACAACTGGTGGGTAGTGAGTTGGAAAGCCGTTGCAACCAAAGACTGTTGTGTACAAGGAGCTGGAGGACGTATAATCTGCCGTGGCCTCAAATGTCCTCTCGTTGGTGTGATGTGAGAGTTTGGAGAGTGGCGTGCTAGCTCAAGTGTTGTCTCGTCATCAGACCGTGGTTCAAACCTACGTGGTTGTGTTCTCGGATCACACCCTTCGTTATTGATCCCGAAACTCGCTCGTTTCTCCAGTGTGACGTTATTAACCACCAAAAGACCGATAGGGTTTTTCAGAAGCTAAATATAGAAGGTGCTAGCGTTTTTGTAGTAAACCGTATTTCCTTTTTCACTTCGGAAGCGGCGTAGCTTGGCATGTTTCTGGAACAATTTCGGTATGTCGCTTATGAGAGGGGTTTTTCTGTATCGATGATTGTAGAAAGTGGTTGTGCTATCGTAACTTCTCATAATTTGAAGGGTAGCTTGGAATGATAATCGAATATAATTCCAGCATTTCGCTTTTAGAAACAAGCTATGTTCAAAAAGGACGCACAAGGTTCAAAGCGACATTCGAAGGCCAATCAGAGCTTTTACACCACTCACACAAGTATCTCTGATTGGTCTGCTAGTGTTACTTTGGGTCTTGCACTACTTATTTGACAATGTCTTTACATCAAACATTGTCAAAATGATGACAAGTCAAATTAGTTTTTAATCGAAATAATTTTCCTTCTCCAGTACATGTTTAATTCTACACTGTTAAGTACCTCATAAAAGTAAACTTAAACAAGCAGTAAAAAGTTTACGAAAACAATAACGACCGATGAACATAAAATGATATATAAACATAAACGATCGATTTTGGTCACATAATTCTGACAGTTTAAATTAGATTTGATCCCGCTTGGTTTCCAAAGATATTTTTACATAGTTACCAAGGAGTGATATTTTTACAATACACTAATGAGAAGTTGAGAAGAATGGGCTCAGCTACTTAAAAATCCTTTTAAAACTAAATGACTTCGGATAGTTATTATTCGAGAATATACAGTTAATGAGTTTTTTGAAGTGTCAAGGATTTTCCACGCAATTTTAACCGAAGAAATTTACATGGCAATACAATTATGGAGTGAATTATAGTTTTACAAGAGTTATAGTGCGAGTTTCATTTCCAGTATGTAGTATGTTACCGTCTTGAATTGCACTGTACAATTTCACATTACGTCGAAAATAAAAGTACTAAATAATGAATTTTTAATTTATGTATGATAGTTTATTATTAATGTCAAATATATTAAAACAAATTTTATCAAAACTGCGATAAACTGCATTTTAAGGTTACAGCGATGCGATAAGGTTCATTATGCGAGAGCTGTTAGGTAAAATTGAATTCCATTTAGTTTGATTTTTACACTGATGATTATTCTCATCACTACTATTATAAAAGGAAGTGCTTAACTCTCGGTCAGTTTCTTTGTTTTCTGTACGTAAAGTCTTGACGAATCTATGACATTGACATTAATGGGATCTAGATTTAGCACACAGCTAGTCCGAGCTTTTTGTAATTTTTGGGTCTCACCTACTTTTAAAATTCAACCTAGAACATTTGTAATGAATTTAATGAAATTTAATTATTATTTAATGCAACAGCATAGAAATACACAGTTTATAAAATATATTATAGTCGTTTCCGTTTTCATTATGCGTAGATGAATAATTTTACAGCATACAATAAAAAACAAATGGATTTTTAACTGGAGTCATTTAGTTCTTTTTTTCTATCTCTTAGACCGTTAAAAACAGAGTAAACATTTCAACGGATTTTAAATTTGCAGAACATTTTACGTAAGATCAATATAAAAAATATAATTTTTTTTAAATAAATAATTTTTTAAAAATGAATATCTCTTATATTTTTGCAAGAAACTGTGACGACACGTCAACCTTCTTGTTGAAAAAATAAATAGATTACATTTCCTGCCATCTTATGATTTCATCGAAAGAAAGCAAAAAAAAAAATAATAAATAAACAAACATTTTGTCTGGCATTGTTTAGTTCTTTCTTATAAAATCGGGATCGTTGAAGATAGATTGAAAATTTGTACGGATTTGAAATCTGTGGAAAATTTGACACCAGATAGATAACTTATACGTTAGATTTTCTTTTAATAAATAGTTTTTCAACAACATATTTATATTTTCGCAAGATACTGTGACGTCACACCGAATTCCCATTTGGTTGGCGAAGCGAACCAACACCACAGACAATGCCATGACTTTTATCGAATCTGGCCGCATTTGACAATGACGAGGCCATCACGGCTTTGCCCGTGGTGTCGATTTGCGAAGCAAACCATAGTTCATAATATTCATAATTTGGTTTGCGAAGTTCATAATATTCAGTTAGTTTATAATATTTATAATTTGGTTTGGGAATTCATTCCAGTAGGATACGAATCTTTATTTGACAGGCATCGCCATGATGGCTGTTATCCAAAAGGGTACGTATTCACATTTGGTTTGCGAAGCAATCAACGGGGGTTAGCGAGCAGTGGTCCTACCATACCCCACGAAAAGAACTGTCACGAGCAACGTCTTGCTGGCCACAAAGTGGCTAGTAATTAAAATAAATATGATACAATTCCGGACTGCAGTGTATAATGTAGTCCAACAATTATTAAACAGTTTGCGTAGTCGCTTAAAAATAGTACTTAGTCGTTTGTAAAAATTAAAAAATTGTTTAAAAAATTGAACTTAAGAAGCATTTATTGGGTAGATAGTCAATTAATACATACACGCTGATTACCATCACATTCTCTTCAGTAAAGAAAATGATTCTGATGTCAGGATGTCCACATCTGCAGTCAAAGTCTAAGTACCAGTTTAGATGATGAACCCTTGAAGCAGTTTAGATTTCAGGTCCCAATAACAGCGAACTCCAGTGACGATTCAGATTAAGCCAGTTTAGAAGACGGACTCTCCAGTACTGGTTCAGTACCAATGACGAGTGCCAGTGTACTAGTTTAGATGAATATGAGAGCCCCAGTTCAACCTTACATGATAGTGCCACCACAGATGATTCCAGTTTAAATAACGATTTCCAGTTCCAGCTCAATTCAGGTGATAGATCGTAATACAAATTTAGATTCAGTTCCACCCAGATAGCAGATAACAGTACGATTTCAAAAAAAGGGTCCCAGTTTCTGTTAAGGTAACAGGCTCTAGAATTTGTTTAGATCACGATCCCTAGTACTTATTCCAGTTTTACCTGTTTAGGTCACGGTTCCCAATACCAGTTGAGATTACACCATTAAATATGACTGACGCCAGACCAATTCAGAGGAACGGCTTCAGTACCAGTTTAGATAATGGCCCTCAGTACCAATTTAGATGACGGGTCACAGTGCCAGGTTAGATGACGGATCACAGTACCAGTTTAGATTACACCATTAAATATGAAGGACGCCAGAGTACAGATTCAGAGGAATGACTTCAGTACCAGTTTAGATAATGGCCCTCAGTACCAATTTAGATGATGGGTCACAGTGTCCATTTAGATGATGGATCATAGTGCCAGTTTAGATTACACCATTAAATATGACTGACGCCAAACCAATTCAGAGGAACGGCTTCAGTACCAGTTTAGATAATGGCCATCAGTACCAATTTAGATGATGGGTCACAGTGCCAGGTAAGATGACGGATCACAGTACCAGTTTATATTACACCATTAAATATGACGGACGTCAGAGTACAGATTCAGAGGAACGACTTCAGTACCAGTTTAGATAATGGCCCTCAGTATCAATTAAGATGACGTATCACGGTGCTAGTTTAGATGATGGATCACAGTGCCAGTTTAGATGATTATCACTTCAGATCATGGAACCAGTTCAGATGATGGGCTCCAGTATGAGTTGAGAGGCCGGGCACCAGAACCAATTTAGATAACACGCACCAGTATCAATTAAAATATTGTCAGCTTATATGATGGGCTTCAGAGTACCAATTCAGACGAAGGCTCTCAGTACTAATTTAGATCATGATCCGTGGAACCAGTTTAGATGACGGGTCCCAGACTATGAGTTTAGATCAAGAATCTCAAAACCAGTTCAGAGGAACGACTTCAGTACCAGTTTAGATAATGGCCCTCAGTATCAATTAAGATGGCGTATCACGGTGCCAGTTTAGATGATGGATCACAGTGCCAGTTTAGATGATTATCACTTCAGATCATGGAACCAGTTCAGATGATGGGCTCCAGTATGAGTTGAGTGGCCGGGCACCAGACCCAATTTAGATAACATGCACCAGTATCAATTAAAATATTGTCAGCTTATATGATGGGCATCAGAGTACCAATTCAGACGAAGGCTCTCAGTACCAATTTAGATCATGATCCGTGGAACCAGTTTAGATGACGGGTCCCAGACTATGAGTTTAGATCAAGAATCTCAAAACCAGTTCAGACGATGGGCTCTACTACAAGTTGAGATCATGATCCACAATGTCTCTCATTTCTGACTACGGTCCCCGTGATCATTTGGTATTGGATCTACGTCAACTTCGTTAACTAATGCATGACCTACGTAACTTTTCTTCGCTCATAGATTATTTCTTTCTAACTAAAAACATTTCGATTTAAAATAAAAAAATCCAAAGATGCTCCTTTAGTTGTTCAATATTTTAGTACTCAAAGGCTACCATAGAAAGTGTATAAAACTCTTACACTTATAATTAATGACATAATTGGTAATTATAAGCATCATACACAAGCACAAAACATCGAACAACAGTCCATCCAAACAAGAAAGAGGCTCGAGTAAATAAACAACCGATAACCCAAAATCAAAATTGATTATTACGTCCCGAAGTTATTCTAATTATCGTGAGCCGCAGCATTCCAGCCAGCCTCCCCACCGAGGGAGTTAAAATCCGATCTTCCAGTTCCTCCAGAACAGAAGATTACGAATGAAAAGGTTGTAACACTCACCGTTGCCCGTTAATTTAATTAACTTAAGGTCCGCACCAAAGGTCAACGGTAAATACCAATTAATCAAAGTGACGCATCGCTTTATCAAAGGCCTGGAAGCGTTATTTCCTGCCGTCAGGTAATGCTCGGAAGGGCAAGCCACTGCTGCGTGCTTTTGTGGAGTAAATTGGATGATGCTTTTTCTTTGTTTCGTCATTGCTGAGTTATTGCTGAAGTTGTAGGTTGTTTCATGTGAAAGGATGTTTAATACATACATAAAAAAATTAAATACATAAGGTGTCATTTGTTGAGTCATTTCCAAATGTTACATTTTATTGTCTTGTGTGATTTGCTTCATCCTTGTTGGGTTAATGCTGACGTAAGTAGTAGGTTACTCAATGCGAAGAAAGATGATGTTTAAAACACCCATTGAAAATGTCGTAAACAAATGTGTGAAAGAGTCAACTGTTGAAACATTTCCCAATGGTATATTTTATTGACTTAAGTGACTTGTTATTCTGCGCAAACTCGGTTGACCCCATCGTTCTGAAGAACAACATTAAGGGAAGGTGGAGTAGTAACCAACACCTAAGCTTCTATATTATAAAATACTTTTACAGCTCAATTGGGCCAGATTACATTCCATACAAAACTTTATTTTTCTATAAAAACACCTCTTAAAAACATTTTTTTTAAGATAAAAATATCAATAACTTTTTTTTACATTATTTACAGTCATTACATTTTTATCAATTTTACTTGTGGAGGGTTGTATCAGACATTAAAAAAAATGTGCAAGATAAATACTTTTGGTTTCACAAACGAGTTTTTATTATTAAGCAGAGTTATTTTTGAGAAATTTATAAAAGTACAAATTAAGGATATTAAAACTAAGTTAATGCATGATAAGCAAGTGTATAAATGAGCGAAATTAAAAAATTATCAGTCTTTGAAAATTTAACAATTTGTTGTAAAGACAAATGCATTCTGTTTACTTTTTTTTTGGTAAGACAAACATTAAATTCATAAAACAGATTGTTTCCTTAAAATCGATGAATTTTTCATGAGCCCAACCTTTACAAATCTTACACTGAATCCAGTCTTCTTCAAATGTTTCACCACAGATGATGCAGTGAGTCTCTTAACCTCCTCTATTTTCTTCTGTAGATTTCAGTTCCATTTCTGATTTTATTTTTAACAAGTCTTCTTTGGCTGTTCGAGTTCGTTTTTCATCTCTTTCAGTCTCAGGTGTAATACGTTTGATCTCTTTACTTGAACTGATTTATTTATTTTTTTTCTCTTTATTTAGACGATTTTAACCCAGTAGTTTCTTCTTAACTGCATAGATCCTTTCTTTTACTTCTTTCTCTCCTTTCTTTCGTTCAAGTTCGGCTTCGTATGGAGTTGAGGCTAAAATTTCACTTTTTTGCCCACGACTTTGTCTTGATACAAATTTTATATTTGAACTGCTAGGAAGTGGTGATATCTCCTCTAAAATATTTTGAGATGCAGTTGCTTTGGAATAATCCTCAATAAGAGAGGAAGTTGTACTGTCATTTTCTAAGACTGCTAGAACTTCCTCCATCTGCCCGTTTGTTACTGGTTTTGAAGGAACGGACAAGCTCAAAATTGTAGTAGATGTGGCAGAACCATTCTATTCCATAGTGATGATGAACTTATTACTATTTTTCAATTGAGCGGCCTTAGAAAGCGAAGAGGTGTAAACCAATGGTTCAATGGACAAATACCAGTACATTTGAAACTTGACCTTGGTAATATAATTCTTATCAACCTTAAACTGTGTCCGATACAATCCACAACACCTTTGTCCGATACAAACCGAGCATCACGAAACAAAACATCGGTTTCACACGTACGTATTAGTAAGCTTAACGAGATTTACGTCCTACAACTTAAAGGACGATAAATGTTGTTTTCAACAATAAAAAAACGTATACTTACTTTCAGGCAAGCTAAAAAATGTGTTTAAAAATTTAAAAAAAGCTATTAAAAAATCACATTTTATGCTGTGTGTCAACAACACTGCCGCTTGACTAAATATGGCGGCATCTGAACTTTCTTCCTTCACCCAACGCCCTGGTGTCATGACAGGTGCTTCCACTTGCAGTAAATGTTAGAAACAGTGCTTGTCCGATACTAGCCACAGTCTGATACTACCCGACCTTCCCGTCAACAATATACATTGGATCATGCGTTATCTTTGTTCCATATTTTTTGTGTTAACGTTGGAGTAAATAGTACGTTATTTAAAGTGAAAGGATGTTTGAAAGAGTCATCCTTTCCAAATGGTATATTTTATTGACTTAAGTGACTTGTTGTACTTGGAAATTTCAGATGACTATATCGTTCTGAAGAACAACATTACAACAATATACGTTGGATCATGCGTTTTCTTTGTTCCATCCTTTTTGAGTTAACGTTGGTGTAAATACACTGCTGGCCACCCAAATTGCAACACCAAGAAAGAAAAGAGATATCACAACAAAATATATTTTGTAGATAACTTGTTGACCACGTATCAAGTGATTAAATTTATAGACTTCGGTGAAGTGTGGTTCCTGCCAAAATCAGTAGCCAGAGCAGCCGCCATTGTTGGAGTTCACCGCTGCCACACGCCTCGGCATTTATTCAAAGAGACTTTGGATGTGTTCTTGGGGTACAGCAACATCAATCATCTACCACACGTTGCCAAAGTTGATCTGGTGTGGCAGCTGGGGATGTAATCTGTGTCAATCGTTGATCAACCATGGACCACATGTTTTCTATCTGCGAAAGATCCGGAGAGCGAGCTGGCCAGGGAAGCAATTCAATCT